>JACEVL010000472.1:1442616-1783925 GCA_020284085.1 Aporrectodea caliginosa
TGTTCAACGTACATATTGAGTTTGTTGCTCATTCTTGTATGTATTCGCTTGAAAGTGCCTCATCCGCATCGCTCGCCTGATTAATATGTTTACATGACAAGAACATAAAACTGCGCGAGCTTCATAGCTATATGTAGATATATAATTATGTATTACACATACCGTGGACAATATATATATATATATATATTTATATATATATGCCATGCATATATATATATATAATAAACCTTTCCATGAATTAATTTTATATAAAGAAGCAATGACAAAATATATATATGCATGCATATCTGAATAAGCTATTTGTATTCTTCCTTGGTATACGTATATATGTGTGTATATGAATTGAAGAGACGAGTGGTAGTAAGTGGTGTCAGCTAATCTCGTTAACGCCCAATGCTGATCATATCGTTCGGCAACAGAGAAGATGCTGCTCTCCATTCTTCTCTGTCTCTGTCTCTCTTTCTGTCTGTGTCTGTGTCTCTGCCTGTTTGTCTGTCTGTCTCTTTTTCTTTCCCTTTCTCTCTCAGTTGCCCCTTCTCCTCCTGCTATTTATCCTCGTCCAATCCAATTCTCTTTCCGGCATTCAGCAGCTTTTCCCTGCCTGTCTGTTTGTCTCCCTGCCTGTCTGTCTGTCTGTCTGCCTGTCTTCCTACCTGATGATCCAATTCTCAGCGCTGCTACCTTCTCTCTCTCTCCCTCTCTCCCTCTTTCCGTCCTTCCTTTTTCTCATCGTCCTAATTCACCCATGCAATCTAGGTTATTCGCAGACGGCTCCATTCCTTCCTCTCCCTTTCCCTCCTTCCTTCTTCCCCGTATAAAATTAAACCAGGCGTCCCTCCCCATTTCCGGTCGCTCTGTTTCCCCCATCCGGCGTCCGTCCCTCATTCCCACCGTCCACAGAATATTTATGGTCCAATCTGTGCGAAACTCAGCCTCCCAGACCGCTTCTCGTCCTCCTCTCCCTCCCTACTCCCTCCTCTGAGCTCTCCGTCTCCTAGAGCACTCTGCGGCAGAGAACGATCATCCATTTCTCTGGTTCTCTCCATCTCTCTGTCTCTGTTCTTGCCTGTCTCTGTCTGTCTCTCTGTCTGTCTCTGTCTTTTTCTCTCTCTCCCTCTCTTTCTCTCTGTCTCTCTTTGTCTTTGTCTCTCTTCTCTCTCTGTCTCTGTCTCTGTCTCTGTCTCTGTTCTCTCTCTCTGTCTCTCTGTCTCTCTCTATTTCTCTCTCTCTCTGTCTGTCTCTCTCTGTCTCTCTGTCTGTCTGTCTCTGTCTCTGTCTCTGTCTCTGTCTCTCTCTCTGTCTCTCTCTCTGTCTCTGTCTCTGTCTCTCTCTGTCTCTGTCCTCTGTCTCTGCAACGCTCTGTCTCTGTCTCTGTCTCTCTCTCTGTCTCATGTCTGCTGTCTGTCTGTCTGTCTGTCTCTGTCTGTCTCTGTCTCTGTCTATGTCTCTGTCTCTGTCTCTTTCTGTCTATCTGTATGTGTCTCTCTCTCTCTAAATCTCTCTCTCTCTGTCTTTCTATTCTTGTTATCCGCTGTGTATAGAAATCTCTATCTGTCTAAATTGCATGAAGAGTCATACGAACAATCTGTCCGGTTCAGAATATAAGGAGACCTCTTTCGTTAGCTCCACATTACGAACGTTTCCAATTCTATTCTCCTTCAGACCCAGCAGACGCTCTTTGAAACGGAGTAAGGACCTTAGGAAGTTATATTTATATACAATACACAGGACGGGGCCCAATAGCGCAGGAGATAGACACTCTGGCATGGAGCTCCATGTTACGAGTTCGTTTCCAAGCCTCTCCTTCAGACGCCAACAACGCTGTTTGAAACGAGCAAAGAACTATGGGGTGTATGTTCTTGTGAATATAATCACACAGGACTATACACTGTATACCGGTTGCATGTCATAAATTATGACCTAAACGAAAATATTATTCAATGTATGTGTTCATATAATAGGCTTATATTATAATGAGATGCTACTAAACGCTATATAAATAATCTGATACTCATTCAAAACTATAGATGAATATATGTATATGTATTATTCGTAATTACACATTTAATTACATCAAAGAGTTTACTGTGACTTGAAAGTGTAAGGTTAAGTAATCGTTAAGTTATTACACGCCTATACATCAATAGTAGTCTTAAGAGGCGTGGTGCTGGACTTGAGGGAATTTTCGCATGAAGCGCAAACAAAACAGCCATTCAAAAACAGACGATAAAATATTCCGATACAATCTGCCTCTGGCTCAACAAAGACCTGTCAGACTCACATGACAACTACAAAAAAGCTCTAACCACGGATGTAATCCGATGTATACAGGCAAGAGACTTCTATGCATTGTCACCAACAGTCGTTCAACCTCATCCGCTAATTACTATGCAACCATATCCCACTGATTCTGTTTTCAAAATGGACTGCCTTTAATTCACTGATTCTGTTTTCAATATGAAACGTCTTTGAATGAACCTAGAGCTTTTGTGGTACGAATTTATTTAAAAATCTTGCTTGGAAATATTCAGCAAAAGACGAGTTTAATTTTGACACGGTGTTACCTAGTTGTATCTAAGATGAATTTAGAGTTTCTTCGAATTATCCTTTTGGTTTCATGCACGCCAATGCAGCGACCATTGATTCGTAACGTAAGCGGTATTAAAATAGCGCTACGAAAGTTAGATTAGATTGCATCATATCAGATTTGATTTGATTAGATGTGATGGTGGCCGACTTCAGTTAGGCCTATACTGCCGCGGGGAGTATCTGTTATAACCTTCTCATAAAACGGGCGATCAGGCCTTTAGGTCCATGTGCCTGGAACAGAATTCCTGCGCCTATGCAGTATAGATTTGAACATTATCCATATCTATAATTAGTCTTAGCTCCTTTATAATTACAATAAGTTACGCTCTTTTGTCGTTGGCTGCGTTATGACAGCCAGTTTTGAATAAACGAAAATACAATACAATACAATACAATAGAAAACCAAAAGCCTGTATGTTTAAAAAAGTTTAAAATGTACTTGATACGTGGCTCTGAGCTTTAGCATCTGCGCTGACGCTAGGCAGCGTGTGTAAAGCATCCTAGAAGTAGCTTGCTACTGACGATGCTCTAGAAATTGTCGTAATTACACAATTACAATAATTAATAGCCTGTTCACCTTTTCCTGTTCTCAATCGAAATGCTGTGGTTTATCAAATCTCTGTACAACAACTAAATCAGCTTTCCAAGCAACGTAGGCTGCATAAATACCTGTCAAAAAACTGATTTGCAATCATAATATTATAGGTCTTTTTAGGCTGTCTGCACGCCTATAATGCTACCTAAACTCTAAGGCCCAGGCTATCAACGAATCAACATATACCAAGCCATCGAATTTGTACTTTGTAGCATCGTAATACGACTCGCGGGTTCCTCTGCTGTCAGGTTTCGTAGAAAATGACCCACGTTGTGAAACTGCATGAAACTGACCACCTGTTGAACCCTTGTGTGTTATTATAAATTGATAGATACAATACAATACAATACAATACAATACAATTACAGGCTCTATGGAAACATCGGGCTTGTTTATAAACTGCCTCAGACAGGTTGTAGTCCTATGTATAAATTTATGTTGTTCTTGGGCTTAGGTTGGAAGGCACGGCAGGAATTTAATCAACGAACGCACTCAGTAAGATGTCAACAACACAATAAGTAATTTAAAATAAGCCACCATTGGCGAAGGCATTGCACAAGCAAAGCGTCATTTCGTAAATTGGCCGCAACCGAAGTTAATCTATTCTAATGCTATTCTCATAATTATGGCAGTACTTAATATCTCAAGTATCAACCGATGGCACAACAAAGCCTACCAGCGAATCCGGACGAAGGCGCTGAGAACAACAGAGGCAGCCTGCAGAGAGGATTTCCCTGACGAAAGAGGGCATTCAATTTCGATTCTAGTTCGGAGTTACAGAGAAGACTTCACGCCAAGGACTTTTAAAGCCATAAATTATCTCAGTGTTTACGCGAAATGATGTGTGAAGCAAATAGAAGAACATAGGGCCTACATGTATACAAGGCTGTGAAATCGTTGCAAGTAGAATCCGATACGATTAAAACTATATATACAACTTATCGACGATTTAAGCGCCGTGGTATACCAAAAATTTCTCCATCCATTCATCTCTGTTTATTGGTGTTTGAACCTGTACGTACGTCATGTGAAACTGATATTTCGTTGTAACCGTTATCATATTTTCATAAAACAATGTTTAAGGCAACTACTTAAACGCCTCCAACCTAACAACACAAAAGCAGTGAACGAGAGGCATGGTTTTTGTTTAGCACCACGTGTTCAACAAGTCTAGTTATTTTGTATGATCGGGTCTTAAATGATTTTTGCAAGTTATATAGAACCACATCTTAGCTAATAGCATATATCTAGTATAACTGGGGCGCGGTGGTATAGGGGTATGTTCGGTGCCTTGCAGCTGGAGGGTTGCGGGTTCGAATCCACCTCAAAGCCGCCGCGTAGGGACCCTGGGCAAGTCCTTCATTCATCTCGCAGTTGCTCATGCGCTTCGGCGTGAAACTCCGATTCAGCTTCCGCGCAGTAGTCGGGAGCGCCTCTGAATGGGAATCTGGTAGAGGGCGCTATAACAAGTGTTCAAATACAATACAATACAATACAATACAATACAATACAATCTAGTAGCATATGTCAAGTAGCACATAGCTAGTAGCATATAGATAACGAAGCTGACGATTGCTAGCAGTGTCATTGACGTAGCCTGCAGGCATCTCAAACTTGGGAGGTTTATTAACTTTAAACGTTTGTACACGTTCTAAAATGGCATTAACCGTCTTAGCTATAGTAGCATATTGCTGAAGACGGGTTTGGTAACAGTGACATTACTGTAACTTAAGTCTTGATACGTTGATGAACTTCATACAGAAGCAGTTGGCTGCATGAGATCGGCGACTGATATTAAAATAGACAAAGAAAAATCAACTGCTTTATATAAGAAAAACGCAGAGAACTGTCCACCGTGTAATTGGACAACGACTGAAGCATAATTGAATCAAAGTAATGCGTTACGAGGCTTCCTTTCAATAATGGAATTGCCATTCCGCCCGGTTGGTGTCGCTATAAGAGCTGACGTCCTTCAAGTGACGTCTGGTCAGTTTTTAATAGACTTATTCCTTGCAGGAATATCTTTAATTCGCTTCAGTGGTCAACGTGCCATTCAACTTGATGTACTTTGATGGGCATAAACGGTTTGGTCATTCCCGGGTCATACAGGCTTCAGTATATTTATCAGTAAGTAAGTGTTAAGAGGAAAGCAAACGATACTGTCTTATTCTCCTAAAGGTCGGCTCGATCGAAGTTACAGATGAATAATAATGACAGAAGGAGAAAGTAGGCCTACAGGAGACGCAAAGGACTATAGCAAACACTGCTTTTTCACAGATTCTATCCCGATCCTCCTCTTCCCATTGTGCACCTCAGCTCGCCGTTTCAACTCTAAACACCAACCACCTTAGCCGTCTGACTGTCTGCCTGCCTGACCCTTTGGATCTTGACCCTCTGCCTATCGATTCTGTTTCGATCAAGCACCTGTGAATAAACTGATTCCCGCGACTGCGCTTTTTGGGCGCTGTAGAAATTACTAGATTACGATTACGACAAAGAAAACAGTTAGAAACACAAACGGTAACGAGGTGGATGCAAACAAGTCATCTAGTGCCATCTGGCGTTGCTATTAAAGCACCTTCTTGTAATGTAAGTGTTATTTTGTTTGGTTGAGCTGAACATACCTTGATCACATCTGTTTACATAAAATAGATAGCTCTGCAATCCCTGCATTATAATTGTATTGTTGTAGGCATGGCTACCCATACTATTGCATATTAAGTTTATATCTAACGTGGTCCCTCCTCACTTGTCTGTTAAGCATTGCATTAGTAAAGAATACTAACTCTCGTCTTAATCCGTCCGCTTCACCATATCTTTTGTATTTTTTGTATTAGGATTATTATTATTAGAAGAAGATTTACAGAGTTTAAATGAATATAACTAAATACACCTCAAATGCTCTGGATTAGGCACCATTGTGAGGTTATTAAAACGCGACATATGACTGCTCACAACTTCACAAACCACACATACATGTACATATATACATACACACAATACATATATTCATACATTCATACATGTATACATGCATGCATGCATGCACACATACATACAGGTATACAAGCATGCACACATACATACATACATACATACACATACATACATACATACATACATACATACATACACATACACACATAGAGGCATACATACATACATGCATACAGGCATACATACATGCATATAGGCCCCTGTCCAGCGGGACTTGTCCCTTTAGGTGTGCCTATTGAACCCTAAAACTACTGTCATAATTTACTATTTGATGTTATTCTTATTCATTGTTAAAAATAAACACATGCACTGTATGTATTCATTCTGGGGAACAATAAAATGTCTTATGTCTTATGTCTTATACATACATACATACACACAAACATACATGAATACATACATACATATATACATACATACATACATACATACATACATGCGCACACGTATATATACATGCGTGCATACATACATGTACATGTAGACATGTAGTCCAAGTTTCCTGGTGAGTTATAATAGCCTTTCTTACGAGAGTATTAATGTTGATGGATAGAAACTGATTCCTACGGCGACATGCTTTCACTGTTTGGACTGCAGAGAAGAAGTGCTACGAATCGATCGCTATCCTTGTCATTAGCAGCGCATATATACATATATATACATATTATATATATACATATATTATACATATATATATATATACATGTATATATGCGCAGCTAATGACAAGTATAGCGATCGATTCTTAGCACTTCTTCTTATGTATATATATATACATGTATATATATGTATATAGTCTATATATATTAGAAGGCAACGGCGATTGTGATCAATGGTCAATGGCTTGCGGTCTTGTCAGAAAGATACATAGACGTATGTCTCAGAAGTCTCTCCGCATGTGTAGCGCTATCCATAATCTACGATGATGTAGTCTATGCGAAACTATAATACGTGGCAGCTGAAGGCTACGAAGCTTACAACTTGGGTCCAATTAGCCATCAAATGCATCCAAACGGACGACATAGTGTATCCTTGATCTCACTTTTCCCTCTGGCATCAGATCGATCTCTCGATCAGACGGAAATTCCGACGATTGTTCTCTATACTATGGCCCTTGAATGGGAGGGAAGGAAGAGGAGGAGAAAGAGGAAAAAGAGTAGCAGCAGCAGGAAGGAGGAGGAGGAAGAGAAGGAGGAGAAAGAGGAAAAGGAGGAGCAGCAGCAGGAAGGAGGTGAAGGAGGAGGAGGAGGAAGTGCTTATTCAGCTGAAGTTTTTCGACACCTTCAATCAATCGAATCGTCTTGTCTCAACTGTTGATACATAACGTAATAGTGTGTACAATACACATAAGGATTTGACAGCGACAGACAGACAGGCAGACAGACAGAGAAGGAGACAGAGACAGAGACATAGGTATTAATAAAGGCAGCGAACCGAGTTGAGCGATCTGGCCTACCTTATCAAAATTCGTCTTGTTCTCTCGGCTCTACAAAAACTAAGCATAAGTTACAATGCTATCCAGCGGAAATCGTATATATAGGCTTCATATAGGATTCATATAGGCTTGAACCTTAACCTCAAGGAGTAGCGTTAGAAGTTGCATTAGAAGTTGATTGATACAGGACGAGCTTGTCTGCTTTACTGTACGTGCGAATAAATATCTTGAAACGACCCAGTTATGTCCTTGATGAAACGCTAGTCATGGTGTAATTTCTGCTATACATGAAACAGACAAAAGAATCGGCGAAACTGTTAAATCGTTTAAATAGGTCATAATGTGATGTTTTTATTATCATGACCTTGCAAGAGTTCCTTCATTCAGTTCCGGTCTTACAACAGTCGCCAGTTCACTTTCAACTGACATGGCTAAAAAGTAGATTCATAGTTTACACCCACAGGCGACAAATGGTATTTATTGAAGCATTAAATGACTAATAGCATTGAAAAAAATAATAATATTATTTCAGCCTTAGGCGAGAGGATTAATGAGCTTAGCTCGGGTTTGTGGAAATGCCAAAAACAAATTGCAGACGGGGGCTAGACGCTGACCCCCAGTCACTATCTGTTGGGAATTTCATTTCCGGTGTTTTTTGTGCGAAATCAGTAAATAATGATCAGTGGTGTTGTAAACGAGCCAGAAAGCAACCTTCAGTCCATTTAGATCAGACTTGGTGCGTGCGAGGTGAGCTTTCCTGTTTCTGGGCCACCGGCGACTATTCAATTAAGGCGATTCCATCGTTGCATCAGAAGACGAAAATCGAAATCTACGCGGCGACATTCGTATATAGATGGAGCGTAGACGCTGAGGAGTGGCGGGCTCGGATTGAAAGCTCTCTCTCCCTTCCTCTGTCTCTGTCTCTGTCTGTCTCTGTCTGTCTCTGTCTCTGTCTGTCTGTCTCTCTCTGTCTCTCTGTCTCTGTCTCTCTGTCTCTCTCTGTCTCTCTGTCTCTCTGTCTCTCTCTGTCTCTCTGTCTCTCTCTCTCTCTCTCTCTCTCTCTCTCTCTCTCTCTCTCTCTGTCTCTGTCTCTGTCTGTCTGTCTGTGTCTCTCTCTGTCTCTCTCTGTCTGTCTGTCTCTCTCTGTCTCTCTGTCTCTGTCTTTGCCTCTCTCTCTGTCTGTCTGTCTGTCTCTCTCTTCCTCTCTGTATCTGTACCTGTCTCTGTCTCTGTCTCTCTCCGCTTCTCTCATACGCCCCTTCGCAACAATCTCTAATGACATTCAGTCGTCCATTATAGTTTCTAAGATACTGTCGGCTTCGGTTGCGGCGGCCGGGCTCGAATCAGCTGCGCTCGAGCGCCGGTCTATCAGCCGTGGGTTGGCTCCCAGCACAATTATCCGGCTGTCAGCCTCACTTGGGTGACGCTATCCGTCTTCTTCAGCATAGACGCTCGATCCATCGTGGACTCAACTCTTCCTCGGCCGCCTAGACCAGCGCCCGCCCGCCTGCCCGTCCGTCCGTCCGTCCGTCCGCGCCTTCTCCCGTCTATTCGCTAAACACGGTAATGACTGGACCGCGCCTTTTCGATCGATTAAATCTCGCGGTGTTTGATCTAAGGGAGATTATATGCTGCGCGAATTCGCAGACTTTACAAATTCCCTCTAACTACGGTCTGGTGCTGCTGTGGGCCGCCTGCAAATAATAATAGTGCGCCAGGTTTCTGAAGATATTTCTGTGTGCAGAAGAGAATTGTTTATGGGCGGAGAATGCCAACTGGAGCTCTTTACACAGATGCGCCTATCATTCATACGCTCACAGAGCAGAATGCGTTTTTATACGACGAAGTCTGAACGGATGTGTTTGCTCATGAAATTAACGCAGAAAATGACTCCAAATTCCAGTCTATGACTCCAAATTGCGCGCTTCCTGCCGTTGTTTGTTTAATGCAAACATTCCAAAGGAATATACCAGGACATTTTCAGTTAATGTTACAACATGTGGAAGTCTAACACACCCTAACACACGATAACAACATACAATAAACACTCTCCTGTTTTTCTTACCAGAATCCATTGCCCCTGTTTATAGCATATAACCCGATACATAAAATGCTCAGGCAAAGTAGGCCATCGTTTAAAAAGAGCTTTTAAGGGCGACTGAATATGAAATATCCCAGATTTGGGATGTGTGGCAGAACAGCGTTGCAGTAGTCGAAGCTCGTTGCGAGGTTGATCCCCTACACCATTGCTACTGCGGCATCGTGTGATGAATGTTTTCGTATGACTATGACCTCAATCGGTACAAATAGGATCTGCTGATGGTGTGAATGATACATGTAATTCCTCGGCCAAATAAAACAACTATGCTTCCAGTCACAGAATATCACCTGATCGTCCTACTTTATCCTTGCACGTGTATATATATATGTTGTATATATATATATATATATATATATATATATATATATATATATATATATACCATATATATAATAATAATAATAATAATATTTAAGAACTGCGCTTTAGCCACCTGCAGTCCTGCAGCCTTCAACTATTAAGTGCAAGTGAGTACATCGTGTGGGGCACAAATGTGATGAGCTCACTGATTTGCAAGCAGACACCTGAGCCACGGTAAAAGACACCTGAGCCACGATGACTGTTACTTGCTAGCTCTATATGCACAAATAAGCAAAATGTGTTTTAGCACTCCATCATTTCAGTGTGCTGTTGTTCGAATATGACATTAGGTTACTGGAATAATATGCAAATTTCATTAGGCTAAGGTCGCCTTGAATACGGTTGTAAGGAATTACATGGAGGATTTTCATGTCCATTCTGTTTCACCCTTGATAAAAGCCATTTCTGTAAACTGCTAAGTATCAAATTGTAACTTTCCTATTGTGCAATTTTCAGGAAAAGTTTCAAATTCAAATCAAACGAAACCAATTACCTGATTAATATTTTAGAAAAGCCTAATTGGCACTATAGAAAAGCGCAAGTAATGCACTAGAAAAACTCAACTAACATCATAGAAATATTTAAGTAGAATTATATTAAAAAACAAAAGGACAATGTTTAGAAATTCTACTGTTAATCAGAATGACTTGATGTTGTTGTCTTAGAAACCATCGATTTCTGTTTGAACGAGTCTTTTAACGCCACATGCGATGGTGGGTCGGTGATTCTCGTCACAGCGGCCAAGTTCGGACGGATGAGATCGGGTCGATGCATAAGCGGTGACTTCAACGTCGGCTGTTCGAAGGACATCAAGCCCTACCTAGACAGCCTCTGCTCGGCCAAGGTCTCGTGTGAGGTCAGCGTCCGATCTCTCGTTGACCTTCACCCCTGCCAGCGTGACTTCGTCTCATACCTTGAGGCCAGCTATACCTGCATCGAAGGTAGGCGCTGTAGTCATCGGCGTAGTCGTCATTATCATCGTCGTAAATATCAACATCTACCATCATCATGATAATCGTCATGAGGGGCATGATCATACTCATCATGAGTCAATAGTCATACAAGGCTTAACACATGACTCTGCTGTTGTTCCTGCTGTTCTTGATGGTGATGGTGATGGTGGTAATGGTGATGGTGATGGTGATGGTGGTGATGGTGGTGTTGGTGTTGGTGGTGGTGGTGGTGTTGGTGGTGGCGGTGGTGGTGGCCGTGAATGTTTTGCATTATTGCTGACTGTTCGTGAGCGTGACCCTTGAGATGATTTATCATGAGGGTCAAGACCACCACCGCCATTACTATCACCCCGACCACCACTACTAAAACCATCACCAAGAACAGCAGCAATAAAGACCCCAACACCACCGTCATCACCACCATCATCACCATCGTCGTCATCATCGTCATCGTCATCGTCGTCAACATCATCATAATCATCATCACCATCATCACCATCATCATCAGCAGGAGCAGCAGAAGCACACGTCGTTGCACGTCGGGTTGCAGACCACTTCCGGACAGAGACCATTTGTCCGGCGTAGACCATTGGTCCGATTGGCAATGCTTATATAGCTTTCGAATGTCGAAAGGGTCCATCGTCGACCATTCGAGTGGAGAGTGGAGAGTGGAGAGTGGAGTGACTTGCTGTCCATAAAAGCTTTCCAGGCGGTTGTTTGATCTGGAAGCGAGACGTCAGAAACCATAGCCAGACGATGATTTACAGCAGCTTCACGAGAGAGAGAGTCAACCCTCCTCCACTCCAGACACACACACACACACACACACACACACACACACACACACACACACACACACACACACACACACACACACACACACACACACACACACACACACACACACACACACACACACACACACACACACACACACACACACACACACACACACACACACACACACACACACACACACACACACACACACACACACACACACACACACACACACACACACACACACACACACACACACACACACACACACACACACACACACACACACACACACACACAGACACACACCGCTACACCCATTCGAACATACCCAGAGGGTGGATGAGCGATAGAGAGGGAGAACCATGAACAATAGACACAGAGCCAGAGCCAGACAGAGAGACAAAAAGAAGTTTGATTGGAAGGTCGTCGGGAAGGATTGATCGCAGGAGGAAACATCGAGTGGCGGGGAGGAGGGAGGAGGGCCTGGGATATCCGTCTGATCGATAGTGGGTTAACACGGTATAGCCGAAGGGCCCTCCATCAGATCCGTCTTTGGCACGGTCTGCCTGGGGGCATCGGGGCGCAGATAAGCCCCGTCTGTGGGTGACGATTGGACCTAATGAAGAACGAGGGGCTGCGATTGACCCTCTGACCCGTCGGTCGTATATTACCCGTCGAATCGTCCCCTACGATGACGTCCGACGTATTTATGGGGTCGAAACGGCGACAGAGCAACGACTGGGTTGCGCGTTGTTCCGCCCAAATCCGGTCACGTGACCGGGTCGAGAAGCTGACTTCCGGTCAGGATGGGACATGGTCGAACTTTGGTCGATAAAGTATGGTCCCGTCCATTAGATGAATGGCACGATAAGAGCCTCCCTATGTACGCACACACAAAACTCAAAGTCGACGTATAATGTCTAGTAACGGCGGAATACGGACGCGCTGTTGTGTGGTCACAAAGCTAATTTTGGACATAAATTGTCTGACAGTAAAGAACAGTCAGCGTAGACGAGTTTAATGTTTCACGTATTGCAATCACGAATGCCACCATGACAATGCCTTAGAGCCATTTGACCGCGCATAAATATAATTCATTCATTTATTCACTGAATCAATCAATCAATCAATCAATCAATCAATCAATCAATCAATCAATCAATCAATCAATCAATCAATCAATCAATCAATCAATCAATCAATCAATCAATCAATCAATCAATCAATCAATCAATCAATCAATCAATCAATCAATCAATCAATCAATTCAATCATTCAATCATTCATTCATTCATTCATTCATTCATTCATTCATTCATTCATTCATTCATTCATTCATTCATTCATTCACTGATTCAATCAATCATTCATTCATTCATTAACTGATTCAATCAATCAATCAATCAATCAATCAATCAATCAGTCAATCATTCAATCATTCATTCATTCATTCATTCATTCATTCATTCATTCATTCATTCATTCATTCATTCATTCATTCATTCATTCATTCATTCATTCACTGATTCAATCAATCATTCATTCATTCATTAACTGATTCAATCAATCAATCAATCAATCAATCAATCAATCATTCAATCAATCAATCAATCAATCAATCATTCATTCATTCATTCATTCATTCATTCATTCATTCATTCAATCAATCAATCAATCAATCAGTCATTAATTCGTTCATGCGTTCGTTCATTCGTTTGTGTGTGATATGGTGCGATGTGTTTGGTGTGATGGAAGTAACATGACTAAGGGATGTAATTATTAATTTTTTTTCTCCTTATACATTACGCGCCAATATCTATTGACAAAGCATAAGTCGATGGCGCTGAGCAATTGTGCGTTAAGGATATATGCTTAAGGCTACTACGGCGCGACCGTCTCAGGGGAGTATTGAACACACACACACACACACACACACACACACACACACACACACACACACACACACACACACACACCACGAGTTGCAAGGATAGCGCGCAAGCCAGTCGCCTACCCGATGTAATTTACGATTAATTAGTGGTGTTTAACAAGCGAACTCTTAAAGCGCCCCTCAGTAGCGACGTAGTTTCTAGCAAAAGGCAAAAGTAATCGAAGGATATGAGTTTGCAGACCACTCTAAATTACTCCGAGGCCGATCTCAGCTTCCTTCGACTGAACATACAACTCCACAATCGCCGTCCAACAACAAAACATCATTAAACCTGGCAACGGTGTTAGTATTCTATCTGTTTCAGTTTTTCCTGGGATTTAAGATAAAATTGGCATCGTTCAGCCTTTTAAAGAGTTCGTGCAAAATATCAAACGCCTCGCAATCATCTAGATCAAGAGTAATCATAATTTCGGCTGACAGACAATCGTCACGCTACTCTGCAGTGCCAATATTATTAGACAATGTCCATGGAAGTAATTAATTATCCCCGGAATGCTGCGTGGACCTAGACTAGAACTCTGGCTTACTACTTCGAACCCACTGCCCTTGCCTTCACCCTCACTCCGACACCATTTAGCATGGGGGCCTGGAATGCCAAAAACAATGGCTCCATTTTCCTGTTTTGTACAAACTAATCAATCATAGGAAATTAGAACGGCATTCATCCGAAAGGTAACGGATGCCATTGATGTTGCTAAGGCAAACATCATGACAACTGAATGACACTAACAAAAACAATGGACTACTTGTAACGAAAAATTCCTTCTATTCTAGGCTTATAGTATTCAGCGCGATTGCTTAGAGTTAAATAATATTATTGCTTAGGTCTTAGACCTTGAATTGTCCTTATTACAATTACACTTAGGGCCGACAATTAGAATGAGAGTAACGCAGGCATCTCGTATAAACGGCGACACAGGAGTCTGAAGGGTAGAGATATCATGAGGCTGGAGAAGTACGACTGCAAGACAGAGTGAGAATCATAGATCCATGCAGACAGACGGAGACATACAGTTAGGGTGACAGAGTCAGAAGGAGCCAGAGATATAACGAAAGAGTGACAGGAACGAACTACGCAGAATGAGCATTGAGCAAGATAGTCAGACTGACAAGGAAGAGAGATATTAGATTACTCGCTTATTTCCGAATCTGTCTTCGGATGGAAACCGAGTACGCATCAAACCTACATAGACCTATGACACAGATCTAACCATCTAGCTAGTCAACAACAGACCAGGTCTACTCGCTCATCATCATTATCTTTCTCTATCTCGGCCTCCAGTCTGATCCTCTCTTAATTTCTACAATGCGCTCCTTGGTCTATGATGTACTGGCTCTGTGGAACGATCTCCAGAAGGACCTCCGCCAGTTTGCTCATCCTCCTATCTCGCCTGTTAATTTCATCTGACCTCCGCTTGCCCTCTCCTCTCCAGCTTTCCACTCACGACTGAAAACCGAACTCTACAAGCCGTCCTATCTCGGAATCTACTCCTGCGCCAATACACAACCACCGTCATCACCGATTACCACCGTAGATCCAGGCTGTCTCCTCGGCTTGACCTCCCCGGATTCTGACCTGGCACCGGAACGGACAAACAACCTGGCTATTGCGGACTTGATTTGATATAGCGAACCGGTGAGTAAGCTGGTCTCTCTGACGCGGCTTTTGTGTGGCGCTGAATTTCTTAATTTACATTAGATTTACATTACATTTACATTACATTTACATTACATTTACATTACATTTACATTACATTTACATTACGGTACATTACGTGGGGCGCGGTGGTGTAGGGGTATGTTCGGTGCCTTGCAGCCGGAGGGTTGCGGGTTCGAATCCACCTCAAGCCACCGCGTAGGGACCTTGAGCAAGTCCTTCGCTCACAATTGCTCATGCGCTTCGGCGTGAAACTCCGATTCAGTGTCCGCGCTGTAGTCGGGAGCGCCTCTGAGTAGAAATCTTGAAGGGGCGCTATAACAAGTGCATACATACATACATACATTACCATCGACCCATCTAGACTACGTCCACCTCTGACATGGATCAGCCCTTCTATAGACTACGTATTCCTCTGACATGGATCTCCCTGGTTTCGCCTGATGCGTGCAGTTCTCGTGTGAATATGAATTCGTGTGCTGTGAATTGATGCTCCGCTGTTTGGATTCGGATGACAGATGACGCTTCAGTCTGCCTGTCCTCACTGAACCGCTTGACGCTTTCTCAGCCGGAGTTGTGGATTGTGATTGGAAAAGATGCGCCTTTCACCTAATCAAGATCGCCCTTCCCCTATCCAGATTCCTTCCCTCTCCACCCTCTCTTCCCTCTCCCGTCGCTCCCTATACGCTGTCCTTAGATGATAGATCGTGTGCGTCTCTATTAGCCGAACGGCGGCACCGCGTTCTTCTATCTCCCTCTTTATTCAGACCGGATATCCGGTGGCGTCTGCATGACAAGTCCTGACGGACGCAGTCTATATACCCTACGATGTCGCATCTAATAGTCGGCTAGTCTTTTCATCGCCACCCGCCAGTCCGTCCCCGTCCGTCCGTCTGTCCTTCCTTCCGTCCGTCCGTCTGTCCGTTCGTCCGTCCGTCCCTGTCTGTCCGTCCGTCGTCCTTCCTTCCGTCCGTCCGTTCGTCCGTTCGTCCGTCCGTCCGTCCCTGTCTGTCCGTCCGTCTGTCCTTCCTTCCGTCCGTCCGTCGTCCGTTCGTCCGTCCGTCCGTTCGTTCGTCTGTCCGTCCGTCCGTTGGTTCGTTCATCCGTCCGTCGTCCGTCCGTCTGCGCAAATAGACAAATGGACGTCCTGAACTATTCGTCATGAACGGTTTGTCCATTCGTCCGTCTGTCTGTCTACCCAAATAGAAGTCCTGAACTATTCGTACCAGCCAAAATGGTTTCTATGTTTAATCATAAACAGCAATATGTCACATGCATGATGTAATTCATTCATTCAGTGCTTCAATTTGTCTAACGCCTCTTCAAGGGAACTACTCAGAGGCGCTCCCAACCCCAGCGCGGCCAAATAGGACCAATTTAATTTGGAGTGATACAGTCATTTTTTTCATTCTTTCCTAATTCCGCCTGTTGGTGTCGATCGCTTGTCTCACTCTGTCTGTGTTTTTCCTGTATCCAACTTTGATCCATCCTCGGTTTACCACCTTGGAACATGGCCTTGTTGACCCGACGTCGTTAGTGACGGAGATCTTCTCCACTGTTAGTCTGGCATCGTGCATCATACTGTCGACAGGGCCGTTTTTAACACAGGTGCAAACGGTGCGGTGCACCGCGGGCCCCTGAGCCGCCGCGGGTCTCTGAGCCGAGTTTTATTGCTAGTTGCTAAACGTTGAGTGCAAGGCTCAGTCTTACTTTAAATTTCTGTGAAATCAAAAAGTGTAAGGAAGCACTAGTGATTATACTGATTTAATTCACTATGTTTACTAATGCTTACTTACACGGTTTGCTTGCTCGCATTCCATAGATGATAGATCTATGGTCCTATGGACTGTGCATGCAAAATAGATATAGCATTATATCTATGGCCCACTCTCTGCTTACATGACAGTGAATTCGTGACATCACCTCACTGTGACGCACTTATCTGTATACCTATTTAGTTAGCTCGGTTATATATATGAGGTCGTTGGTTTTGACTGAATTCAAGTAAGTAAGTAGGTAAGTATATTCTTTATTGAACCAGCTGCAATCCGAATTCCGGTGTACATACATCATCTATAATGAGCAATAAATAGTCAATAACAATAAAAACATTCCAACCATACAAGATTACAAGTTTCTTCATGTTATGGTAAGCTAATGATAAAACACAGTCATGTGATGGGGTCGAAGGGAATAGGCCAACAACTGTATTGGAGGGAGAAACCTATATGGAGAACATGGCCCGGATTTCCCAGGACCGCCGAAAACAGGCAGGTGTCGGCTTTAAGGCATAGCCTAGTTGTTCAAAGGTTGGGCTATCACTTGGGAGGTATCGCTGACGGATCAATCTGTTCATTACAAACTGGAGCATTCCCTTCTCCCTCTGGCTGGCAAAGCCCACCATGCCGGAGCAGCTTAAAGCAAGCGAACCATCGTGGTCGCCCTCACCACATCGTTAAGCCCAGGGGCCACGGCTTTTTGACGCTTAAAATGCTTAAAAGTTAAAACGTTAACCTTAGCAAGTGGCTGTGCCTCTCGGTGACTGTTGCATGTAGCCTATGTATTAATAATATTGAGTTTGAAAATTCAATCATATTCCGATGCGTTAGCAGCGTTGAAATTATGTGTAACTCATATAAAAAAATTCGGATCGCAGAAAAGACAGCTAGCGCGTGATTTGGAAGATCAGTGCCTCAGCAATACGGTGTAATCAATTTGCAAATGAACCGAGTTGTTGACGCTTTCATGTCACAAAAGTTAGACGTGGGATTGGACCGTTTAGCCTGCATTTGCTGGATATGACCAAACTGTGTGACTGTGAGAGATGAAAACGGACGCCACTGACATTTTGGCCTAACTGATATTTTGGCCTATAACATTTGCTCATTTGCTGAAGACTGCAGCTTTAAAGAATTAACTGCATGTTTGAGATTTGTCAAATTTTATTGATAAATTGTTGCTATAGAGTTGAAGTGTTCTATTGAGGCCTACACTTGCTCTCAAACAGTCAGTGGCCGCCACTTAATTACTAAGGGATAAATGGGTTGTGAAAAACCAATAACAGCAAACAAACGGCCGCTCGACCGACACGGGCCCCTGTGGAAACTTTTTGCACCCACATTCGCAGAACCTTAAAAACGGCCCTGACTGTCGAGTTGCGTCGTCTTTTTGTTTTGTGGTCAGTAGCATCTGCGAACGAAATACAATGTACAGTGCTACTACTAGCTACCTACAATGTACAGTGCTCCCTGCTTTATCCTGACTTGTAACCTGCCTATAGGTCAATCTGCGGTGGAGTTAACCAACTCCAGTGCAAGCGGAGTTGCGGATTACGCTCGTGAATAAGCTGGTGCTCAGCGCTCGTGAATAAGTTGTGCCCTGCGCTTGACTTTCGAGTGGCGCTTAAGAAGTTTGGAGATTACGATTACGATTACAAATACGAAACCTGTGCATTGGAAACTCTCTTCAGAGGTACTCCTGTTTAACGACTAGACCATTAGCGTCGCCACGGGGGGCAAAGGGGGCAGCCCCCCCAACCCTGGTCAGGCTGGGTCCTGGGATTCGTGCAAATCCGGTGAGTTTTTTAGGGGGGGGGGTACCCTATGTGGTGTGTGGTTTGACATTTTACATTGAAGGTCCTCTTCTCCTCTTCCAAAGTTTGTTTTCTTTTCAAAGACTAATCACTAATCAACAGGTGACGGATTGTGCTTTACACAAAATATACAGAAGAATAGGGAAAAGTCCAATGTTGTTTATCTCTCCTATTCACAGTGATGAGTCATGATGGGGTGACCTAGTCACACAGCCGCATTCCAACAGGCTGTTTAAGACAACATGTGGAAATTATTAGTATGCCTGCCTCTTCGAGCGACATCTTCGCCCGCCAATTCTCGCTCAACGGGTGCACGCAAAATTAAGCATCAGTGTGTGCGTGTATTTGTGTGTGTGTGTGTGTGTGTGTGTGTGTGTGTGTGTGTGTGTGTGTGTATATATATATGTATGTGGCGCGTGTGTGTGGGTATAATATTTGTTGTGAAATAGATACATATATACAGAGACAAAACATAGCAAACTGATTCACACTATCTTGGTTTTAAGACAAGGGACTAAAATATCTATGAATTAATACTCCTTCGCCCGCCAATTCTCGAGAGCAGTGGAAGGCCGTTCCCGCGCATTCCCACCCACTTTAACCCCGAGTACAGTCGTTTAAAGCAGTCGGCGTTCTGTTTCTGTTGTCGATTGTTCACCAGTAAAACTGCATCAGCACTGCTTGGCTTCCCGATTCGATAGTTGAATCCTTCTTGCTTGGTTTGTATACCATTTGTAAACTATGTCTGCTAATTGTGTCTCGTCAGCAATCTGTTTACCCTAAGGCTTGTGGCGTTCTTGGATATTGAATGTGTTTTCTAGTTTTTATATTAATTTCAATAAATGTCGGGTTTGCTAATATTATCTGTAGTGAAACTCAAATACGGTTCAAACTACATCTTAAACCTCGGGGTAGAACGGTCCTTGCACGGGGACCTTAAATGGTGTGGCGTCCATTCGAACGGGCGAGCAGTGATTGTATTGTATTGTATTTTCGTTTATTGATCTACTCTAGCTGTCATAACGCAGCTAGTTAAAACGCGCTAGTGATGACGGGATGTAAGCCAATCAATTCATTGAAAAATGAGCAGGGTCGAGGCCGTATACGGTCACTACATGAAAACGCGAACATTTAACATTTAGCTACGAGTCACAGTTGGCTCCTATCAGCGCTGAAATAATAGAGCAATTTTGTTCCGATGACAGCTTAAAATGCCACCATTACAGTATGGAAATTCAAAAAAATTTAAGTGGGGAGGGGGCACATCCCCTCCCCAAACCCCTCCCCTGCTCGGCGCTCAGCGATCGCCCTTCGGACGCTCATTTCTCTGTCCTCCTATACCTTGCCCCCCAACCTTGAAGCTCTGGCGACGCCACTGGACTAGACACCGCGATGAATCGGAATGGTTTGTTAACCGATATCAACGGGGTTATTATATTTAAAAAAAACTATCGATACGATAGGCTATATTAAAAGTTAGAGTGCCATAGGTCACTTGATATATCTTCGCAATTCTCGGTAAATACTTTCAAAATTCTGTTCATTTAATGAAACGTTTACCGTCCGTTTAATTGCAGCTATTGTTGTGTTTCATGTTTGTCGCGACTAGTTTCTGGTCTCCACGACGACTCATGCCCGGAGGACGGCTTCCTTAGTCCACAGATCCGAGAGGGCTACCTGGCACGCTCCGTCTTCCCCTCCCTATCCGCCTCCTCTCCGTCATCATCCTCGTCCCACTCCCTTGGAACGGAGAGCTGTCCGTGGGAGCTGAACGTCGAGAAAGGTCAGAAGATCAACCTGACGCTCATGACCCAGGACCTGCACAGTCCCTCGGACGACTCCCAGCCGTGTACCTCGAGCGTCGTCATCGATGACCTTGTGGCTGGACGTCGTCTGCATGTGCACGTCTGCTCCGGAGGAAAAAGGCGCGAACGACACCTGGCGACGTCCGTCGGCAACCGGATACGCGTCTACGTCACCAATGACGTCAGCGGTAGCGTCAAGGACCGCGTCATTCTGCTGCACTACGCCGGTAAGATGAAAGTATAGCCCCTGAGAAAGCTATTTGTCTTCGTGTTTTTGTTCTCATCATTCCACGTTCCCCTGTTGATTGCCAATAATTAAGCAGCGAAAGCTTCTACTCTTAAAAGACAGACAGACAGACAGACTGAGAGACAGAGAGACAGACAGACAGACAGACAGACAGACAGACAGACAGACAGACAAACAGAGAGTAAGAGAGACAACGGAAATGGAATGGGCGATGGACAAGGGAAGTACAGATAGCAAGAGACAGGCGGAAGGGACTTAGAAAATCAGGAACGGATAAAGCCAACTGGAAAGAAGAATTAAACAAACAGAAGTAAAGAAAACGGTGACAAATCGGTCCCGACAAAAGAGACAAATGGGCTGTTTTGTCGAGGCCATTTTGGACGTTTTGTCGGGGAACGTTTTGAAAAAGCCATTTGTCGGGGCCGTTTTGTCGGGGCCGATTTGTCCTGGGCCGTTCTGACGGGGTACCAAAGAAAACAGATGAAAGACATTGGCAGAAGTGAATAATGAAATAGAATGCGGACAATTAAACTGACAGATGGCTAAGGATCTCTGCACATGGTAGATTTTAAAAAGTAATGAACCTTCAAAACCTGTGAAGTCGATCGTTTTGTTTTGGTCGTGGTCGTGCTATTCCCTGTTGGACCTACTTCTGCCATCTAACGAACGAATCTTTCACCTTTCCTCTTAGGTCGTGGATACAGTCACGCCCGACGTGAGCCTAATACCTGGGACTAGAATCACGCCCGCTACGCTATTGGTCAATGCACGTCACACGATTTTGTTCACGCGAAAGGAGCCAACCGATAAACTCGCCCCGGTGGAAGATTGTTCACCATGTTTTCTAATGACGACACTAACCCTAACCCTGACCCTAACCGACCCTCACGACGCATAACCTGACTCTAACTGACCCTCAAGATGTCCGCCATTTTAAATTTCAAGGAAAGTAAGCAAGTTCACGTGACATGCTTTAGCCAATAACGCGACGGGCGTGAATGTAGTACTGGGGTTCCGCTAACGCCCGGGGCGTGAACGGATCCACTACGTTGCTCTTAATATACGACAATAATTAAGTTATCAGCGGTATATTTCAGTGATATCCGAAGCCCTCAGGGTTTGACAATACGCACGGACACTGAGATAGATCGAGATCAGCAAGAGGCTTAGACAGACCGAAAGACAGACAATGTACTATGTACATATAGTCAACCAAACAGACATGCATAAAGTCGGCTATGTATAACTGACTGACAGACTAGAATTTATCTTCGCAATTTTCATTTGAGAATTATTATTATTATTATATATACTCGAGATAAGTGTAGTTCTTCAGGAGTCAAAAATTATGCTAGGCGATGTTATGGGTATCAGGAAATGAGGCCTCGTCCTCCGCGGCGTCAGTTAACGTGTCTCGAAATGCTACGGCAATATAGCGCTGGATACATTATGCATGGAAAGACAGACAGAAAGACAGACAGACAGACATGTACATGGTAACCAAGCAGACATAGCCTACATAAAGTCGGCTATACATAACTCACGTGGCTTAAAATATTACTTCTGACTCATTTATCTTCTCTCTTATCATGTCAATGTATCTCTCGATGATACCGCAGAACAAAACGTGATTCAGTGACTTGCCCACGATCACCCGCCAGAGATCGCCTCATGGAAAGAATCTCTTCCCCGCTATACGCAGACAGGACTGCTTGAATCTGGTTTTTTAGAGCATGATGGAAACAAGCCTTGATTAAAAACGAATTGGCCTAATAGACTGCTTGAATCTGGTTTTTTAGAGCATGATGGAAACAAGCCTTGATTAAAAACGAATTGGCCTAATGTGCATTAGAATAGGAGAAAACATAATATGAAGATACAATAAGTTATGCAGGTATGAAGTACATTGGGGGAGGATTGGGGAGTAGGCCCTATTTAGGGACAGCGTGATTAAGGAGAGACAGGATTTCAGAGTTTTTGGTTACATCATCGTCGTCGTCGTCGTCGTCATCATCATTATAACTAGAGTTGAGTCATAAGAGTCTTATTTTATGTGCACGACAGTGCATCACAATAATACTCACAATAATACAACATTTAAAACACAGGCACTCAGTTTTAGTCTATGATTGAACGCAACTCACGAATATAATTATAGCATCGGTGGAAGCTATGTTAAAGGTGTCATTAGGTTGCGACGGATTTGAAGAGCAAATGTCTTTCACTATCCTTGATATATAGCCTAGATGATATTTTGAATAATATGTTGTCAGGCCAATGTTGGCCAATGTACCAACTAACACGTTAACTAATATGCTGAAAAATAGATTAATTAACTGGTTTCCAATTAAATATCTTGTCGTTCCTATGTGATACTTCGTTGTTTTGTTTACTATGCATGGTTGCGTTAATCAGAAGTGTGTTGTCTGCTGTTGCACTGTTGCTGTGTGCTTTCTGTAGCTGTTGGTTGTCCAGAGGTCCGTCTCCCAAGCAACGCCTGGGTTCAGAAGCTGGGCGACGCTGGAGACAGTCTGATGGTGCGATGCAACGATTCCCTGGAGACGTGGTACCTCGCCTGCCAATCGAATCGCTGGCTTGGAGACATCGGAAACTGCTCTCGTAGTACGTACCAAAATCCTCTGTTCTCCCTGTCTTACTCCTCCTCCTCCTCCTCTTCTTCATCCTCCTGTTCCTCTTCCTCGTCCTTTTCTACCTCCTCCTCCTCTTCCGTCTTCCTCCTTCTCCTCCTCTTTTTCTTCCTCCTCCTCCTCCTCTTCCTTGTCTTCTTCTTCTTCTTCTTCCTTTTCCTCATTTCCCTTCCTCTTCCTCCTCCTCCGTCTTCCTCCTTCTCCTCCTCTTCCTTCTTCCTCCTCCTCCTCCTCTTCCTTGTCTTCTTCTTCTTCCTCTTCTCTCCTTTTTCCTCCTTTTCTTCCTCTTCCTCCTCCTCCTCTTCCTCCTCCTCCTCCTCCTCCTCCTCCTCTTCTTCTTCGTCTTCCTCCTCCTCTTCCTCTTCCTCCTCCTCTTCTTCTTCTTCCTCCCTTCTTTCCTCCTCTTCCTCCTCTTCTCCTCCTTCTTATACTCTTCTTCTTCCTACTCCTCCTCCTCCTCTTCTTTCTCTTCTTCCTCCTCCTTCGCTTCTTCCTCCTCCTCTTCCTCCTCCTCCTCTTCCTCCCCTCCTCTTCTTCCCCTCCTCCTTCTACTCTTCTTCTTCTTCCTACTTCTCCTCTTTCTCCTCTTCCTCTTCTTCCTCCTCCTTCTCTTCTTTCTCATCCTCTTCCTCCTCTTCCTATCCTCGTCTTCTTCCCCTCCTCCTTCTACTCTTCTTCTTCTTTCTACTCCTCTTTCTCCTATTCCTCTTCTTCCTCATCTTTTCGCTTCTTCCTCCTCCTCCTTCTCCTTCTCCTCCTCTCCTCCTCCTCCTCCTCTTCCTCCTCCTCCTCTTGTTTCTTTCCATCGGTTGGTTTTGTTCCTACGATTTGTCTGACCGGTCTTTGATTGCGGACGGCGTCGATTGATGTCCCTATCTGTATGTTGTGACAAAATCAATCAGTCCGTCGTTCGATCAAATTAATCTGATCGATTGTATTAGATTAGAACTCAGACCAGATCACGTCACATTAAATCAGAAGGGACGAGAGATCTGATTAAAGCAGTGCATCTTGAAATCGAGCACAGTGTACATTGCGCCTGGACATATCCACATGGCGCCTCCTCTCAAAGCCACTGTTCCTGGCAGAGACTAAGTGAAGTTCCAGCGAAGGAACGTCTTCAGCTGTTGAATGTAAAGGAAACTGCTGTTTCGGTTGCGTCTCAGTTTCATTCTGCTGTCATTTCTGTCGGTATTGTTCCGCATACGTATTGCGTTTTCTGTCAGGTATAACTTAGTCACATAAGGTTTGAAGTTTTATTTTTTTTAAATTATTTACGTGTACATGAACAGTAGCTAGTTATACAAACAAATAATCAATTACTAATGGAATTTTAGAACTTTAAAATGTGTTGATTTCACATTGTCAGCATGCTCAGTTGCATTTTTTTTAGCATAACAAGCGTTTAAAGTGGCTAAGAAAACGTGTAGTCTGTGTTAAAACCACTGCAAATTAACCTGGAAGAGGCCGTCCATAAATGACGTCACGCACCTAGGGGAGGGGTCGGAAATTTGTGACGATGTGTGACATTGGGGGTGGGCGTTGAGAAGTGTGACGTCACACCAGGTCTATGTAATGAAATTTAACAATTAACAACAATTTAATTTCAAAATATTAAACAGCACTAATTTTGAGTATTAAATTTTCATGTTTTTTTATTATTTTAATGTATACGGGCACCATTATTAATAATTTTCTAATTATTTAAAAATTTGTCACCGACAGATTTTTAAATACTTAGTACAATGACAATAAATGGGATTTTAAACATGTTTTATTATCAAGTGGAAACTTTGTTTTAGGGGGTCAGAGCTTTGTGACGTCATTTTTCAGAGGGGGTGTTGCTTTTTGTGACGAAGTGTGGAGAGGGAGGGGGTTAAAATCGGCCAAAATAACGAGACGTCATTTATGGACGGCCCCGAATGCTTAATAGCTCAAGTTTCGTAGCTTCCTCTTAAAAGCCGTGATAGCGTTCACTGAGACAGTACTATCATCTAAATTCTAAACCATGCCACACCGGTTGCGGTATGAATAGACCAGAACTCCCCATGAATACAGACGATACTATCGTTGTCACAATGACCAATATTTATTTTTCTTGCTGCATTTATTAATGGAATTTTATGACGCAAAAATGTGTTCATTTGTACTGTTATCACTGCAGGCCATTGTCAATTACATGTTTTGTTATACGAACGTCTGACTATACATGTGCCTTCTTTGTGTTGTGCCTGTATTGATGTCGTAGCCTATATTGGTATCGCACATCCAGAAATGGGACACTTCAGATTTCAATCGAGGCACGGCACCATGCAATAGCAACCCGAACCGTAGTCAAGGCTACCACACCAGCCGAGTCCGTAACCATGGAAACATGACGCATCTCACTGTCCGCTTCCGCTTCCATGTAGGCCTATAGGACGCCAATTTGTTCAACAATCGCCCTGGGTCCTTGGAAAAATATGCGGAATCTATCCGTCGGGAGGACAGACGAGTGGAGTGGGAGGATGGAAGAGTGGGATGGGTGGAGGTGGTGGTGGAAAAGAGATGATTAACCAGGCATTTCCCGCATCTTAAATTATGTCGCAACGCGGCGCTGGCTATTCTGGAAACCATCCGGGTGGCAGACCGATTATTGTAACAGCCTAAGCACTATGCGGTCACATGACTCACTATTCTGGCTCACGTGACTTATACGTCGTTTTCAAGCGGCCATCCATATAGACGCCGTATGAACTTCAGCCATAGTCAACAGTAATTAACTTAATCAACGTGCACGATCGGCATATTTATGTCTCCAGGCTATATGAGTGTGCACGTGTGCTTCAATGCAATTAATAATTATACATGTAGCTCGCTGATACCATTTGGTTGCGCAATGAGTGGCATCCTGCACGTGGTATACGTTAGCAGAGTGTTAACATGTTTTCCTTTAACCTGTGAGTCCCAGGTTCGAATAATAGTGCGTCGTTATGAAACTGACAATTGCTTATTATAGAACCAGGTAAAACAGTCAGAAAGGCTTTTCTGTGTTTGTCATGCACCTCAGCCGTGAGATCCATTGGCCTCATCCAGTACCACACTACAGGTCCTCATACAGCAACTTGTACCTCCACACCATAACACTTTAACGACGAGAGTGTACTAAAAGTGACTGGGAAACCAATGCAGCTTGTTGTTAAAGTGTTAACACGTGCATCCAATGGAATCGTCAGATTATCAGATGATTATTAACATACATCAATCGAGGAACAGACGTTCATCCTGTTTGCTTCTTTCCAGCGGTTGTCCGCACACCCTCACTTACGTTATCGGCTGCTTTATCATCATGTTAATCTCTAGTTTTACATTTTATATCTTTTTTCATTCTCTGTCCAGCTTCTCACATGATTTGTAACATGTTGCGGTCTGACAGCATTATTTTTCAATAAACAAATACACACACTATATATAAGTCTAAGTCATTTAATAATCTGTGCTGAGACTGCGCGATGAGACATGAGCCGCAGGGCTGTCGATGCACAATGAGCTCATCTGCTAAAACTAATGCACACGACTACAGAGACCACATGCTGTGGTCTGTGGTTACGATTAGTCCTATAGCAGCTCAGCCTGCCATGTCTTCAGGCGCATGAAAATAGGTCGATTATGAACGGCCTCGTTCGGGTCCAGAAACACAAGACTTGATGGACTTGCTTACGGAGGAGAATTTTCTATTTTATTTCATATAAGACTCTGCATAATGCGTCATGACCTTGAAATCACATACCCTTTCAACCCTGCAGGCATTGTGGGGCGCAGTGGTGTAGGGGTATGTTCAGTGCCTTGCAGCCGGAGGGTTGACGAATCCACCTCAAGTCGCCGCGTAGGGACCCTGGGCAAGTCCTTTACTCGCAATTGGTCATGCACTTCGGCGTGAAACTCCGATTCAGTGTCCGCGCTGTAGTCGGGAGCGCCTCTGCGTAGAAATCTTGAAGGGGCGCTATAACAAGTGCTCATACATAAATACATTATACATACATTGTCCAGCATGGGTTTCAACCCCGGACAGATTGACTTGTCGTCGGTTAGCTGTTGATGTATCGTACAAAACACTCTTTCAATTCACAAACATCGCCTATAAGAACTGTTGTTGACTATTTCCTTAGGAGCAGTTCAGCTCATCCTGGAAGCGACAGATCACGAAAAGCCATACACATTCAACGGTGAGAATCTAAAGATGTTCTTTCATATCTGTCTTTTTCTATAGTGATCAATTACCTTCTTCTAGCACTAAAGATGTTTTCCAGGTGTGGAATTTTAGAATAGGCCATTCTGTTTGAATCTGAATGTTTCAATAGTCTTCAGATGCAAATGAAGGTCGTACGCTCTTCACGTCTTCCGCCGTTGAAGCCATACAGTTCGCTGACTAGACATTGCTGCGTTATGTAGATAGGCTTGTTTTTCAGGCCCAACTTTAAGCTGATACGGCGTTTTGAAATATGTCATCGCCATAGTCATCATCATCATCATCATCATCATCATCATCATCATCATCATCGTCATCGTCATCATCATCATCAGTTCCTGACGTCAGCCATCTGGGGCGATGGGTACGAATCTAAGTTCTCCGTTATCCTGGGTCATTTTGTCAAGTCCATTGCTCCTTTCAGTGTTAGTAAAGTGGTCTATCCAGCGCAGTCTTGGTCTGCCTTTGTTTCTCTTTCGTTCGAATCGTGCATGTACTTCACAGTGTGGAATTCGGTCAGCTGGCATTCTCTCGACAGGTCCAGGCCATTAAAGTCTTCGCTGCATGACTTTGCCTAGCAAAGTTGATTGGTTTCCTAGTAACTGTCTCATGTAATCTTTTCTGATTTTCGGTAGTCTTGAAATCCCTGTAATTTTCGACAGCCAACTCATTTATGCTGTGAGAATTCTTTTCTCATCTTACGTTCGCGTTGTCCAGCATTCTGATCCGTATAGGAAACTGGACTGTGTCGTCGTCTCATATATTCTTCTCTTGGTTTTATTTGTCATTTCTCTGCTTCTCAAAGGATGTTATATGAATAAATTCAGTTTAATGAGTAATGGGTTAGATAATCTATTTGGGGGCCTATAATATGGGACATAATGACGAACTGCATAGCTTAATCATCTTTAATGTTATTGATATGCTTGAGTTTTTGTGCACCAAAGTGCGGTATGCAATTGGTGTCAATAAAAAATATTTCTTTTCTTCTCTTCTTCTTCTCCAGTATCCTGTAACGGCATACGTTATATTTCGGCTAAACACACCTTATTATATTCTGCACAATCAGCCTATAATATGTCGACAAACGTTAGTGCCAAAAGCACAATGTCAGCTGATGCTTATGCAAATAGCTGCAACAATCACATTGTCTGTCTGATGATATTCACCGCTGGTCCTGCAGGCTGGCATTGTCGGCGAAAGAAGCAACCAAACATGTCACCATCTCTCCTTCATCTACACGGCTGCTGTCATTCACAGCACTTTTACTTCGTCACAAAACTCTTACACGTTCCTCCGTATTCCTCAACTGCTCCCTTCTGTTTTTCATTTTTGCTTATTCTACCTCTTTTAAACCATCATCAGTAAAATGTCTGCACATGTATTAAATCAGCTATTGCCTCCCGTGAAAACTGTTTCATACTCGCTACGCCCCGGCAGAACCCACAATAGAATCATACCTAAGGTAACTCTCTATCTCGTAAAACATTTGGCACACGGATGCTTTATACTTAAATTTAGTCTTTTTTTATCCGCTTGATGAACTATGTACGCCAAAATGCAGTTAGCAAAGGTTGGTTTTTCAATAAAGGATAATTATACTTAGTTACTTACTTACTATTTGTGCCTTCTCGCGGTTCTCTTTCTCTTCCACCTCTTGGTTTTTGGCATTTTTTTATTCTGGTCTCCTCCTCGTCCTCCTCCTCGTCTTTGTCCTCCTCTTCCTCGTCCTCCTTCTCCTCCTTCTTCCCCTCCTCCTTTTCCTCGTCCTCGTCCTCGTCTCGTCCTCCTCTTCCTCCTCCTCCTTCTCCTCCTTCCCCTCCTCCTTCTTCTCCTTCCCGTACTACTCCTCTGCCTCTATTTTCCTTCTGATTGTCTTCACTTTCATGTTAATGCAACGGCTTCCTTAGTTGTATCCTTCTGTTTATGCCTTTACTTTTGCTCCTGGTTTCCTCTCCATTGCCTTTACATCCCTTTAATCCTCTTCCTTGTTTTTAATCTCTGCTTTTCTTCAATGAATCTGTGAGTTAGAGAGTGCACAAAACGGAAGGAAATCAAATGACAGACCTAACAAGCCCAAAGGCCAACCAAAAATCGACAATATTTTGTGCGAAGATTGACACACGCGGTTGTGCATAGCATGTAACACACTTAAAATTTACTTGTCTATAGACCTGTATAATATTAGACCTATATGTGCCCATCTCTTACTTAAGTTTAAATGATTTCCATTTTCGATTAATATTTCTTCTGCAATTAAAGCAAATATGACAGCAAATTCGTATAAACAATCTGAATTTTGATTGAAGGTGTGCTTCTGGCGGTTATGATTGGAGTCGTGCTTGGTATCTTGATTGGTATGGTACTGTTGCTGGTCTTACACTGTTTACGGCGAAGGTAGGTACCATGGAATCAACCGATCTAAATCTAATGATCTAATCTCATCCGATCTGAACTGATCTGATATAATTTTATCTAATATGATGTATCAGTTCTAGTGAAGTTGGTATGATAACCTGAATGTAATTTCTATTCTAGTTTTACCGATCAAACATACAGAAACAAGCTAGGCATGGTCGTCACATAAGCATGTTATCAATTCGAATAACATATAGGTGAATATTGGAATAGGCCTATTAGGTGTGGCACCTCTGGCGTGTGTACTCGGTACTTTTGCGCATCTGAGTAGGCTTCTTGAAGGGGCGCTATATAAATACCTGAAATGAATGAATGAATTAATTAATTAATCAATCGAATTTCTATAGTAAAGTACTACACTTTTATATAACATTATAACTAACATTACAGGAATTATTAACTGACAACTTTCAAACTATAATGAAGCTCATTATGATGAATTACATATAGTCTAAATTGATATAGGCTAATATAATTATTATGCTGATACTTATCCGATTATAATCCAAACGGGCTTATAATGACTATCAGGTCTTGAAGTGTAGCAAATAGGCTGTTCTCTATATGCGTTTGCCTAGTCCTATTTAGTTATATTATTTACATATTTTTTTATTATTATTGTTGTGGTCATTATTATAAAGTTATAACTATAATAATAATAGCAATGACAGTAAACGATAATAATGATTATTATTGTTATTATTTTACCGGAGGTAAGAATGATTATTCAGAAATGACACAATTGCATTGAGGGGATGTATTTCTGGAGAGGCAGACCTCGTCCTCATGACCATCTGGCTAAAGTTCTTCTACGGACTCGGACATTGTGGCAATGAACAAAGATGGAAGGAAGTACGTTGGAGGAGTCAGCCGACCACCAACGACCCTGCTTTGACATAAATTCTGCTCTCACGGCATCCGAGAGATGAACAGGGATGAACACGTGCATTACGGTCAACCCGACACACTTAGCAGATTTTATGCGTGGCAGCTGCTGAGCTGTAGCTCCCGCTAAGATTGCTGTCTGTGACAAGTAGGTGACGGTGCCACGGAAAATCCTCAACAATTGCCTTTAACAAATATTGATCATATTGGCGTCGCAGGCCAAGTATTTACCACCAGAGTCCAAGAGTAGCGCCACCCGGTCGCTTGCCATCCTGGTCGCAGACGACCTGTGGACTTATCCGTGCTTGACGTCTGCACTTTGATGGTGCTTATGGCATGATGACGGATGGATTGGCAAAATTCAGTTTGCAGACAAACCTATGATGACCCTTTAGGTCAACTGCATCCTTGCAGTTATGGAGTGGTGGAGGTTGCAAAGGTTCAGGCTCAAGCAAAGACCTACAGCCGCTGCACGTGAGTGGGTATAGAAGGCAACTGAAACCATGTCCGTTACAAAGAGGCCTCTAACACCAGCTACAATGTACTACTTGATCCCTTTCTAGCAACCGTCCATCTCATTTTCCTTCCTTTGTCGGCAGAGGATCCATGACAGACGAGTTCTTCGAGTGGTCGCAGCTGAGTCCAAATAGGCTGAAGAAGAAGCCAGCAATGACTCTTGTCCATAACCCAATCCACTATATTTACCAGATCTGAAAACAGGCCCCTGAAAGTACTTTTATTATTATTATTAAATTATTTATTTATTTAATGTTTTATATTATTAACTTAATTATTTCGTTACTTATATGATGACGTTGCTTGTATCGTTGGCTGTCGTTGAAGGACCTTGGCCAGTCTGAAGCGACCTCTGGGCGGCAGTCGGGGTCTCCTGTCGACCACTCCGAAGGAACTGGATGAGCTTCAGCCGATCAACCTCCAACCGCGACGAGACCATCATCACTCGAAACTGACGACGGACACCAACTACGCCGGATTCCTGACGGACGTCGAGATGCGACTGGAGCTGGCCAGTCGCTGCAGCTGCAACCGAGGAGGAGGGACCGGCGGCGGCGGGAAAGGGTGCGACGACTACGCCCTCTGTCCCTTCCGATCCATGTACCTGGTCGACGACCCGTCGACGCCCGCCGCCGCCGGCCACCGCGAGGCCCCCGGTGGGATTCCACACCCGACAGAGGGGCGCCTCTCCACTCGCACGCCCAGGTCTCCTCCTCCGTCTAAGGCGAAGGGACACTACGGTTGCCAAGCAACGGGTGACGGCGTTGACCTACTCAAGACGACGATGGCTGGGTCGTCATTGGTGACCGATGGACTGAACTCAGGTGCATCTGGAGGACTCGGCGATTTGGATCTAGATAGAACGAAGCGATCTGTTGATGTGAGATAGAATGCAATCGTCACCATGACGATAACTTACCATGACGACCAATATGGTTACGCGGCGATCACGTGACAGCGATCAGTGCCATTACGACGTTTGATTGTCTTTGGAGTGTTGACAATGGTTACTGTGACGACCATCAATGATACACTCTTAGAAGCAGTGCATAGGTTCAGCAAGCAACTCTAAACTCTGCTGGTCTTATAATGTCTAGCGACCACAAGAGGTAACATTAGCTATCTGACTGTAAGCCACAATTGCTATACCTTATTGCCAGGCACTCTCTTTGAGCCATCTAACCAAATGAAGCGCTTGAGGACTATCCCTTAACCGGTCAGAAACTGAATTTCTGCAGTTGGGGATATGGAAGGCAGTTGAAAGTTTGAATGATTTAAATCTCTCAAATTGGGATACTCACCTGTTGCGATGTCTGGTTCAACTCGTAACCTGAGTGTTGCCTTGAACTCTACTCTACCATAGTCATATTAACCAGTAGGCACAGTTTAGGGCCTATGAACTTTCAGTTTCAGGGGTCTACGCAAGTCTGAAAATGAGATATTGACGAAAATAAGTTTAATGATTGGATTTGACGCGAAAATTAGAAAAGGCAATTTCAAATTCTAATCTAACACTTTTTTAATTGTACTGAAACAGTTTAACTTTAAGATATTAACTTACTCAACAGCGTAAACATTATAAATGTGAACTTTACGGTTCCTTGCAGACCTGGCAGATGGTGTCTACGAATGCAAGAGAGCCTAGGGCCTACGACGACCTTTAACATGTACTCTACCCTTATCGACTATGTCAATGGTATTTGTAAATCGTTATAATACAGGATTGCAGATTGCAATTTCGTGACTTGAGCAGAATTAGAATATCTCTGCATTGGTCTCCAGTGGCCTGGATCCCTGTAAGTCGCTTCTTCGTACGAATAAGTCGCAGAAGCACCAGATGGTTCAGAACTCTGGTTGGAGTCGTAACTAATACACTGGCATATGATCAAATAACTTCTGCACTTAAATCATTGCATTGGTTTCCTGTTTTGTAGAGAATATTTCTCAAATTGGGGCTCCTGGTTTATAAAACGTTGAATATAGACAACCACGGTATTTGATATCAGTCCTTAATTCTCAGTACTTATTCAACGAGTTCGTCATATTCAACGAGTTCATCGTATTAAAATTAAAGTGTATATAACACCCGACTTTTCAATATGGTCACCATTCAAGTATTAGGTCTACTAGACAAATAGACTGGGAAATTTAGGCTGCTCTTAAGCCAGTATTCTATGGTAGAGATGTCTCCAATTACCACATAAGATTAGGGGCCCCATCGAAGGTGACGCCATTAATTATTAATGAGACGCCATTCATTCTTAGCACTTCATTCAGACTTAATCCAACTGAATCCATCTGCACTCATATCATGGTCCGAACAACTATCTAATTAAGAAACGCAATTACGTGGTTCAGCGATTCAACAATGACCCTCTTCTAATCAATTCCGCGCAGCCGAGGTACTATAAATGTGTAAGCAATAATTATGAAGGAGTAAGATAGAAAGAAAACGAAACAAACATCCATTCAAAATAAATGAGATGAAACGAACAATTTCAAAAGACAGATATCGCTTCTTTAAGAGAATAATATATACAGTCTTCAACAGACATTTCGTCAATCTATCGCAGTGTATACAAAACCCGATTTTTCCAGATGGTCACCATCCCAGTTTTAACCGGGTTCGCTCAACTTCGGTGATCTCGGGAACCAGCGTTTCCCACGATATGAGACCATCACAGGAAGGGGATAGTATGGACTTCTGCAGCGATCCATGCAGAGACTGAATGGTGTACTTCATTTCTAGAGATCTTGCGACCTACCACGGCCTTGTTTCAATGGCGTTGGATATTACATGTATGAAAACGGTATATATATTAGAGGTTAAACTACCTCTCTGTGTGCGCATCCAATTCAAAGTTCTCATTCTCATGCTCAAATCTCAACTGGGTCTTGCTCCAAAATATCTTTGTCACCAAATTCTCCGCCCCCTCTCTGCCACGTTAAAGCGGTCCTCTCAGATCCTCTGACCGGCTTGACCTTTTGTTCCCCGTGTTAGGACCACAATGGCTCAATCCAGATCCTTTGTGTGCGTAGGTCCCTCTCTATGGAATCGACTTCACTACTTCTCTACGCTCTACAATGCTCTCTAGTAGCATCTCTACCTCTTTCTCACCTTAAAACCTTCCTTTTTCCTCGGAGTACCTCGCACTGGGAGCGCTTCTGAAAGGCTTATGCTATGAGAAGCGCTTTATAAATGATCAAATACAAAACAATACAATAAACTATAAGGCTTTATGGACACAGGCGGCGCCAGACTTTTTTTAAACCAGGGCATAGCCAGGACAGTCATGCAAGTAACCAGCGCAGAGGACGATTTATGACAAGTGCGGTAGCAAACATTCTGGCAGTGTTGTGGTAGGGCAACGACCAAGGCAAAGGCTTTTTACCAAGGCATTTGCCCTGGCTTGCCTGCTGTAATGCCTCCACTGTTTATGGAGTTCTAAAAGTCTCAGGCAGATGCTACGTCTCTTACTTAATGGGCCTCAATTAGTACCATCTCTTACTTAGGGGCCTTGAGTAAGAATATTGCTTACAGAGGTCAACTGCAAGCAGGCCTGACAATAGGTCTAGGCAAAAAGATAAAGACATCTGGAGCCTTAAGCGTATACCGACAGCTGTGGTTGTATAAGCACAAGCCATATAAGATCTGACCCAGTAATCTGCTAAACCTTTGCCTGGTGCTGCTCATCGGTATCATGTATACATCACATAATAATTATGTGCCTTAATCCATAGCTCTGTATCGGTGATGCATGTTATCAATTGACACATATCTACACCATGCATCAGAAACTAAAATCTAATTTCATAGTTTCTGTAGCTCCTTTATCTAATGCCTAAAGAGTCAACCGATGGTGCACCAAGGTCTGACTGGAACTTAGAAGTCCAATTATAGAACGACGTAGAAACGGAGAGAGATACATAGAAAAAGACAGAGAGCTACATAGAGATAGACAGAGAAGGACATGGCCGTACACTGATCAGATTACGACAATCGATAGCGCATAGAATAACAATTATTGTGAATTACAATGCGTACTCCGTAGGTTTAGGATTCATTTGTTGTCGTAATCTCTCTGTCTCTCTCTGTCTCCATCTCTGCCTGTCTCTCTATAATCTCTCTCTCTCTCTCTCTCTCTCTCTCTCTCTCTCTGACTCTCACCCTCTCTTTGACTCCATGCATGCTTCATACGTGTGTCCAGCTGCCCTTTTGACCCTCGAATCACTCGCACTGCATCTCATAAAACCTGTTGTCCTAACTCCTAAGCATTCCACAGAGCTTTTTTATACACCTGAAATATGGAGCCGACCACTGTCGAACTGTATAACGTTTGAATGATTAAGCAAAATATATGCTTCTCTCATACAGCTATGAGAGTGCCTTCTCCTGGTATACACTGTATACTATTATTATGTCCTTGGACTTTGAACAACAGCGCCTATCAGTTTCTCATTTATAGTCAAACAATAGCTGCCTATAACCTTATCTGAATGAATCTTTAATGGCAGGATTAAAATCGAACTTTGACAGAGATTAACCAGATCTCCCTATGGATAGTCCGCAACACGTGCAGATTATAAGATCGTCGATGCAGATTAGTCTGTTACATCTACAACAACATATACGTCGATAGTGTGTTGTGAGCTAGAACTAACTGGTAACTCGTGCTTAGACGCAACCTTAATTAATTCATCAATAGATGCATGCAAGTCTTCCATGCACGAATGCATGTATATATTGTGACAAAACTTCATCTGGATTGTGTTCATTTTATGACGTTTATTTATTGAAGAATAAGAAAGCCAGTCAAACGTGAACTTGACGTAGTCTATGGAATGTCAAAGGCTTCACGTTATCTTGAGGCTCATGTTATTTACAACATTGTGTGATCGAAGTTATGCTCAGTCGAGGCATAGGTGAGTAAACACAAACGTAGGCCTATAAGCGTCATGTAGCTCAAAGGCAATTGCTTGGTGGCTCGAAAAATAGCCAAAAAGACGATGGTTAGAAACCTTCAAAATAATGTAAACTTTTGCATGCGCATGCATGAATGCCTTAGTTGCATGAGATTTGTTTTCGTTAAATTAGCTCCTTCTTTAAATTAGATCCCCTCCGCGCATGAACTTTTAATGCCCCTTAGTATAAGCTGATTCGTGTTATGTATTTAGTACATATCTACAGACAATACATTATGCTTATATATCCAAAAGCAAGTGATTCTTCCGTTTGGTGAATGGTCTGCTACATATTCATTTGGTTTCGTGCGGAAACGTTGTCAGGTCGAAGCTAAAAGTCTTCAATACTGAGACCTTAACATATACTCTGCTCCTCTGACCCTCTGGCAACCGGACTCGGACCTTCTTCTGACAACTCTTTGGTCAACCCCTCTGACTCAAAGCAGCGCTCGTGAATAAGCTGGTGCCCTGCGCTTGGCCTTCGAGTGGCGCTTTAGAAGCTTGTAGCTTTTTTACAATTACGATTACATGTAGACGGACGTTTAATCGTAAGCTTAAATTTAGCCAATATGCCTTCATTCGTTTTCGTAGCTTAACTTTATAAGTCGCAAACACTCTCAATACAGAACTTTGATCCGTTCAATACTCTTATACTAAATTTGCTTTGATTTCAGTATTAAAGCCTTCAGACAGCTTTACATTGTGTCACTGTTGAACAAAGTTTCTGCCGCAACGTGAACATTTGGCTTTGGTTTCAGTAAAGCGCCTTCTGCTAGCGAAGGTCAACGATCTGTTGCGGAAATCCCAAGGACCTCAGTTGACCTCGGATAGTCCAGGAACTCGTCTGAGACAGCTTTCCTCCTTCCGGTTGACTAGAGGAACGACGACTGACGCAGTTGACCGCTCTCCTCCAAAGGAACGGTTCGTAGATAATTCTCGAAGACCAGAGTCCGATTCCTCCATCGACGATCTACCATCAGCTGATATCATGGGCAGCGATTTGACGCAGGTGATAAAATATATCCAGATATGCATTTCTATATATCACACTATACACTGTACGAGGGTGTATGTATGTATGTATGTGTGTGTATGTATGTATGTATGTATGTATGTATGTATGTATGTATGTATGTATGTATGTATGTATGTATGTATGTATGTATGTATGTATGTATGTATGTATGCATGAATGTATGTATATATATAAATATGTATGTATGTATGTATGTATGTATGTATGTATGTATGTATGCATGTATGTATGTATGTATGTATGTATGTATGTATGTATGTATGTATGTATGTATGTATGTATGCATGAATGTATGTATATATATAAATATGTATGTATATATGTATGTATGTATGTATGTATGTATGTATGCATGTATGCATGTATGTATGTATGTATGTATGTATGTATGTATGTATGTATGTATGTATGTATGTATGTATGTATTGTATTTATGCATGTGTGTGTATGTATGTAAGTGCAAATGTATGTATGTATGTATGTGTGTGTGTGTGCGTATGTATGTATGTATGCATGCATGCATGTATTTATTTATGTGTGTGTATGTATGTACGTGTGTATGTATGTATTTGTGTATGTATGTATATATGTATGTATGTATGTATGTATGTATGTATGTATGTATGTATGTATGTATGTATGTATGTATGTATGTATGTATGTATGTATGTATGCATGTATGTATGTATTGTATTTATGCATATGTGTGTATGTATGTAAGTGCAAATGTATGTATGTACGTGTAAATGTGTATATGCATAGAATATGTATGTATGTATGTATGTGTGTGTGTGTGTGTGCGTATATATATATATATGTACGTACGATTGTCGTACCTAAAGGCAATCAGTGAAGAGCAATAAAACATTGCAGTTCTTCGCTGTTGGGGATTAATTGCGACAAGTCATTGAAAATCATTGAGTTGCCCTTTAGACCTCTCAAGAAATTCTTCTCTTTCCTGTGGAGACAACAGGTATTTGTCAGAGCTTCCTAGCGGCGGATTTTCTTCCATCGTCGTTGATTATTCATAGGGATTGCAAAAATTGTCGATGAAGAAAGACTTGTAGCTGCTTCGAATGGAGATGGATCAGTTGAGTAGACCATACAGCAGCCGCCAGCCGATGAAAACCAATTAGACCATATTATAATTATACTCTGCGGCTGCGCATGCGTGCGTCTGGACAGGTATACGCGTGTGCGTGCATAAGTATTCGTGTATGCGTGTGTGTCTTCGTAGGTATAGGCCTATATGTCAGAATCTGTGTATGGGTCTGTGTAGGTATAAGTTTCAGTTACGTCGTCTGAGTTCTCGAAAAGAAGTAATCCATTACAAAGTTTGTGTGTGTAGCCTATAATCAATCAATCAGCCGTTTATTGAATCAACAACAGCACAATTAATTAACAATCAGTCATTTTAAAAGAAAGTTAATCTGCTGATGCCGTCAACAGGACAGCCCTAAAGGATAAAATAATCCGCTATTGCAGGGCTGCCCCTTTTCCATATTACATTTACTGATGGCAAGACGATTTTTATGATCATATAGTTACAGAAAATTCAACTTAAATAACAATTTTAGGGCTAAAACATAGCCAAACAACTAAATAACAAACAAATAAATAAATAAATATATAAATGACACAAAATCTATATATATAGATTATGTTATATATATATATATAGTCTATACATATAATAAACATATTGTGCTTTCTTGCTTACCCTCCGTAGCCTTATTCCTTGTATCTCTGACCTATATTCAACCTGACTTCTCTAACGCATTATGCTTTTGCATTTCGATTTCACTTGAAACTGTTCCTAATTTCATTGGGTAGGCCTACCGTATTATGATAACGACGTCATGGAAGTTGTTAGAATGTAATCTTAGACATTTTATCATATATAATAATTATAATAATCCTTATCTTATCTTATCATCAATCTTACTTGCTACTACTAACTCGAACCCCATGACATTGAAACTATTGATGAAGGCCTGCATGTACGCAGTCTATAAATCACAAATGCGTATATGCATAGACTATAAATCATTCTAATCGTAATCAGTAGGTGTCAATTAGATAGAAGCGATAATTAAAGTTGCGCCAATAAGTAATATAATTATTATCGTAATATTGTGATCTTATCTTTCTGGTGTTGCTCTTGGTTGCAATGTGATTACAGGGGTCAGTCAATGTCAGACCCACGATGGAAAGGATAGCAGCCGACGCAGATGACCTCCATTCCATCGGTCAAAAGCCGATCACTTTCCTAAGACAAGTAGGTGCAGATAACCCACTTAGATAGATAGGCAGCAGTGGCTGTAGCAGCCCACAGGAAAGCAGCATTAACTGCATCTTAAAGTTGAATTTAAGCGTATACCTGACCACTGGTAGATAAGGCCCAACTTGTGGAAGCTGATAACTTTAATTAACGCCACGTCTTGGCTTACGTAATAACGTTTTGTTTTGCTTTAAAAAGCGCCATATAAATGACACAAAATTTGTAGTTGTGACATAGGCTACAATGTGTTCGTCGTATAGCTTATGTGCGTTGTAAGACTGTGACTAAGTTACTTACATGTAAGTTACCGACTTGAATTCTGACTTAAATTTAGGCCTAAACAGCTGCAAATGTCTGGCTTGCAAGATATCGTCTGCACTGTGGAAACTCATTAACCTTCGTTTTGTTAGTTCGCTTTTCGGTGGGTCACATGTATGTATGTATGAGCACTTGTTATAGCGCCCCTTCAAGATTTCTACTCAGAGGCGCTCCCGACTACAGCGCGGACACTGAATCGGAGTTTCACGCCGAAGCGCATGAGCAATTGCGAGTGAAGGACTTGCCCATGGCAGGGTCCCTACGCGGCGGCTTGAGGTGGATTCGAACCCGCAACCCTCCGGCTGCAAGGCACCGAACATACCCGTACACCACCGCGCCACATGTCGAAATGGCAGCGCGTTCAATGTCCCGCCGTGTAGGAAGAGTTTTCCAGTCGCTGTATGGACAACTGCGTTTCCTTTGCCTCAGCAGAGTGACCTTTCAATGTCCAGCTAAGCAAACACTTCGAGCATCCTTTAAGTTGTTACGCACTGGATCTGATGCCTTTATAAAAATAGTGTTGCACCAGTGGCAGTGAAATCAGTCGGGCAGTGTCATTTTGCAATACTCCTGCGTGCCTTAACCCTAACGAACTCGGCTTCTACTTTAAACGATTACATGATGCTCTTCTCTGTCGCTAAGGTAGTAGCCCTGGCAACACATCCGGCTCTCCTCAGCAGCCCAGCATTTCCAGACGATGCCAAAGCAAGAGCCGCACGCATCCTCAACAGTTGCGATGGAAACAGCATCGGTAAGTAAATTCTGAAGACCGATAGACTTTTATAGCGCCTTTACAAACTGCACAAAGCATCGGACGATAGCGAGCTGAAAACTTAAGATGACGAATTGCATAAACACTTAAAACTTTCTCTGTGTGCACATCCTAGTTTTCATGTTCTAGTTTCATCTAATTAATTATAATTAACCCTTTAGTCAGCCTGCATCTTAGCTGCAGATGGCGTGTACTTTACGGTCTATGCTTGCTCGCTCTTTTGCTCGACCTAGGCCATGTGGCTGACTTTTTGCTTCTGTGTTTACAAGATAAACTTAAAGTTCACGCGCTTGTTTAGATATTTTCTTGGAAACTCCTTAGAAATATCGTGGTCCCGCGGTCGAACTTTCTCTCGAGAATACAACCATAGCAATTCAACGATGTAACGTCTTTGTTAAGCTCGCTGGGGAAGTAAGGCTGGTGCGGGTGATATTGCATGGATGGTGTCCACCTTCAAGTACTGACCCGGCTCAGCACTGAGCATACATTTTACATAGGAATTTCCAAACTTCTAAAGCGCCACTCGAAAGCCAAGCGCAGGGTACCAGCTTATTCACGATAAATTGCATCAGCAACTATGCGATAGCTAGGCCTATAAAGACATCAACCACATCAACAGCCTCGTGCATGCATATCGTTCTGCTTGAAACAAACTTTGCTTGCATGCATATCGTTCTGCGTGAAACAAACTTTTTACCCAAGCTAATAATTGTTAGTGCATTGCCTTAATTTGATTACATTGCAGGGTCATACACAGAAGGACTGGGTATTGATATAATTCGAAACAACGTGGCAGATTACATTACAAGGAGAGACGGAGGAATCGCATGTGATGTGGACGATGTCTTTATAACCAACGGAGCTGCTGAGGCTATTCATGTAAAACGCATCACAGTCCGAAAACAGACACACCCTTTTATTGTTATTTCTGCGTTTATTTAGCACCGCTATATAAACAGCTAAGCGTCAATCTATGCCACTGAACAACTGTGAGTGAAGGACTTGCTTAAAGTCTATGCACAGTAACCGAGGTCTCTAACCAATGGACTGAAGTATGGAATATTTAATTAGCGCCTTACAAGAAATTCTTGCAGACGCTTTTTGGATATCTGAGTTCGTCGTAAACGTCCGCCTAAAGCAGTGCGTTGCATGACAGGTTCAGGAGTCTGTGTTTGACCATTGAATGACCCTCAACGTTGCGCTGAAGAATTCTCATGGCAACGCTACTGGCCTTTATGTAAGAGGAAATCAGCACGGCGAGGTCGATAGCCTAAGTATTAGCCGGGTAGTATACCTGGGAACGCGGTGAGAACACTGATCCAAAACCTCCCTCCCTCCCTCCCTCCCTCCCTCCCTCCTCTCCTTATTTATTTCTTACTTGAGTCCTTACTCCTTACTTCACGTCCTTTATTTCTTCATGACTTTCCTTTCTTCATTTCCTTAATTCTTTCGTTCTTCCTTCCTTCCTTTTTTGTGTCATTTATTTTGTGTCCTTCCCACCAGCCTTCCGTTCTTCCTTCCTTCCGTTCTTCCTTCCTTCCTTCCTTCCTTCCTTCCTTCCTTCCTTCCTTCCTTCCTTCCTTCCTTCCTTCCTTCCTTCCTTCCTTCCTTCCTTCCTTCCTTCCTTCCTTCCTTCCTTCCTTCCTTCCTTCCTTCCTTCCTTCCTTCCTTCCTTCCTTCCTTCCTTCTTTGTCTTTCATGTCCTTCCTTCATGCCTGCCCTTTCTTCCTTTCTTCAAGGCCTTCCTTTCATCCGTTCTTCCTCCATTCATTTCCCTTCCTTCTTCCTTCTGTCTTCTTGTCTTACTTTCTTTCTCCCATAATTCCTTCATGTCCTTCCTTAATTGTATCCTTTACTTCCTTTTTCATTTGCATCTGCATGGTTCGTTTTCAATAGGCCTACTATTCGTAAATGTCTTTCAGCGACCTAATTCAGTAACTCTCACGATTCTTGACTTTTGATTCGTAACTTCATAAGCATTTGATCTTTATTTATAGGCTAGACATAATACAGAAGTAGTCCATACGAAAGAAATAAAGAAATGAGTGGTTGATATCTTGATGGTCTTTGCTTTTCAGGCCGTGTTAATACTTATGGCCACAGATAGAGAATATCCCAACCAAGCAGGAGTTTTGATTCCCTCTCCAGGACATCCCATGATCAGAGATATCATAACAGGGCTGCACTCATATCCAGTAAGTGGCTGACCGCTATACATTTTTACATTATGTAAGTAAAGATATTATATTGTCTTGAAGCAAGTCATATTTTTTGCGGTTAGAGCGTATATACTGCCTCTGTGTTAGAGAGCGTGAGGATCGCGGTTTCCCTCCCGATCCTGGCTTATTCAGGGATTTCAGGAGACTTAAATCTCGCCCTAACATTTTCCGTACACAGGGGACCTTAAATGGCTTGGCGCCCATTCAAATGGGGACAACGGTGGTAAAGGATATCACCCGAACCATTCATTAAAAATGAGCAGGGTCCAGTGGCGTAACTAGGGTTCGTGCGCCCGGGGGCAAGAATTTCCTGAAATTTTTTTCTTACTTCCGCCAAAAATTCTGATGACTTTTTTTTTTTTTGCTTTTCCGTCTTTTTTATGAAAAAAGTGGTTACATTATCACAAGCCTCATTTTGCGCCCCCCTTGGCGCCTGCGCCCCTGCCAGACTCGTGCATAATAGTTACTTTTCTACTTTTTACCTATTCTTGCCTGATTTCTTTACAAAAAATTTCTAAACCCTAATTTTGCGCCCCCCTGTCCTGCGCCCGGGGGCGGCCGCCCCCCTGCCCCCTCGTTACGCCACTGGCAGGGTCGAGCCAAATTGGGCGCTATATAAAAACATGTACATTTACATTTATTAGGCTATAGCCTTCGGCGCATACACAGACCTGTAACTAACATTGACAGTTGCTTTTGTAAGACATACTACGCACATCGTGTAAGTTTAGAGCGTATTGAATTCTAAGATGTAATGCAATGTAACGTAAAGCTCCAACATTTCTAAGCGCCACACAGACCTCACGAGACCAACCTATTTATATACCGGCGCTATATCAAGTCGTTGATGCTGGTTGTCGTGGGGGAGGGGTGTAGTAGTAGAATCAGGATAGGAAGATGTAACAATATCTAGGAGAACTGTTTCAAACTAATACCGTCCGTGAACTGGAACCTAAACTTGCTTGGCGACCACTGAAAACGGGTCAGCACTCGGCAGTAGCAGAGAATGTCACCCTATGAAATATCGAACATTGATCAAGTGAACGTTGTATAGGGTTGCAATGGAAAACTTGCGTGTGAATGCGACTAAGCATAATTATGCACGTATACTAGGGATCAGTTGGGACCGGAACGCACCGGAAAGGCGTTCCGGTTATTTTTGACAACCGGAACGCCGTACCGGTAACAAATTCTAGATTAACATGGTGCCTGAATCCGGCGTTCCGGTTCTTTCTGTTTAGGACGGGATCACTTGCGTATACTTTGTTACTTTGTACTTAATGGATATTTTTGATATATATCAGATTTCCTACTACCTGGACGAAAGTAGCGGATGGAACATAACGATCGAGGAACTCGAAAGGGCGATGGATTCTGCACGAGAACACTGTCAGCCAAGAGCCATAGTCGTTATCAACCCTAGCAATCCGACCGGTAGGCCATTCAAGCCACTCTAGATAAACAGTAGGCCCAACCATGTTGCCACTATATCGCTAAGGTGGTGTCACTTCATATACAAATTGCGAGTTGTAATAAGTGTATAAGTGAATTGTATAGGCTACAAGAACAAAGAATGCACATTCAAGTGTAACCTAAGTATGTATAGGCCTAAATGATATACAGGGGTAATGCTTCAAGATTAAAATGGTAGGCCCACTTGAGAACTAACGTGTAGATAATTCTTTCTCGTAGAGCCATCGTGTCTCTTGTTTTAGAAACCGAAGACCTACAAGTGTGTAGGCCTATGGTTGATGTATCATACTATACGAATTCTGCCTAGGTTATATACTATTACTACCATATGCTTTCGTACATAAAGTGACTTACTTAGCACACTTAGCACTTAGTCCTTCCTCGCGCTATCAGCGCATCGGGCGACACAGCCTAATCTGTGTCGTTTCTGTTGCGGTAATTTGTTTTACCCGGGAGGGCTGCAAACCATCCGCGGAACCCTCCTCCTTTACCCGGACTTGGGACCGGCACAGGTTCCATAGCAGGAACCTGAGGCGGAGTTAAAGTGAACAAACTGTTAACTTGCATGTAGGCCTAGACCTACTTGCAGCCATGCTTCTAATGCTGACTTTCTTTATGACATGCTTATTGAAGTGATGACCCATCCATCTCAAAAGGTCATTTCTTCAATCTTGAAGTAATGACCCATCCATCTCAAAAGGTCATTTCTTCAATCTTGAAGTAATGACCCATCCATCTCAAAAGGTCATTTCTTCAATCTGTGGCTGACCGGTGTTATTTCGACAGACAAGTCGGCCCCATATTGAATTAATTGTAGTCGCAAATTATGTAGCGCCACTTCTAGGAAAACTCACCAGACGCGCTCACAAATTAATGAATAGGTCTAAATCAATCGAATATAGTTTAGGATATTTCGTACGTAGGCTAGGCTACTTCAGTGTTGCATGTAATGTCACATATTGACAGGTATGCACTGTATATCATTTAGGCCTATAGGCCTACACTTAGACTAAACTTAAACATATATTATAGGGCCTACAAACATATACATATGCATAAACATGTAAACGCGATATATACCTGCTTGTGTCTTGTGGCTTAATATAAATCACTTATGCACTCATGCAGCTCGCAGTTTATGAATTAACACAAACTTAGACTATAGCTTATAATCACCAGACTTACTTTAGTTGGTCTAATGTAATTCATTCATTCATTCATTCAGAGCATTTATATAGCGCCTCTTCAAGAAACTACTCAGGAGCGCAAATGACTATCATGTAAATGACTATTGTTAATGCAAACTTATGAAAGTTTGAAAATTTGTAAAGCGTAGGCCTACAGGATCCTCGCACTGGTCAGTTATAGGGCGTATACTTGGCACAACTGTCACCCAATCTCCGTTTTTTGGCACCAAAATGGATAGAGATGGTTCTCCCTCAACATCAAGGCTTTCGATCTGAGCCACAGATGGAGTATTCTCTGCAGTAGCCTACTCATTCAACTCATTTCAGTCAATGCATTTATATACCGCCTCTTATATCGTCCAAAAGCAGTATGCATGTGAATGGAGGTTACAAAAAATATACAAAATAATTTTATGTAATTTAGTTTTTGGTTTTTTACGTTGCACAGGCCACGTTTTGTCGAAGAGAAACATCGAAGACGTGATCAGATTTGCAAAGAGAGAGAATCTACTTATCATTGCAGACGAAGAAAGTCTCATATTTGTCTCAGGCTCTCTCTTCTGTTCTTATCCAATACCATGACGTGTCTATATCTAATGCAATGAATTCTTTTCTGATAACTTTCTCTTATCTAACGCGATAACTTCTTATTTATATAGTACGCTAATGTCATGCCTAATAGCCTATGATAACTTTCCCTAATCTAACGCAATTAGGCCTACTTCTTATCAAGTACGATAACTTCCTCGGCGACTATTGTCAAGTAATAGAAGCATAGGTTAAATTATACACCTTCTGAGTAACAGTAGTCTAATTAAAAGTGAAATAGAACTCACAGAATGATTTTGGAACATAGGTATGCAAGGCATGCAGATGAAGTTTTAAAATAGCCTTCGGAACCGGGCAAAATGATTTGAAAGTGACTAACAAAATAAGAGGCACAATGCAGAATTGATAGAGTAGTTTTAAAATGGTTGAAACAGGTGCCTTAGTCATGCAAACCGTTCGGGATATTATAGGCCTACGTGATAGTAATCCTACTACAACACAGTGCAATGTATACTACACTACTATGCACAATTGCACACACACACACACACATCATAATTATGATCCCAACCAGCGGCCAGCGTTGGTGAACGTTGGGCCAACGCAGGACAACAATGGCCCAACGTGGATGGTCCCAACGTGGGTGTGCTGATTGGGATGTGGCTTGTAGGACGGCATGTAGCAGACCATCGCGTACTGTAATCCAAGTTTTCGTGATGTAACGTAGTGAAATATTCAGGCATATATATATATGCCTATAAAGGCCTGCATAGTAATGTTTAGGAAGTCTATTATACTGATTTTTGTATTATTGGATGATTGGTGGATTGTGGTGTATTGTTGTACAGGTCTTTCAGCAAAGTGTTTTTGGGTCTGGTGTAGAATTTCACTCATTCAAGAAGGTTCTCGTTAGTTTGGGAGAGCCTTACGAGCAAATGGAACTGGCTTCCATCATGTCAGCCTCAAAAGGAATCACTGCAGAGTAGGTCATGCGATACATAGCATATGAATTAGTGCACTTTCTAATTAGGTCTAATAGTTGTAGGTGAAGTTCAGATTGGCCTGTTCTGAGCTGCCTGATTGTGGTTTCAGTTTAAATTCACGCAGGGCTCCCGTTCTGTTGGCCGTCACTGTTCTCAAATGACGAGTTTTAAATGCTGTTTATCAATAGATATTTGGAATGTAATGTAAATCTTAGAAAATTTCTTAGCGTCCACAAAACCGCGTCAGAGGGACCAGCTTATTTACACCGGCGCTGTATTAAATCCAGTCCGCAATAGTTGAGCTGAGCCTCGGGACTGCATGATCAGCTTTCCTATTGGCTTTGCGTAGTTTTAACTTGCTAAACAATCATTTTCTTTAGCAATAGGCCTCCCTCCGTCTTTAATACGATTCTTAGCCTCTTAGCCATTTAACTATTATTTTTGTCTAATCAATATCTAAATTGCAGACTATGTAACCTTGTTGCGCTTGTGTCAACGAGTTTGTGCAATAAAGAAATAGTAGGCTAGTAGTAGTAGTTACAATTATACTATTAGGCAACATGTAGGCTACTTCTAAAAGCAATGCAAAAAGTTGCCCTTAATGTGCAGTATTGTGCACCATTCGGTCATTTGCAGTTTTTAAAGTCAGTTTTGTACAAACATTCTTAAAACTGTTTACTACATTCTTAATCTGCCAGAAGAAATGTGGGATCTGTAGTAGTAGTAGTTTCAGTTTAACGACGCTGTGTGATAACAAAGATCATTAGCGTCGCCCTCCTCCTTTATCCAGGCTTTGGACTAGCACTGACAGAGTATACGATCTGTGGCAGAGTTAGGGGATCTGTGTGAAGACATATATATAGGCCTATATAATATATATATATATATGTGTATATGTATATATATATGTATATGTGTGTGTGTGTGTGTGTGTGTGTGTGTGTGTGTGTGTGTGTGCGCGCGCGCGTTATTTATTAGACCTGTACTTATGTGGAATATCTGAACTTGTTTGTAGATGTGGTTTTCGTGGTGGATACTGTGAATTCGTCAACCTGGACCAAGATATAAAAAATCACCTGATAAAATTCATAGCCAAGGCCTGTGCAAATGTTTCGGGTCAGGTTCGTTCATTTTAGCTTCTGTAGACACAGTCTATGCTGAACTTATGAAATCATAAAATTAAAGGAAGCTGCTGATGGCTTGACTTGGTTGTTGTGATTCTTGGATTGTTGTTGATGAACGCCTGTTATTGATAGAAGCAGTAACATTAACATACATCGGACAATGCGTAGTCTACAGTTTTACAAAGCCCAGTAAATTGAATTCCTAAAACAATATACTTTGGAATGAACTCGAAGGGCGCCATATAAATGTGTTCTTATATTACATATTACTGGTTTAGATAAGCACGAATGTATACCGTAGCTACTCGTGTTTATTCACACAACTTTTAAAATTGCATTTAATAATTATGTCACATATGAACAATTGGGAGCACAAATGATTCATGACATGGTCTGCAGATTCTGTCCCGTCTCCAAGCGCAAATCATTACAGGCGTAGGTTCACAGGGTACCGCAATTAGGCCTATGCAATTAGCCAATTAATCCAAAGCAATATTAGAATTCGGTTATTTATAACTTGTATCAAATTTGCTCATTCTGTAATCAGATAGCTGTGGATGTCGTCGTCAACCCTCCAATGTCTGGCGATCCATCGTACATTCAATTCCAACAGGTAGGCTATTCATACTTCAATTTACGTAGATTTATATGTAGGCCTATATGCATGTAGGCTATTGCTACTAGCATAAGTTATATATATATATATATATATATATATATATTTCTGCCTGTTTATGTTTGGTGCTTTTTTACTTAGACCTATCACTAGATGATCATTAGGACTTCAGACTGTGCTGTTGGTTCTTCCTGGGCCCGTTACCGAAGTGGTAGGATATTTTCCTTTGGACAGTTCACACCTCCTTCGTCTTATCTTTTAGGAGACCGGAGAGATCCTGAGTAGGGTGAGAATGCAAGCAGCGACGATCAGCAGAGCCCTGAACGCCATCGAAGGCATCAGCTGCATTGAACCTCCAGCAACAAATTTCCTCTTTCCAAGAATTCAACTGCCGCCGAAAGCAATCCAGGAAGCTAAGGTCAGGACTACTTTAATATCCTACAGAAAACCGGCGTCTGGTCGATTCACAGCCTCACAGGAACGTTTAGGCCTACTATACTCCCTCACCAAAAGGCCAATGACGCATCCAATGAAATTGGGGTCAATTGAGCATGTACATTTTAGGCCTTTTAGGAATCCTCCCCCTTGTCAACAACGGTCAAACGTGTCAAAACATTATGTCAACAATCCCGGAACGCCCTAAAACCATCGTAGTTGGATTATGCCAATCGAATGACTTTTTGCGTGGCATCTCGCACAACTTGAAACTCCGATGGTTTAGCTATTGCCTGATAGCCTACTGAACATGTAACTGTTATCATAAGAGTCGCTTAAATGAACGTTTTATCATTAAAATAAACTTTGACATTGTCCCCCTATTTGTTGCTTAAATGGATGGCGGCGAAATGAATGGCGGCGAATTGAATGTAGTCGCTGTGTTCCGGCGCCGTTTTGTGTTGTATATTTAGTTACCAGTTACCACAAGACTTTTAGATTTTATTTAATAATATTTACTTCTAGCTTCGCGCTCCAATTCAACGGATACATGTAGAATCTATTTTTTCTTTCACGCCCTTCTGATTGCTGCCTCCGAATTTTTCCTTCCCCAACGGCAACTCGATAGGCTAGGCTATAGGCCTAGGCCCTATTGGATGTAGGCTTACACGTATTAAGCCCATCACAATAATTTTAAATGGGCTTCACGTGGAAACATATTGCGCCATATGGCAAGACATAATTATGAAGGCCTAAAGTCGATGTGAGAATATTATCAATATACGGGCTTCCAATGATCTTCATATTGGGTAACAATGCACCTCTCACTGGGTCTCTCGTCTGATCACTCTCCTCTAACCCATTAGATTTTGGCATGTAGCCTACCCTGATAGGCTATGTCGTAGGCTATAACATCACAACAGAATGCGTACAGCTTCTTGTTATCGTTCTAATAAACTAGTCTAATCTAATGCAATGACTTCTATAGCGCTGTTATAAAATTGCCCAAGATATTAGTCGATAGTCGCTTTGAGCGAAATCGTAATAAAAATCAACATATCCTTGAATAGTAGGCCTAATCGAGTTACATCATTGGGAAACAAATGTAACATGAAGTCAACTCTGAATAGGCCTAGATATGAACTGCTTCTGGTTGGCGAACTGACTTTCGCCGAAATCCATGCCGCCGCATTTATTGCATATGCTTAGGACAACCGTAGGCTACTGGCATTGAGAGAAAGAAGTGCCAATTAATATAAATGCATACAGTTGTAAGGTATCGTATAATGCACTGCAAAAGTAGAATTTAGATATCGTGCTTTAGTGAGCAGTTTTGTTCTAATTGGCCGTCTGCGAAATTTTTGCGATAACTGCAAGATTGAGACATTTTGATTGAATGCTTAGGACCAGGGACTTCAACCAGATGAGTTCTACTGCCATCGGCTCCTGGAAGAGACTGGAATCTCTCTCAAGTCAGGGACAGAGTTTGGACAGAAAGATGGCCATCATCACTTCCGGGTATACAATATACATAGATAACTATATTATAATATATTAACATTATATATGAATATTAGTATATATTTAGAATACAGAATCATGTGTATAATTGTAGGCCTATATGATACAATTAGCCTTATAATTCAGTCTAATAATGATCAAAAGAACCTCAAGAATCAGATAATTGTACTTATAATCTTGAAATTTAATTTCTAAAGCATCATTTAAAACTTAAGTGCAGGGCACCAGCTTATTCAGAAGCGCTGTGTCATGTCTAGAGTGCAGATAATCACACAGAATATTAAATAAGACAGCAGCTGTCAATAAATAAATTTAATTTTTTAAAATAAATTATAGTTGCTGTAACTGTCGTTGCTTTAGTCTCTGTCCAGTTGATTACACTTCAAAAGCACAATATTAGGCCTCATTGTAACAGAAAAGTTCTGTAGCGCCTCCAAGAAACTTCTTAATAGACCCTATGTTAATGGCCACCTATAACCTGCTATAAGCTTACGCCGCTTCCCCAGTTTCCTGTAGCCGTTTGTCATCATCCAGTCCAGCATTCGCTGCTTAAGACTATGATTTTGCGCTTGGCTTGAGTCGGGAGCACCTCTGAGTAGCGACCTTGAAGGAGCGCTATAAATTCTGATTGATTGACTATAGTAGTCTCACTGAACACCCTGTATGTCAATCCAGCAGATGCAATGTTCACCTAACGCTGCAGTGTTCCCTTGTACAGTCTGTGTGTGCTATAAACCTGTTGCTCCAGCTTAGTCACATCTATCAGATGAGACAGAACACCATTGCACCACCGTCTGGCCAGCCTCAAGGCCATAAATCAAGAGGCCAGATGTCACGAGGATGAGGATAAGGTTGCCGTTTGGTCTGGAGATGAGGCATGTGCTTTAGGCCTAACATAACCTTCTCCACTGATTAAATGTAATTATCTAAATTAACTTCAAATGATGAAAAAACAGAGTAAGGTGTCATCAAACAGCTGAAATGTACTAAATTGAAGTTTCTGGTTTTGGTACTGTACTAGGTTAACGCTGCTACCATCGTTGGTTCAAATGGAAAGGCTTCTTGAGAAATTGGTGGACTTCCACTGCCAGTTTCTGTCCTTCTACAGCTCAGATCCATCCCACTGACACTGAATCAAAACGAAATCTATTAACTGCTGCATCAAGATCTTGCACTGCCACAAATAATCATACTGCAAGAGCTAACTTTGACGCATACAATATTTCATCATCTCCTTATTTCGACAACACTGCAGTACTTACTACTTTTCATTCGCCTCACTATCATTGCCCTAGGATGTTTCATTCTGCTCACAAATCTCTCCCACCTCCCCCCAGTCCCTGTTGCAATTCTCAAATCACTTCATATGCTGCAACTCTAGAACAACTGCCAACAGGACTCCCCATTATTGGATGAAGATTGACAACTTCCCATGAAATTTGTTAATCTTCATGGGAATACTGTGGACATTCCATATCACAAGCCACAACCCAGAAAGCTGGATTCTGCCTTCATGTGAAACAGCCATAAATGCACAAGAACGGCCGGCCATGGTATAGTAGCTTCAGCTATTCTGAACTGTACACTGTCTGTGCATTCTTATGGACGGATTCATGTCAGCCATACAAGAAACCGAACTTTAAATTGGATCAAAATTATTCTATTGAATATATGACATAATTTTAAAAAATATGCAATAAATTTTATGACACTTTGTTCAGGAGTTCTCCAAGAACACCAACTGATTCAAATTGAACATCAGTCGAGAAATTTAAAATCTTAGCGAAAAGTCAACACGAGATGGTCATCTTTAGTGTAAACATGCCAAATGGCCCCGCTAAACTCAACATCAAAACGGAATACATGTAACCCTTACTGGATTGACTCAGAAATGCTTCATTTTGTCATAATCTGAATTTATACTTTTAAATCAATTGTATTAATTCACTAAGGTGCAGATGTGATTAAAAGAATAATCTGACCTAAATGTTTGTTCCAATAGCATGTCTTTAATATGTCGAAGCATTTCATATGTTACAACATTTCTGATTATGTGGTAAAACAGTGAAGAATCAATGCATTCATGGTTGCAAAAACTAATCATATAAATGTGTATATATATAACACACTGGGAAGTATAGTTCATGAATAAAACACCATTTTGTTTAAACTTTAAACTAAACTATATAATGAAACATTACACCAGGAGTCCCTGGAAAAGTTTGATTATTAAAACAGCTAAAAATTTATACAGGGACTTTGGAGCATTAGATCAATAAGTTGCTTGATAAATCAATGAAGGCATGTGTGTATGAAAGAAACATGGAACGTTTCTTAGGTAGCCATTGAAAAATGAAATCCTTTACCAAGGCACTGCTAGAATGTTTTCGTGTATCCAACATTCATATGAAGATTGTTAAGTGTACGAAAAAATCCAGCAGTATTTGAAAGCCCTAAATACTACAATTTTATACGAATGTTGGCTCACGGATAACTACTGGGTGTTATTCAATCGCCGTAGAGTTGAGATGTGAAAACAATGAGTCGGTCATCGAAAAGTTTGACATTTATTCATCGAGAAGAGTTTGACATTTATTCATCGTCACTTGAAGAATCATCATGGCATACATTATCAAGTTTCCTAGCAGAGACTGACATTTCCAAACTAAGTATCTGTTCTATTACACTGAGCACAGTTACAAGTACACGAACTTTACCTTCTACAGGTTCAGTTACATAACTATCAGCCAAAAGTTGTTCACCTGTTCGGCCATTAATTCCCACTACTCGGCCAAAGTTTGCAAGAGATGTTTCAATAAGACTCAGAACAACTGCAGCAGACCCTGAACTGTTTTTGTACGAGTTCATCAGCAGAGAGACAGGAATCTCAAGAACTGCTTGCTGGAGAGCTTTACAGGCAAATCTTACTGACTCGTTTAAACAATGTTTAGAATTGGGCAGAAGCAGTTTCTTCAGTGATGCATATAGAAGCATTTCAAAAGTTCCGCCACCTGGAAGCGACAGTCCTTTGTGGTCTAGGCAAGAAGGCCGCGACCGTTCACAGTTCAATTGTGAACTGGTCTTGTCCAATTCTGTCTGCATCCAGTCACAGCTGAGCCACATTTTAATTACTTTCAAAGAATTGTGAAGATCAAGTTTAATTTCCTGACAGACACCCATTGAAGGCCCACAGACGATTATATACTTCTCTGCAGGTTGCTGTGAGGCTACATGTAAAGAAACTGGCCGAACACCTTCCATATGGATAAATCGCCTACCACCAAGAACTGTAGTCTTACATGACTGTACTATTCCAATGTGGCCATCCGAATCTAGAAGACTGAGGTCAGGCGCGGTGCAGACTGGATGTATTTTAGCCATGAGTGAAATCCTTGTAACTTCCTCCTCAGAAACAAACTGAACTGTTGAAATGTCTGCAGAAGAACAAAGACTATTCATCAGATCATCAATCGGGCCACACGACAGCACCAGTGACACCGATAGATTCTGAAGCAGCTGAACAAACGCTCTGCTTAATGAAGTTTTCCACTGCAGTGCCTGAACCAGGTCCTCACGACCCCCGATCGCAAACCTAGGCAAAGTGGTTTCTTCTTCAGATTCATCTGCTGAACTATGCCAGATTACAAATCGTATTTCTTGCATGGAGCTTAAAGAAGCTGATGCAAATAGAAAGTCCTTCTGGATCAGGATGCCATTCATTGTTTTCGATGAGGTAGGATGCTCACCAACAACTTCTGCACAAAGTAAATGAAATAAGTCAGCACAAGAATTAACGGCACTTCTCAAGCAAACGATGTCTGGACAGAAAGATGTCAGAAGTTCAATCAAAACATCAGCTAAATGACTGCTAGTGATCGGAGAATGCTTACTACTGAGAGAAGTTCTAACAAGATTGGTCATCACTTCAAAAATAGCTTCCTTGTTCTCATTACAAATGCTGAGAGATGTAAACTGGGTCATCATCTCTGGAAGGAGGACCTGGGGCAGTACATGTGTTCGTAGTCTGTGGAAGGCAATTCTAAGAGAACTTCGGGTAGCAATGTTTGCATCTTGGCAATTCGTTCTGAAGTCTACGTGAGAACTGATTCGGCTCATCAGTGCAGCAAGAAGAAGTATGAACGTTTTGCTGTAATCTCCCGTCTCGTTCTGAAGTGCCACAGCCATTGATGATAACAGTTTGCCAAGAGGATGGACAAGACTCAGCGACTTCAGAATCTGACAGCCAGAGTTCGTTATCAGAACTTGTCCCGTTGAAGTGGTAAGCAGAATCTTTAGCCCGTTTGGACCAAAGCCAGGGGCAAGAAGGTGACGTAGGGTCTGACAAACAGCTGACAACGGCTCTAATCTTTGACACGGCTCCACTTTCGTATTCTGCTTCATACTTTGGAGTACTTCCATGATACCTGGCATTAACAAAAAACAATAAAACTGATTTTGTGCAGCACCCATGTGTCCATATTTCATAACCAGAGAAATCACAGAGATTTGAGGTTTCACAAGTCTTGCCTTGTACTATTTTACCAGATTGGTCACTGTTAATTAGCTGTTTTAAATCTAACCTACCATGAATTATAATTTAAAGTAATCTAATTTGAAGACTTCTGTCACAATGTTATCATAATAACTACTAAGAGGTCGCCTCCTACGCTCGCAGAAAAAGGAGTTCTTCTGGTTCCTTTTGCTCGTACTGCAACAATGCAGAACCGAGCTTTTTCTGTGGCAGGCCCAACATTTGATCTGGAATGGTCTTCCTCTAGAGCTGCATCTACACCCTGGGAGTCTGCCTCAAACTTTCCTTACTAAACTCAAAACTGTTCTTTTTGGGCGCGTTGTAGTCGGGAGCACCTCTGAGTAGTTTCCTTGAAGGGGCGCTATATAAATTCCCGAATGAATGAATGAATAATGCACAAGGCATCAAACAAAGGTAATCTCAAAGTGAAACCGCAATCCATAATCGTTATCCAATAGAGAAGTCCAGTCGAATCCAGTGAGTCAGAGAGACTGGAGAAGAGGCTATAATAAACGATCGGCCAGTTGAAGCTGATTAGTTTTCAGCTTTGTTCTGGTAAGTTTTCAGTTTAGATATTAACGATAACTTCCTCGGCGACTATTGTCAAGTAATAGAAGCACAGGTTAATTTATACACCTTCTGAGTAACAGTAGTCTAATTAAAAGTGAAATAGAACTCACAGAATGATTTTGGAACATAGGTATGCAAGGCATGCAGATGAAGTTTTAAAATAGCCTTCGGAACCGGGCAAAATGATTTGAAAGTGACTAACAAAATAAGAGGCACAATGCAGAATTGATAGAGTAGTTTTAAAATTGTTGGAACAGGTGCCTTAGTCAGGCAAACCGTTCGGGATATTATAGGCCTACGTGATAGTAATCCTACTACAACACAGTGCAATATAGACTACTACACTACTATACACAATTGCACACACACACACACACACACATCATATGATCCCAACCAGCGGCCAGCGTTGGTGAACGTTGGGCCAACGCAGGACATATTAAAAGCATTGTAGTTCCTACATATTCCATTTCTCTTTATTTCTTCATTTAGAGGGTCTAAAATGCTACAAGGCACAAAGTAACTTATTCTCAAACTGTCATATTATTTTATATCATTCTGTTCTCTGGTGGCCAAACAGGGAGACCAGGGTGACTTACCTCAAACTGAACCCCGGGCCCAAGTCTCCCCTAATTATACACCATTTCTTTACATTATACTATGTTAACAACTAGCATACCCACACTGAGCCAATGTTTGTCAAATGCCAGGAATGTTGGTCTTATGTTAGCCCTAAGTCGTACACCATATGCAACTTAATGCAGGTTCTACAACGTACATTCCATGTATACTTTTTCTAAGAACATGTGGTGGAAGTATTGTTGGGCCACATCACATCTTTAACAAAAATGGTTCAATTGCCAACAATTTCCGACACTGGCCCAGCATTGCTTCCATATATTTAACTGGACAATATTTATATAGAATCATAATCGAATATTTATATAACGCCACTCAAGATCAGAGGCGCTCCCGACCCGGGTCAGTGTCTTCACTGGTAAAGAGAGAGGTTTTCATTATTATATACATCATAAATATAAAAAACACACAATACTTAAGTATTAACATATGAACAATTCCGAACCTCAGGGCTCAAATTCTCAGATAAAATTTAATGAAGTTAAATAACGTGCTATTATTAAGAAAAACAAAGAAAGGGTAATGGGCCTGCTCAAAAGAAAAACAGTTGCCAAAGAAAATGAACAGATCACGCAACAGAAAGAATTCAAGGAAGTAGCTTTGCTTGGGCTAAATTTGAGTGAAAACCCAAAGTTCTGGAGTTGAAGACCATGGAAGCCCACGGATCATCCGCCAGTGATGAAAGTCTGCCGGATGACGAAAACCTGTTTTAGCGCAGTGACAACACGGAAAAATATTAGCTGTCATTCCTTACTTAATAATATTGTTCCTGAAAGCACTTATATATTTTTTATAAATCAATAAAGCTAAATATCATTTCGATAAGGTTAAATGAATGATAGAATTTCACTGAACCGACGCGCCGTATCGAAGATAAACAACCCGTCCGGTCTACCTAAATAACGGAAGTATCATCGGATTCTACAATTTAAGTAGGTCTGCAATATTTAAAAGTGCATAGCAATCATTAAGAAGAATTAAATAGCGGCTTTAGATTTATTCGGTATCATTTGGCTTACAACTTACTAGTATGCAAAATGAACAGTTTAAAATTTTCAATACAAAAAATAAGTTCTGCTCGCCATGAATTACATAGGCAACCTCCGGCCCAAAGTCCAAAAGTTGGGCCATATTTTTGCAGAATATGGCCCAACCAGGAATGCCGTCAACATAAAATAATAAAGTCAATTAATTAACGCCTCATTTTTAGATAGCAGTCACAAACAGCAGTACTTACTTACTAGTCTCAGCGCAACGATGGCCTATGGTTTGAGATTACATAAATGCGCACATTTCGATAGCGACCGTATGGTGACTAATGACTATGGTCCCAATCTAGCTAAGTTTTCAATGAATTGATCGGGATCTTCTGTGCTTGAACATATCTAAAACTAAATTCATACTTTATACTTGTAGACCTGCCCGACCAGCTCAAGAAAATTTCTGATCTCTCGATTACGGCGAAAATTGTTGACGATGGCAGTCACGACTCACGGGGTGAGGCAGAATTAAGCGGCTCAAACCCCAATTCGATTACTTGTGCAGTGTAGTGGCACAATGCAATACAACTATAATTTGATTATAATTATTCTTCTTACAAAGTTTAGAAATGTAGGCCTACATTGAAGGCGGGCAACGATTACGATTACGATCAAAGAGCCTACAATTAATATTTTTAAATCTAAACTTAAAACTTATCTCTTCTCTAAGTACTATGATTAGTAAGTAGGCCCTACATTGTAATGCGTTCTTTGAGTAAGACTCTGTTTTATTAAGGCGGGTTATAAATACAAGTTGTATTGTACATCATTGTGTTCACACATCGATTAATGGTACTGTTATAGATGACGCTAATGGTAAACCTCATTACGCTTCTCGTTGACTCTCTCTTAATACATCGTCTATCGATCTCGGTTGAAAATGTTGGCGGAGACGTCGTATGATTCTGCTTCAGCTGCTGATCGTTTCGTCGCCGGAATAATAAAGCAGAGGTTGGAAACTAGAATCTAATATACAGACTTCCATCTCTGTTTCGGCAGATGCCTATACTTATGGAAATCCGAAACTCTCATGCCTTTTAAGGGTATTTAAACTGCGAATGTGGAATATTGATGGTAAACGAGACGTGCCAAGTACTATTATAGGTTGGAGCACGTAGAGGCTTAAGGCCTACATTTGTCAACAATTGCGGATCTTGCGAGTAATTGCGGCCCTGCGTCGATGAGATAATAGCTATTCTATTACAGGCACAAGCTGCTAGGTAGCCATGCTTTCCGTATATCTGATTTAGTGATATCTGTAGAGTTTTGGCTTTCCGTCCTATCAACATTTTCCACCTTGGCATATTACCTTACTCTGACCTGGTGCCGAAACTGGTCCAGCAACTTAGCTGTCCTAGATCTGGCTAAGTCAAAATGAGCTAGTTTTACTGACACAATTTTTTGTGTGGTACTAAGAAGTTTTGACAATTTGCATTATGCTACATTGTTGTTAAAGAAATAATTCCTAGTTACTCTAGTGAATAGCCAATGTCAGTAGGTTAAGTTTGTAACCCATAGCTATAGAGACAAATGGTGCATTTGTTTCACAAACTTAGCAATTATTATTTAGGCTTACTTTCTGCTTCATACACCATATACTCTTTCTCTTGAAGGTCCCTGCATAATCCATAAAGATGGATAGGGTCTAATGGAGAATTTCTTCACAAAATTGGCAATTAGAGTTTATTTTCTCTTTCACTGTATTCTATCTCTCGTGTGGATACTTTGCTTTAAATTGTTGACAGTTACCATTGGTTTTAGACTGTATACTATAGATACCCGGTAATTGAACATGCATTAGATAGTGTGCACATGCATATATAACTATTTTTATATTGTGATGTTTGAAAATCTATGCACACATATTGTGCACAATGGTTTCCTTGCCTATATATAGGGCTGCTATGCATGTGTATATATGTGTCATAGCACTTAATAACTTTGACACTTCAAGTGCCTCACAAAAGTGCTGTACTTATGTCTAACAGATCTAAACAAGTGCCTTTTAAAACAGTTAGCGAATGCATGCTGCTCAGAGTTAAAGGCAACACTACATACAAACACTACATACATGCAGTGGGAGACTGTTCCAGGAGGATGGTCCAACACACGAGAAGGCATGATGGGCTCGAGTTGAAGTGAGACAATGTAGCACCTGCACAGTGGCGTAGCTAGGATTTTACCATAGGGGATGCGTAATGTAAAGCAGTAGACTGCAGAGAACGAGGGAATAAGGCGATTTCCGGAGGATAGAATTTTGGAGCATTACAAAATCAAATTTCTCGATACTACTTTCTTATATTAACAGATTCGTTTGGGGCAAATAGACAACAGTATGTACAAAAAGCGTAGCCGACATAATTACCTTTTCACGGTCGATGCGTAGTGCTAGGCCAGGTCTACGATTCTGTTGTATAGAACTCAATCAAAAATTTAAATTTGTCTGAATCCGACTAACTTCAGGGTGAGAATTGTCTGGGGACTGGGGGGGTTCACAACCGAAACTTAGGTAGTAAAGTCTACATTTCACACCCAAACTGCACATAAATCAACGTCTAAGTGCACCAGTTATTTTGACAATGGACATAGGGTTGCTTTGCAGTGCTGCATGGAAAATCATTCTGATGACCAACATCTGTCACTGTGCTCGCCTCTGAATCCTCTGCTCTGACTGAGCAACTGATACTGTGTTAAGTGACACAGCTTTTAAATCCTTTTCGTTAACAACACTGCCAATAGAATTATCTTGCAGTGCATGGGATCTTCAGTCCTATTTCCATCATCACTGATTTGCTTTCTTTTGGTGACTTGATTCAAAATAAGTTGTCTTTTCGAAATGGGCACGAGAGCTCTATAGCTCCTCATTTCACTGCTCCCGACCCGGGTTTGTCTTAAACTTGTGAACACTGATGTTGTTGTAGCCCTGGGTTGGCACTTGTGAGGGGAACCTCATCAATAGTTCCACCTGTTGGCAACAGATGTCACTGGTCACTGTGCACTCTGTTGGCACCCATGATGACCTTGACAAATAGTTAGGAGTGTGGGAAACAAAATGTGCAATGTAAATCATGTGTAGTGTGTAAATGAGGCTCGTACTGAGGTTTTGAATTGAGCTGTCTGATGAACTTCATGTATGGTTCAGAGTTGGAAGTCTATAAGAGAGAGCAGAGAGAGTTTCCAACTAAGAGAGTCAGAGAGAGAGAGAGATGTATATATATGCATGTAGATATGGATATCTGTATCTGAAAGAGAGACGAAATTTTCAGAACTTATGAAGTTGTTTTACATCGTGCTGAGTGAACCCTGTCTAGGGTTCATTCAAGCAGTGGTTGGAATCATGACAGACTGCATTTTGGTATGAATCCGGATGAATGTGAATTCTTACATGTGCGAGTGGTCGTTTCTACCGTAGGTCAAATTTATACTACATTAGGTGATTATTTAGCTCGAGTTTAAGAACCACACATGTTTTTTACTGTGGCCCTGCTATATTACGCAAAATGTCATGAAGCATCGATGCTTTTAGGCTCAGAATGCCTCCAGGTTTGCTACAACATTTTGAACACCCTCCTGGGCCTAGGCTTTCATCATATACTTTCATCAGCTGGAACAATTGGCCAAATTTAACTTCGAAATAACAATGAAATTTGTGAGCTAGGAGGAAAATGAAAGAAAGAGTATGCCCGAAAGCAGAATGTGACAGGGGGTGCGTACGCACCTTACGCACCTTGTATGGCTACGCCACTGCACCTGCATATCCCAATGGGCTGCAGAGCTCAATGATTTCTAAACCAGCTGACTGAAGACTGGAACACAGATCTCCCTGAGGTATGCTGGAGCAGTGCCAACAATTGAGGCACTTGCAGTATTATGTCAGCATGAAGTCACTATGATGGTCTTGAAAGAAATACACTTCACAACAAGAAGCCGCTGTAGCGTATCTTGCATATATTCAGTTATGTGCAAATATTTGGGCTTCTTGGCTACAACTCGAACAGCACATTTAAAGACGTGTATAGGTATGTGGATCTGGCACAACCGGAACTTTGGCAGAACAGCAAGGATTGAATTGCAATAGTCCAAGTGCACCATGATGAATGAGTGGATGAAGGTTGCTGCAGTGCTGGATGACAGACTGTGGCATCATTATGCCATATGACTTGTATCTGGCACAAAGGGAAATCAGGTACATGTTCTGTAAGGCGTATAGTGTAAGTCGCCCCAATGAAGGGGATTGCCTTGCTGTCATGGGATCTTGTAGGAAGGAGCAACCCAGTCTTCTGCTGGCACTGGATTCAAAACCCTTGCCCTTTGAAATGGGCACTGAGCTCTATAGCTCCTATTTCACTGTCCAGTTTGTCTTGAATTTGTGAACACTGATGTTGTTCTATAGCCCTGGGTTGGCACTTTTGAGGGGGAACCTCATCAATATATAGTTACACCTGTTGGCAGGTGTCACTGGTCACTGTGCCCTCTGTTGGCACCCATGATGACCTCGTCAATAGTTAGAGGAGTGTGGGAAACAAAAAGTGCAATGTAAATTATGTGTTGTGTTTTGTGAGCATCACATTGCCTGAGGTTTTGAATTGAGCAGTCTGGTGAACTTCATTTATGGTTCAGAGTTGGAAGTCTAAGAGTTGCAGTTTCAGTTTTCAACTAAACAAGTCACATTTTCTGTTTGATGTATATCATACTGTAGATATGCATATGTATCTGAAAATTTATAAATTTTCAAAACTTATGAAGTTGTTTTACATGTGCTGACAGAACCCTGTCTAGGGTTCATTCAAGTAAAACTGTTGACAGACAACGTTTTGGGCCAGTTTTGTGAATTTTACATTGGTGTGATTTTGAGCAAGAAATTTATACTACCTTTTTATTTTTACCAGTTTAAAAAAATTTGTTTTTTACTTTCCCTGCTATATTAAGCAAAATGTCTAAAATATCGATGCTTTTACATAACCCTCCAGTTTTACAACATTTTTACTCCTGGGCCTACATTTTCATGATACACTTTCATAGTTGTTTTATAACTTTTTAAGGTTTTCGCTCACAGCTTGTATAATTGGGAAGTTTTGAGGGTTTAAACAGGGCGATAAACTCCCATTAAATATGGCCTTGCCTGCTTAGCAGTTTGCCCTGCTGCCAAGGATTTCACTTTCATTCAAGTATCTTTTAAGACATACCTTAACCGACTATACAGAATTTAGTACACTCAGTAAAGAAAACACCTGGTAGCCTTGCCTTTATTTGCTGTTAAAATTGAACGTTTCAAATTATCAAAGAAAGAAACAAGATATTTTGTTATGGCAGCTAAATATTTTGTTGCAATGTTTGTGCACGCATACTCAAAGTGTGTCTGTAAATGTGTATGTGTATAGGAGTCTGTTGACCGTGTGGTGGGTGTGCCTTTGAATACAGGATGTGCTGTCTCCATTAACCAAACACTGGCTATATATATGGGTAGAACTGTTCTTTTAGCCTTCAGTCAAGAAAGCTGTTCTAGTGTTTGCTATTTGTTTTAGTCTGGTCTTTTGATCATTGGTCATGCCTCTACATGTCAGGAATTCTTTTTATGTATTGGCTTGTCATCCCACTGAGCCTTTCTATGATCCGCCTTGACGTACGTGGCCGAGCAGAGCATTATTTTGTTATTTTGAGCGACCTAATGAACATGGTGGCTCTGCCAGGCTGTGCTGTGCTGTGACATGCGGCTCAGTTAGACATTTACTGATTATGGACAGTAACGCAGGTCGGCTGCAGCTAGACACTTATAATTTATTGGCTTTCACTTGTTGCATTTGGCCAGTGATTGTGTTCTCTCACCGGACAACTTAAAAGCATATACCGGTATATATTGGCCACACATACTTTAAGAGTTGAACTGACAGTTTCTCTTTCTGACGCTGGCACTGCTGTAGTGGCTATTCTGCAGTTAAGAATTTGATGGGCTTTCGAAAACCATGCAAAATAGCTGTCATAGTTGGAGGCTCATCGAAAGCTGACAACTTGACTTGATTGGTGGTGATCCATCTAAAGATGGACTGGCAGACTTGTAAGACTTTGCAAAGCACCGCTGCAATTATTATTGTCTCCTTGGAGACTTGGCTTGTTTATATACTTCTCTCGATTTTGATTGACAGCTCATTGATCAACCAACTGTTTGACTAACTGTCTGAAAGCATTTCTTGGTTGATTGGTTGGCTGATTTATTGGTCAGTTGCTTGACCAATACACTTCTGACCAGGCTTGAAATTGTATAACAAATGTCAATCAATTATTATATAATTGGCACACAGAAAGGACTTGAATCGGAACCATAAACTCCAAATTTCCAAAGCCCTATACTCTAAAGCCAAGTGCAAGGCACAAGCTTATTTACTAGCAGCAAATCATGTCCGAAGAGGAGTCTGCAGTTCCATTGTTTCCGTTAGAGTCCAACAAGAGGGTATTTACACCCTGGAAATTTTTGGACGTAGCTCATTGCTTTCGGCTATCACACCGAAAAATTTGGACGTTTTGGACATTTTTTACCGACCATAAAAACGGCCATTTGGGCGTTAACGGAAACACTGGTCTGCACTCATCCTTTCGTGACAGAATATAAAATAAAGATTTGAGGGAAAAGACAGGAAAAGCAAAGTGCAAGATATTAGATGAATAAAGTTGGGGCATATGGTTTATACAGGAGAAGCAAAGTTGAAGATATTACATTAATAAAGTTGGGGCATATGGTTTATATTGGCAAATGTTAAAAAGTTGGCAGAAGATTTGTGGCATTATTTAGCAAGAGGGCGATTCAGCTCTCACAAGAAAATGAATTGTTTATTTATTTTAATTAACTTATTCTGACTTTTGTGCAGATTTTCACAATGCAGTTCCATCTGAAACTACTTTATGAGTTACTGAAAGTGGGTATTTTTCTTTAAAAACATACCAATGATTCTGATGGGGGCCACTTTGATCATGACCTTTGCCCACTCAAAAGTTGAATACAATATTGATTCCCATTCCATAGGAAAATTTCTAAATTTCATTACTGAAAGGGATGGACTATAGATGGTTGGAGAAAAAGAAAAATTTATAAAATAATTTAAATCAATTATTCTATAAGTGGCAAACAGTTCTAAATGACTTGAAGCAGCAGATCAGAAATATCTGTAGAGGTTCCTGTGCTAATCCTCTCAGAGAAAAATCTAGTAAGAAGAGACCTTTGTGGATGACTTGTGTTGTCCAAGCATGTTATGGAATGAAATAGAAGTATTTGAAAAAAGCAAAGCAAAGAATGCATGCGTGTGTATGTTTTTGTTGAGGCTCTTAACATAGCACATTCGATAAGAACAGTCACAATTTCTTGCTGGTTTGAAGAAATACACAGGGCTATACTAAGTATACTGACATATAATGTAATATATATTACATATTACATTAATGTCTGTATAGTGTATACATAATATAGTCTTGTGTATTTCTTCATATATATATATATATATATATATATATATGTATGTATGTGTATAATACTGTATATATATGTATATGTATATATATAACATTCTTAATAATGAAAAGAATGATGGAGTAATGATGAGAGGAAGAGAATGAGTAGGACTGTTATTGGAACAGTAAATATAGTGTCGCGGTGGTCTTAATGGTAACATTGATACTGATTTTAATGATGCCGATGATTTGTATGACTATGCCGGCATATGCATATGTATACACGTATGTTATATGCAATCGTGTATATACATCATTATTAATAATCATCATATTTCTCATATTTGTTCTACTTTTCCTGTTATTGTTTTTGTTATTGCACACGATGTGCAGAATGCCGTGCTTCGTCGTGCGATGCTTCTGTGGAGCCCGGCAGATTATTATCTGTTTAATGAAGGAAAATAATTCATTATCAGTATACCAATAAACGAGGACGAGGACAGCGAACCAGACGACGATCAAGGGATGAGGCCCTGATGAGCGATAGTGTTTTCCCGTCTGTCCCCGTGGCCCGGGGACTAGCGGCGCGGTGGCTGGAGATATCACTACCATGTAATTGCTCTGGAGGCTGCGGCGGCGGCGGCGTTCGGCTGTCCTGTCAGCCGCCCGGTCATCCTGCAGCAGGCGGCGCTTCTAGTGGGCTTCGACAGGCTAGAATATACGACGACGGTGTGGCCTCCGCGACGGCAATTATGAAGCGCTGATGACAGTCGGCGGACGGGATCTGTCTACTTCGGCCCGCGCTCCCCTACACGGATACCCACTCACCGACGTACCGAGCCCGCTCTGTGGGCTGCAGCAAGTTTGGCAGAGGGTTGAAAAGGGGCAGCCGAAGGCCAGAATCATTGCTACCAGGATCTGCTTCTGATTTGCACTTCTGACTGGCAGCTACGTACTTAGTGGGCCGGTTTATCTAATATTCACTCAGCAGTTTTTATTTGAAGCCTATAGCTCCGCTTGAGTAGACTATCCTACATTGGACGGACGCTCGCAGTATTTGCGACTTAGATGGTAAATGCGGTTATGTAACACTGCTGAGATTTATATACATGTTCATGTCTAAAGTATAAATGCATGCTATATTTGTGTTTCATAGGACTTCAGCTACCCTGAAAAAAGTAGTCATTTTTAAAAGTGTAGCAGAAACACTGTTGGATTTGCTTGTTTGTTCTTGAGCCACATCACTGGCTTACTATTATTATCGTAAGCGTAAACTCGAGACTTCTACAGTGCCCAAAAAGTGGAGCAGGAACCAGCTTATTTGCAGGTGCTTAGTCAAAACAAAATCGATAGACAGGTAGGGTAAAGATCCAAAGAGGTCATGCAGGCAGACAGTCAGACTAAAGTGGATAGTGTTTAGAATTGAAACGGTGAGGGAGGCACAGGAAGAGGAGGACGAATTGGGATAGGATTTATACTAGACAAACAAAAGTTTATCCTTGTTAAAAAAATCAATTGTTGAGTTTGCAGTTACCCCTTTGAAGGCTTCTGACGGTCTGACCCATGGAAAAACCTAGCACCAAGAGCGAATTAAAGCTGTACTCCTTGTGGTCTGTAGGATACAGTTAGCACTATGGAAAAATTTATAGGTATAAAATATTTCAAGTTTAGCTGTTTAGCATAGAGGAAACATAAGATACCTTAAGAATCTTGGAGTTAGAGAGGGAAAGAAGAGAAACCCGAGATACTGAGAACTGGTGCAGAGTTGGCAGCTTGCCAGGAGTAACTGCACAATTTATATAATTATTTTAGTTATTTATATGGCGCCATTGTCTATTGACGGCCTGAATCGATGGATGGCACTATGCAATTGCGTTTTAATGACTGCACAGTGACAGTCTCTGGGGAAGCTCAACCCGGCACACACTGCATCACAAATGATGGCAAATGATGCACCACAGCCACTCTTACAGCAACATGTCACAGAAATATCCACGTACGTGTGCACACGCAAGCATGCATACACATACATGCATACACACATATGCATGCATACAAACACACAAATGTGCATATATGCTTTACAACATACTGCTATGCTATTATTATTATTATTATTATTATTATTATTATTATTATTATTATTATTATTATTATTACTGTGCTCAATCTAAGATCTTGGATTTACAATGGATTTACACAAGTGTATACCTTTTTATCAGACAAATGTGACCTCAGAAGTTCAGGTCATTGTCTGATTGAAACTTTAAAATATAATTCACTTGCATACATGGTATATACACAGCTGTATGCAAGTGTTTTCGTGCTTTACATAGCATATATATATATATTAAAAAAAATTATATATGTATGTTATATATATGCATATTGGTTTCATAGATTATATTTATGCAGTTAGAGGCCAGTCCGAAACTAGGTACTGAGTAATTGTTTATTGTTATAGGGCATAACAGCAGATTAATATTCCTATGATACTCTGACAGAAATTGTTGCTCCGTAGCGACGTCGTCGTTCACTCGGACCGTCCGTTTCGATCGCGGCGGCGGCGCCCGGGCTCATGCCTGGCCTGCCGCCGCGCACCCTAAGCCCGCCCGCCCGTCCGTCCGTTGGAGAGGTGGGCAGGCGGGCTGAATGTCGCGCTGGCATGCGCGCCGCCGCCGCCGCCGCCGCACATTCGCGGCGGCACGTGTGCGTCGGGCGACGGGTGGTGTTGGGTAATAACTGTGGCTGTATGATGATGTTACCCAGCAACTCATCGCTCCTCTGGACCGTCAACCAGTTCGGATCAACGTCGTCATCTTCGCCGACGTCGTCGTCGCCGTCGTCGGAGTTCGTGGTCGGAGGAGGTGCTCAGCAACAGCTCATGTACTGTTTCACTCCAGTCAGTGCGTCCGCTGCCGCTGCTGATCCTTCCGGTTTCAACTTGTTGCCCGCTGGTGCCGCAGCCTGCTTCTCACTTCCGCTCAACGTCGGCGCTGGTTCCCTGCCGCCCGAGTACGCCGTTTCACAGCCGGTTGCATTCGTTCCGGCTGAACACATCCTTGTCGCTGGCGCTAAGGTAAGCCGCTCAATTGACGTAATTATCTTGTCTGGGTTTATTGCCTCTGTCGCCGATAGAGGTCTCTAGTGTGGGCAGTTACTTACTTATCGGGTCAGATAATCGGGTCTTCATTATGACGAGTGTCTACGAATAGAAATGAGTTTGAAGAGAAGTTTATATATATTTCCTTTATTGAAACGTTAAGTTGACAAACCGCAACTTAGTACAGATAGATAGAAAGAAAAACAAATGACTAATAGTCTAATTATCTGCTACGCCTGATCTAGAGGGATAAGATGCCTGATGACCCTAATTTGTAGGGGCACATGATTGTCTAGTCAGTGGTTTTTCAACCTTTTTGCAGTGACAGTACCTTACACAAATTTGCTGACGGAACTCCGCGTGCTTCACCCGTCCAATTTCTCAAGAAATAAATGTAATTGTAATTTGTAATGTTGGGATAATCAGATAATAATGTTGATTATTTTAACAAAGATTATTGTTTGTCTAGCAAGAATGACTGAAAGCTGCAAAGATTTCTGCTCATTGCTCAACCTTTTGTGAATTCAGTTGGTGTTTTTTTCTAATTTTATATCAAACAGTGGTGGAACCTTGGGTTCACAGAACCTAAGGGTTCTGCAGAACCACCCGGTTGAAAAACACTGGTCCGGTGGTTATCAAACGAGAGGTCGATGTTCCAAATCTCCTGCTCTCTATGCCTGGAGTCTAAGATAAATCAAGTCCCTAAAAGATCATACCGATGTCTGCCTGCTAAGGCTGTCTTAAGGAACTGCTCTTCTCTTCTCTTATAATAGGGGTCAGAGGTCAGTGTATCCACATTAGACCATTGCAACTGGGGCTAAGTCCTGGTGCTTCAATGAGATTGATGATCTTGTTGTCTTTCCATGAGGAAAATCGCAAATGGTTGGATTGCATTTGTCCGATGCATTCTCTTCAGATCCTCAGTTGCACCTCTGAATCTCGATGCTGATTTTGATGGATGTGAGGAACAAGTAAACGACTGACTGACCTAAGTGACCTTACTTCAGCTGACATTGCTCTCAGATGAATCAATAGCCTCAAAAGATTTGCAGTGCATTTGAGAGATTCTTAAAGGCTTAAATAGCCACATTCATAGATATAGATACAATTACAAGCGTGCTTGAATACAGAAATGATTCCTGCTCAGAGACGTTACATGCATGTATGCATGTGGATATTTATTTAATGATGTTTAAGTATTTATTAGAAGTGCTATATATAAACTGTATATTTATTCATGTGATCAAACAGATTTTTCCAAAAATCTTAAAGGGCTATATAAATGCTAGGATGGGTCAGATCTAGGAGTACTTAATGAGACTTTAGTATTTTAGGTTAAGTTTAGTATTTAAGTCTTCTTGTTCAGGTCTGGAAACTAGACACTAGTGTAGCAAGAATGCTTTGAGACTAAATTGTCTAACAAAAGTAGATACTGCGGCATATAGCTGGACAAATAAGGTATGATGGCATATTGTAATTACTCGGCAAGAATTGTTTGGTAGTGGATGACAATGCTTGGAGACCAGCTTGTTTGTTCATATTAGCATTATAGCCACACTACAAGCAATGTGTGCTGTGGTCAGACATTACTGTAATAATGTAGTAATGTGATATTCTTCACCTTACTGCCAATGTATTAATGATGGTTAGATAACAAATAGATGACCTGACAGTGTTCTAATTCATTTCATTTAGGCAGGCTCATTGAAGGGTCCATAAATTATGAGCTCCTCTGTGAAATTAATAATGGGAAGAGTGCTTTGTTGGACAAACAATTTGGGAAATGTCTCAGCAATGTTTTGAGAGTTTTGGAGATGATTAAAGAATTACAAGACCATGGACCTGGCTTCATTAGGGCTGTCTTGTTTTTGAACTTTGGAAGTCGTCATTGTTATTATGATTGATTAACTAATGATTATTGCGGTTTGGGAGTTTGTGAATTTGGCTAGCCAAAACTTGTAGAACTGTGGTTGTTTATGACTAGTATTTAAAGGGTTGGTCGACTCATTAGGTATAGGAAGCTTATTAGCTTAGTCATTATATAAAGGAACAAGATCTGTGTGTTCCTGCTGTTTATAAGTGGAGGAATTTACGGCTGTTATGAGCCCAGCTTTTGAAAGCATGATCATGAGTTTGGAGGACATTTCTCACCAAGCCCAGACAGTATAAAGCTATCCGGAAACCATACAAAAACTTCTGACAGTGCTTAGGTTGAGGGGATTGCTAATTTCAAATGGGATTCTAAGCCAGTGCGCTGCAGTGAAAGGTTGAAGTTTTACTCCTTTGCGCTGTGAATCTGTTGTGCATTATACACGTTGTATTTCTTTATTTCTCATTTGTTACATGGTATTGCTGTTTATACAAGGCTGTGTGTATATATGTATATATATATATATATATACCTTAATGTAAAGTAAAATGCAATAATTTTTATGGTAATGTAAGTCTTATATGTGATATGTGACAGCTGCAGTGCTGCCAGGATGCGAGGAGCATTTTCCCGTTGAACGACGTTATGATATATCTGTAATTCTGATGAGTCCCCTGTGAATAATATTATTTAGTGATTGCCAAGGATAATTCACCAGGTCAATTTCAGATAGGGTAATGTCCATAATTTGTATTCATGCTCCAACCGTTGAGATCCATTTCCTACGTAATTGCCGTTGCCAGTGTGTCGGCATCATTTGCTAGGTGTGCTGAATTGGCCGAACTTCTGGGCTGGCTTTAGTACGAAGTGTACAACGTTATGGACTTTGATATACTTTGATATGCTTGGGTAGTTATCCTAAAACGTAATGCAGTAGATGCATGAATTTCGGAGATGTGGCGGAACGAATTCATGTTGTTCTTTCTGCTTTTAGTGGAATTTTCAATGTCTCATCCTATGACTATATATGACAGTGAAGTGGACCAGGACTTTCCTGTTATATTACTCTGTCATCATCTTTTGATCCCTGATATCTTTTATGTTGTATGTCATTTGGGTGACGGGTCAAAATTAGTTATGAGAATAGCTTAAATTATTTATTTGCCACAATTCTATTATTTTCTGCATATCCCCTATTTTCACATGTTGTCACACTTTTCATTCTGCATCTAGTCAGATCTCTCTCACCAATCTCTCCAAACCACCTGTATCTCAGATCTTAAATTGTATGGCAAATGTAACATCTCAATCTGAAGGCATTGAGGCGTCTTGGAACAATTTAAATCCTATGACTCTGAAGTGCTTTAAATCCTGATGCTTTGGAATATCTTAAATTTCAAGTGCCAGTGGTAGATTTTTACCTTTAGGATTGCATGATGGAGGTGCGTATCCTTAATGTCCCTTTAATGTTGTCAAGCATAATTTTTTTTTGGTCACCATATTTGACCACCATCTCAAAAAGAATCCTTTCTCTTCACATTACGTTTTCTACTGTTAACTCAGGATTTGCGTGTCGCCCTAAACATGTTTCCTGTTTACTGCTGTCCGTTGTTTCAACGACGCTGAGAACCTTACGTATGGCATCTTAAATGGACAGTTGCATGTACATGTCATCAGATATACTCAGCTGCAAGGTTGGCTGCTTTGTCAAGTAGGAAACTTGCCTTTTATCAATACTTTCCAAAGAAGGAACGTGCAAAAGATATGCAGCTAGAGTTATTTGCAAGTTTTTTGCTTTTCCAGCTGAATAGCATGTCGCATTATTGTACCTGCTAATTCCAGATTATGGGGTTCATATTGAAAGTGCATATAGGTAAGTAAGTAAGTATATTATTTATTTATCAATTGCTAATCGCACTTTGGTGTTCAGGCATCTTATAAACACAGTTAAAAAGTATATAGCATCCTGACAATAAATGTTTGTCACATCAAGTAAGTTAGTTAGAAGTAAGTCAGTGAGAATATCCTTTAACAAACCAAGTTATGCTAATTCACGGTCACATTGACTTATAATACCACCTGTAGATGTAATGAACATATTAATGCAATGATGGCAATTTCTAGAGCATCGTCAATAGAAAGCCACTTCTAGGATATTTTACACACACTGTCAAATGCGACTGCTGCCACACACGGAGCACCAGTTCACATGATGACCAATCAGACATACATGATGCATACATACACACACACATCAGACATACATGCATCCAGACCACACACAGAAACGATATTCCCAGCGGTTAGATAAGCTTTCCAAAATGAATCAATAAGAATACTCCTCAGAAGACTACCAAAGAAACATGAGCACACGAAACCCCAGAGCTCATTGACACAAAACGAACTAGTGGAGACAAGGGTTAGGTATAGACCTAACTGCATAGTTATGTCTTGAATTCTACCTTTAGGATTGCACAAAGGAGACGTTCTGACTCTCTGTTTAAACGCATGTTTTTTATGATGACAGTACTGATGTTTTCTGATAGGGTAATGAATATTTGATATGTTTTATGTATCCAATTTCTGTCTTATCTGAAATTATGATTTTGACAAATATCCATGTTCAACAGAAGACATTTTAAATGTCCCTATTTGTGTCTAAGCTTGGTTATTTGTACATGCATATGCATAGGTTAATTGTTTATTTTATGCTTATATTTCTATATATGTCTGCCTTTTTAGTTTTATTGGTTTTGCTAATGCTTGTGCTAAGTATACATATATATATATATATAATGTATACATATATATATATAATGTATATATATACACATATAAACGTGAATATATATGTCTATAAAACTCTATATGCTACTGTATATATTTTATGTTTGTGTAATTAATTTATATGCCTGCTGCACTATACCCGTAATCATGTTAAAATATGTAAAATAAACATGATTTGTTTCGGTTTGCCATTGACTGATATTTTATGCAGTACAAAACTGGCACAACAGAAGTTATCTATTGTAATTCTGGGTATATATAAGTACATATCTATGCATACATATACACGCACACACATACGTATTTATACACATATGTTAGTACAATTGTGTGTATGAGTATGAGTATCAGAGTATGTATAGGATAAAGTGATCAATGTGATGGGGATGGGTAACTGATGTTGGACATCTGATGCCACAGTCAGTGTGTGTGTTTGGCTCGGCTTGTCTTATGGGCTTCTTTTCCCTCGAAAATCCTTTTGCCTCATTTCTTTCCTGTCATCCGTCGACGTGTATCGGTAAATCAACTTGAGCCACGTGCCATGTGCCACATTTGTTTATTACGATCGAGTCCTGACAGTTATTGTTACAACCGTTTGAAATATACGACATCTGTTACAGTTGTAACGGCTTCTAGGTTACGTGGCCCACTGCAGCCTACTTTTAAGCGTAATCATTTCTAATAATTTCTAAACACCTGTTTGGCTGTTATTGTACGTTGCCTTAACTCCTGCTTCTTTGGCCTTTGGTATTGTTCACACGTCTTCAGGCGACCACGTTCACGCATGAAGTTTATCAAGACATGGCAAGTATTTTCCAATCCTGCTTTATTGGATCCTATGTGATCCTGCTTTAGGTGTTTTGGCCTTTCACTGCAATGTCTACGGGTGATTTGCCCTTGTGGTGTCTATGGTGATTTGGCCTTTCTCTGAGTGTCTTTGGATGTTTTGGCCTTTCATTGAGTGTCTGTGGGTGTTTTGGCCTTTCACTGAGTGTCTATGGGTGTCTTGGCCTTTCACTGAGTGTCTATGGGTGTCTTGTCCTTTCATTGAGTGTCTGTGGGTGTTTTGGCCTTTTCACTGTGGTGTCTATAGGTGATTTGGCCTTTCTTTGATTGTCTAGGGGTGTTTTGGCCTTTCATTGCAGCGTCTAGGGATGTGATTGCTTGTACGCCAACTGCTTAAATTGATCTTTTATTGTTAAGCCATGCAACTTGATACTTATTTGGGTAACTTGTCGTGATGTTATATTTGTGCCTTGGCAAATAGATCCTCCAACCTGAGAACAATGCCTGACAGAAGTACACTGTGCTGAGTGGTGTTTGTTTACCTTACTACAGCAAAACCAACATAAGCAAAAAATAACAGAACTGAGACTCAATAACTGCAACAGCAGGAGGTGTGCAATAACAAATATGTGTTTGTATCATGTATCCTTATATGTATATATATATACACATATATAAATATATGTATATATTATATACATACATGTTATATATGCATGTATAATGTGATTGATAAAATGTACTTTCTTCTACTTGACATATTGGTATTGCAATCTTCTAGATGCGTTAATTACATTTGAAGGTTTGTTGTTAAATTTAACCTTTTGATATAGTAAAGAGGGTAACAGTGTTTCCTAAATGACCTCTGGCTTGCTTTAAGTGACACCATTGTCTCTGTTGGAAAAAGCCTCGTCAAAATCCAGTGGGGTGACCTCGGTTTCTGCTTGATTGTCCCTCTGAATGGCCTTGGTAGTTTGGACACTCTTAAAAGAGTGAAGTATGGAAGCAACATACACTAATTACTGTAGAGCTTGAATGCTATTAGACATCAATTTCTGGTAATAGAGCATGAGTATTGTGACGTATAGTGAGATTGTATTGTAATCTTTTGAAGTAATTACCAGGTAGATGAAATTGTCTGGTCACAGATGACACTGAATGACACTGTGCTTTATACAATACAATACAATACAACTGTATTTTGATAATGCCCTCCTTCCAAAGTTTAGAAGTGCACACACGACCATACGACAAAACTACAATGGTGCAGAGCAATTGTGAGTGAAGGACCTGCTCAAGGTCCCTACACAGTAACTACGTCGGACAAGGCTCAAAGCCATGCTCCATGCTACAGAATGAGCGCTCTAACCAATTGGCCACCGTGAATGTCTTTTGCCGTGCGCACATTGACACCAAATAAAGCATGTCTCTGTGGGGTTTCTAGCCATGCTAGAGTCTCGTCTTAGCAGACAGTAGTGTGTGTTTGGTTGTTGCTCTGATAGGTCTCCATCTGTTGTTGATTTTAACTCTGACTGGCTTTCTTTGCATTCTTTGTCACTCTGAATGTCTTTTGCTTTTCCTTATTTTGGCACTTGGACTGGCCTTTATGTATTATGGCCTTTCTTTGTGGTCTCTCTTTGTATTCTGCTATCACTCTGTACAATTGTCTTTTGCTTTTGTTTGATTGTATTTATTTGTTTTATTTGGCTGTCATTCTGAATGTTCTTTGCTTATGTTTGATTGTCACTCTGAATGCCTTTTGCTTTCGTTTGGTTGTCACTCTGAACATTCTTTGCTTATGTTTGATTGTTGCTGAATGTCTTTTGTTTTTGTTATATTGTCTTTCTGAATGTCCTTTGCTAATGTTTGGTTGTCACTCTGAACATTCTTTGCTTACTGCTTATGTTTGATTGTCTCTGAATTTTTGGTTGTCTCTGTGAATGTCTTTTGCTTTTGTTATGTTGTCTTTCTGAATGTCCTTTGCTTATGTTTGATTGTCATTCTGAATGTTCTTTGCTTATGTTTGATTGTCATTCTGAATGTTCTTTGCTTATGTTTGATTGTCATTCTGAATGTTCTTTGCTTGTGTTTGATTGTGTCTGAATGTCTTTTGCTTTTGTTTTGTTGTCTATTTGAACATTATTTGCTTTTGTTTTGTTGTCTCTTTGAATGTTCTTTGCTAATGTTTGGTTGACATTTTGACTGACCTTTCTCTGTATTTGATTGTCATTCTAATTAATTGTCTGTTGCATTTTGGTTGGTTGTCATTCTGGGTGCTCTTGTCTTTGACAGTGGCATTAAGGCAACTAGACGGTTTCCTTCCAACCACCTCTAAGAATCCCAAGAGCCCTCATTACTGTGACAGGCAGGCAGGACGTTGTCACGGGAACATGTTTTCCATACGCTGAACCTATAAATATTAATGATACAAATATATGTGGAAACCTGTGAAGTAGTTTCCGTTTGCTAAACTTAATATTTGTGTTCCTAAATGGATTATACTTAAGAATTTAGAAATGCATGTGTTTATTTCCAGAAAACCTGTGTGTGTGTGTGTGTGTGTGTGTGTGTGTGTGTGTGTGTGTGTGTGTGTGTGTGTGTGTGTGTGTGTGTGTGTGTGTGTGTGTGTGTGTGTGTGTGTGTGTGTGTGTGTGTGTGTGTGTGTGTGTTGTTCTTTTATTTAATTATGTGTTGGGTCGGTTCTTCGAGGACGAAAGAACATATATAGGAGACAGAGCAGTATGGAGATAGAGACTGAGAATCTACAGAAGTTGGACCTGACAGGATTTGCCATAACGAGATTCCCGGATGGAGAGGTCCGAGATGAATGTAATTGAGGAAGGCAGATTAACTCTGAAGATGACTAGTAAGCAGGTTGTTTTATTGTGTTTTTAGAACAGTGCTTCCCAAACTTTTCAGTGTCACAGACCGGCAGTGGCAAATTTATTAATTATTTCTCATTTTCGGTTTTGATCACCTAAACTCCTCGAATGTATTAAAATTGATTTAAATGCATGTATAGCCAATTATATGACTCATTGCCCTATAAATGCTAGCCTAATAAGTCTTTTTTATGACTTTTAAAAATGTATTAGTCATTTCTTGATTCCGAGATAATTTGACTAGTTTCATGACTCACCTTGCGGACCGGCAACTGAGGACTCGCGGACCAGCACCGGTCCGCGGACCACCACGTTGGGAAGCACTGTTTTAGAAGACTGCTGTGCAGCTGTTTAATTAAGTCTGGTTTGGAGTGATATTTTTTAGGCAGGGCATGGAAATGAGCTCCATAAGCCCTATGGAAGTCTTACCTCCTCAAGAATTCTTACCCTAATCCATCCGATCCTCTTCCTTCGAGACTTTCTCATCCTCAATGAAACCCCGTAACAGCTGCTCTTCCTCTCTCTGGTCTCTCTGGCAACTGGACTCGAACCTCCAATGGACATCGATCTCTGGACAACCCCTCTGATATGACGCAGCGCTCGGGAATAAGCTGGTGATTTGCGCTTAGCTGTAGAGTAGCGCTTTAGAAATTTGGAGTTTACGATAAGCTGTGTACAGTAGTTTCGGAGAGGCTGTGATGCATCAGCGATTAAACTCTGCCTGTTGCCATGGATGAGGTATGATTGTTTCATATCCCAACCATAAAATCCGTCTGTAGGGAGTCTCTGGACTTAGATTTGATTTGACCTTAGATTAATGTTAATATTGAATGACGTTAAGTTGATGGTAAGATTGAAGTCTTGTATTGTATATGGAATTTTGACGTAGAATAGGATGCCAATTAGAAGAAAATTAGATTGTAACAGAGGTAGAAATTGAACAAGTGTACTTTAGGATAATGATGGCTTAATACTTCATTTCCATGTTTGGTGCTTGGTTTTTTCCAGCGAGTTGCACGCGTTGAGCAGCTAATTGAAACCAGAATGTCGTACTTATTCACGTTGTTCCTTGCAATGCGTTTTTAACAGAGTCTGTATAGTGAAAGCTATGATTTTAATCAAGTGGCATTCCATACGTATTAAGTATCATGGTGTCTTAACTTTCTTACTGATTGCAGATTGGATTTCAGACATGGAGTGTATTGAGGTGAAGCACGTGATTTGTGTTAAGGTGTCTGATTGGTTTCTAGGTAGTTTAAGGGTGCCATGCAGTGCTTGTAGAGAGCACTTATAGATGAAAAGCTTAGATGTGTTGTATTCATGCATATTTGTATGTATGTGTATACGTTGGACTCGTTAGGTGATGATTAGAAGTATCCAGTGTTTCCGTTAACGCCCAAATGGCCGTTTTTACGTCCATAACAAATGTCCAAAACGTCCAAATTTTTCAGGCTTGGCGTAAAATACCAGAGCTATGTCTAAAATTCGAGGTCAGGACGTAAGTATACGTCCTCTTTTTGGACTCTAACGGAAATGCTGGAAGTATCTGCAGTTGCAGAATTTGAGAGAGGAGGAGACTGGAGGCTGAGATGGAGGAAGATATGATAAAGGATGAGTAGATTTTTGTGGTTGGATAAGGAATAGCTGGTGAATGCAAGTGGTTTGAGAGGTTTGAAAGGCATTATAGGGGATTTGTAATGACTGCACTAAGGGACTTAAGACATTGAAAGTGATTTGAGAAGTTCTCAGAAGTAGGGTTATGTAATTGTGGTGTGAGTTTGGGTGACTGCACAGGTGAGAGCTGTCTGGATTGTTTATAGATGCTTTGTGTGAATTGATTTTATAGAAAAAGTTGCAGTAGTCGAGTTTGGAGTGAACAAGTGAGGCGGTTATTGTGCAGGCAGGTTTATCAAGTATGAGACAAAGTCGATGAAGGTCACGAATGTGCGCGTTGCAGGTGTGTGATAACTAGGTGATTTGATCGGCAAAGCTGAGGTTTTTGTGGACGATGATTCCAATACTGTGGACTGGAGAAGAGTGATGTGAGGGTGACGTCAGATTCGTTGGAGGAAGGTCTGGAGGATAGGTTAATTGGATTGTACTTGTTTATGGAAACCAATTAAGGGATATTCTGTTTTGAATGGTATAGGAATAAAAGGTTGGTGGTCATCCAGGTGGATCTCTTGGTGATAATATTAAGTAGATGATTTTAATTCATTGGAAAATGAGTGAGATTGGGCAATAGCAGATAATTATGAATACAGAGGAAAGGTGTTTGGTAAGGATGGCATGATCTATGGTATTGCAGGCGGCAGAGATGTCCAAAAGACACAGACAAGAGATTTGTTGAAGACTTATTGCCATGACAGGTTTACTGTACAGCTAGGTGAGGACAAGGTCAGTGGAGTAACGTTTGGCATAGGCATATGCATTGGCCAGTGCACTTTGGAGCATTTATTAGGAAATTTAGCACAATGGCACGAAGCCCAAACGAGAGCCTGGGACAGTTTGTCAGGTATTAGGGAGTGTTGTATGTTCCCAGCAGGGTAGAGGTACTCTGAGGTAGAGCTCAGGAAATTAATGCTTTTTGAAGAATTTAGGGGCACGTCCATAAATGACGTCACGCTATTTTGATCCATTTTTAACCCCTCGTCACACTTCGTCACAAAAGTAAGACCCCCTCTGAAAATGAATAGCGTCACTAGCTCGCAAACCACCATAATATTTACAAAGCTCTAGCATCCAACATGTTGGCTCGGGTGCTGCCCGAATCCCCAAAACCGGGCCCGAATCCCCGAAACGAATTTCAACCGGATCCCCTGATTTTCTAAGTCCGACCCGAATATGCTAAAACCAATATTCATGGCGAAGCAAAATGCTCCTTCATGGAACAAATAGCGAAAACATGAATATTTTAAAATCTAACGGTGACCAAATATTGAAGTAATTAGAAAATTATTAATAATGGTGCCCGTTCAAAATTCATACATTGAAATAATTAAAAAATAATGAAAATTTAATCCTAAAAATTAGTGCTGTTATTATTAAAATTAAATTGTTGTTAATTGTTAAATTTAATAACATAGACCTGGTGTGATGTCACACTACTAAAAAAGACCCCCACGCCTATGCCCTTTCTCCTCCTGCTCCTCCCCATGTCACACATCATCACAAATTTCCGATCATCACCCTCCGCCCCCTAGGTGCGTGACGTCATTTATGGACTGGCCCCTTAGTATAAAATTGATGCATGGTTAGGGACGGGAGCTCCATATGTGGGAATCTTTTATCCAACTGTACAGTCCGTGTGTGTGTGTGTGTGTGTGTGGACGTGATGTGCGCATTCGTGAGAGGTCGTGCGTTTGTGATGTTATTATTGTGCATTGTATGTGTGGTTTGTATTCTTCATCGAAGGTTGAACTGAGGCACTGAGGCAGGCCCTATAAGAGGGTGAACTTGATGGCCATTTGGCTCACGCCTCCTCTACTCCCTGAGGCTTTAAAGTTTAACTTCATATGTGGATTTTTTTCTAATATTCAGTATAGCCAGGTACAGCATGCCTCAAAAGTTATAAATGTCCAGGTCTTATGCAGTCTGTACCAGTACCTGAACCAAATGTTTCAAGAGAGAAAATAAATGTATTTTATTTGCCTACCGGGTACATATGGGTCCATATAAATTTTGGTTACCATTTGATTAAGCACAGGGAAGTATTCATGCAGTTAGATTATAGACGCTCAGAAAACGAGTAACAAGTATCATAATGAAGAGCAGAATGGGGGTTGGAGGGAAATAATGTGGGCGCCATGTCATCAAGTTGTTGGTTATGCTGGCTGCCTAATTTCAAATGTTGGCTAATTAAAATTACGAAGTTCACAAATCAAATTAATGTGCATGCTCTTTTCTGGTTCAACTTCTTGAAGAAGAGGGCTGAATAAGGACCTCTTGCAAGAGCTACAGTCTGACCAGTCTTACTTCATTATTGTTTCCTATCCGGGTTATTAGGAGAAGTACTGAGCCACAGATAACTTAATTAGGTTGCATTTAAGTGGATTAGTTTTAGTTTTGGCTGACAGCAAGCCACAGACAAGCCAATCTGTTAGTGTGTATCTGTGGGTGGCTGATGTGGGGTGTTAGTCTAAGTGGGGTCACTGTTGATGACCCTCATGTGGGCTAGTTGTCTAAGTGGGACCAAAGGTGATGTGTGAGTGTGACTGGTGTGAGTCAGTAGTCTAAGTGGGACCAAAGTTGACGTGTGAGTGTGACTGACCAAAGTTGATGTGTGAGTGTGACTGGTGTGAGTCAGTAGTCTAAGTGGGACCAAAGTTGACGTGTGAGTGTGACTGACCAGTGGGACCAAAGTGAGTCAGTAGTCTAAGTGGGACCAAAGTTGACGTGTGAGTGTGACTGGTGTGAGTCAGTAGTCTAAGTGGGACCAAAGTTGACGTGTGAGTGTGACTGGTGTGAGTCAGTAGTCTAGGTGCGACCAAAGTTGACGTGTGAGTGTGACTGGTGTGAGTCAGTAGTCTAAGTGGGGTTGAAGTTGATGTGTGAGTGTATCTGTTGTGTGGTTGAAGGCTAAATAGGGTGACAGTTGACTCATGTTGGGCATAAGTCTGAATGGACCACAGTTGAATATGTGAGGCTTTTGATTGTACAAGCAAATGGGTGAGGTCTCACAGTGCTGGTCTCTGTGGTTCTGGCTTGTTTGGTTATTTTGCCAGCTTACTCTGCTAATGGGTCCTCTGTATGTTTAGACTGTATTCTATGTGAACTGTTTAGCCATCTCTTGATGAACTGTTGCAGTGGGTATTTTCCCCTTGTGGCCGAGGTGCCCAGAAGTGAAATTGCACAGGGGAGAGGCAACTGGTGCTTGCAGTCTGTGGATTGGAATGGCTGAATGTGTGTGTGATGGACCAATAGCTGATGCTACAGGACCCATTGTCTAACAGAAATTGATTATCATTGAAGGGTTTGTTTTTGGTGGGCAGGCCTCTCATTACTTAATAGCATTTTATGTTTGCACTGTATTAGGCCATTGCTTGTATGTCTGTCTGTCTGTATGTCTGTCTGTCTATATGTCTGTCTGTATGTCTGTCTGTCTATATGTCTGTCTGTATGTCTGCTTGTCTGACAGTATGTGTCACTTGGTTCCATGTATTCTATTGTACCTCATCCCTGTGCTTTACTGTATGGTTCCTAGAATAGAGACTATGGTGGCTCACGATAAGGCTGTATAAGGCTGAGCAAAATGGTTTCCAGTTCAGAAGAAAGGCTTGGTGATCAGAGGAACATGTTCCAGGCTGCGTTCAAGGAATGATATTGAAACGGATGATGGCAACAGTTTTTGAAATCAGAAAACACTTTGTACATCGTTTTAACAGGAATGCTCGCATTTGTTTAATGGCAACAGACATTTTGTTGAGTGTGTTTGTATGTATACCTGTATGTCTCATTGTGTATCTTTGCTCCTGTGTGTGTATGCTTATGTGTGTGCATGTAAGTATGCCTGACTGAATGTGCGTGTGTACATATGCTTGTGTGCGTGTCTGGAAACCATTATCCCTTGGTGACCGCGCTTGGCTTTCCCTGTTAAGCTAGGATAAGGCAAATATTTCCAGATATTTAGGGGCTGTTAATGTCAATTTGAAGCTTCCTCAGCCACTGTGACAATGCAAATATTTATGGTACTGTTTAGTTGTAATTTTAGCTTTGTGACCAGAAACATGAGATGGAGCTATTGTAGTGTATGGCTAGATCCAATTCATTGTCATTAATTGTACTCACTTGTCACTTCCTGTCACTAACTGTTGAAGACAATGATTGCTTCACTGTCATTCTCCTATCATCGCATCCTCGTCATGTCCCTAAGCTTTAAGTGGTGTCTGATTGGAGTTTACACCAGTGTGGCCGAAATGCTTTTGGACATAGACTGTCTGGAAGTAAAGGCAGTGGTTAAAGTGGTTTGGTTGAGCATTGGGAACTCCGAAGAAGAGTTTTATTGGAACGCATGCGTTACCAGGTTTCCATTGCATGGTGAGTAGTGAGAACGCAAGCAAAGAATTTCTAGAGCATTTGGGAACGCCATTCCCATGCGTTCCCATCCATTTTAAGTTTACACACTGAGTATAAAGCATTCACTTGGTGTAAGGTCAAGCATTGTGGTGTATTTGCCAGGTAATGCAGCGATCTGAGAAAGATGTCAGATGTGCCTGATTACTAGCTGTGAATTTGGGCCACACTATATATATAGTGTCTGTTGTTACCAGGCACTTCTGTGGCAATATGGAGGTTATGGAGCTTAATTTGGTTGAAGACCAATTAATTTGGTCAGAGACGACCGGTGGTCTGTGTGAGCCAGGTGGTCCGCAATGGTGAGTTACCCAGTATTCTGCTGGTGTTCTTCCCTATAAACAACATGATGCTGTGTTGCTAACTAGCATTCCAGTCTGTTTAGGGGATTTGTTAAAACTATTAATCTGCTATAATGCTTTGTGTCTGGTTTCCACTGAACTGATAAGTACTCTTGTGTAATTTTGTATCACAGTACTCCATGTGATATTGTAGAACTTGCAGAAGCATGTTATAGCTTGATCATTGTTGGTTTTGGAGTGAGCTCTACTTTGGAGCCTGCAGGTCTGTGATACCAACAACAGGCAAATACGTTAGTGAGACAAGAGCGCATTTCGACCTGTTCCATTGAAGGCTGTAATGTTGGATTATTTGTTCATTCATTCCGTTGTCTTTTATTAATGGACCGCCGCTCGTTTGATTGTCCCTGTCCAGGCCTCTTTCATAATGGGCAACAATGATAGCCAGTGAATGCTTTCAATTATGCAGGGCAGAGGTATTGTTGGCGCAAACAAAGCAGATGGTTGTGACTCCTTGTCTTCTATTCTTAGGACATTGTTGCTGAAACATTCAGCAGTCGTTTCTAGACAAACAGAGGTGCTAGCAAGGGCTCCACCTCAGACGTCATGCATTAATAATTTATCGAATATCAGTAAATAATTTCTATCATGTTACTGTATGCGCACAGTTGTGTTTAACATAATGCTTAAATATTTGACCAGCTACTGTTCACACAGAAGTATAAAATATCTGTAACATAGTGTAAACACACTTGTTTGCACGTAGTGATTGAACTGCAGTTATAAATGCTAGTGTGAGAGTTTTTGAACAGGATCCTATGCTTCACATAACAAATTCAGTTAGCTTCCTGTTAAGTTCTGTGAGAATAATTGTATGCCTCTCTCCCTTCGTCAGCTGTGTTATTACATATTTGTATACAGCATCCTAAATTATTCTGGAATTATGAGTCTGTGTCATATGAAATGCACTGATTTTCCCATGATAAAATGTTACTGCAATTAGGCTTTCATTGAGGCTTTGACGATAATTGGTCGTTGCAGCATCAATCATGGGCTTCCTTATTTCAAAATGAGTTGAGGATAAGGATGAGAGATAATGTGTATGAACAATAATATATACGAACCTAGACAGATAGAGAGGCAGATAGACAGATAGCTAGACAGATAGACAGACAGACAAACAGATACACGTAGGCAATCACAGACAAACAGTTAGAGTGATTTAGGCAACATTTAGATTTCTGTAGAATGTGTTAAAGCCACTTGGTTACATGGTTGAGATGTAGACTTTCCTCTTGGTCTTGTGTTGTTTGAAATCAGCATTCTTGGCATTGATCCGGAAGAAGACAAAACAATATAAATAGGTAAGTGGGTACAGGGGGGGATGCAGGGTTTTCGTCGACTGTTGGTGACCCATCCGAAAGCGGCTCTTACCAGAAATCAATAGAAAGTCATATGAGACTTCTGTCCAGCGACAATCGGCCTCGGGGGAATAATCATGTCCAACCTTTTATACAGTCCTGTGCTGCTGGGGTCCATGTCAGAGGCAGGCCAGATCAGACCTACAGATGCACGGGGTCTATTGGGCTGAAAGCAACAACGGAGTCGGTAATTCTGGACCGATTTTCCAGAGCCTGTATCTCTTCATTGGGATTGCTTGATACGATTTGGTATTGTGGACTAGCTTTGTATGCGTTTTTATAGACATTTATGCTACAACAGTACAATACTCTTTGCAACGTACTACTTTGTCGAGGTACTGCTTATTTCACTTATGATTAGTTGGTAATCCAGAAGGTTTTAAATGGCCAAGCTGGTTAATTTGTGCGCTGATGGAGCAGCGCCGTATGTAAGGAAACTTTCTATGGCGATCAGTTGTGAAGTCCTGCAGTGTGAGTCCCTGTGACACATGGAGGCAATGGGCTTTCATTAGCTTCATCAGTGAAGTGCCCATAAAATACGTTTATGGCTGCCCTTGAAACAGGTTACAATAGGTAAACTGTGGTCAGAAGTAGTAGATGCAATCCTGGATTTGTGCTGCTGGTCAAAGAATTGGGAAATGGGCCACCTCGCGACCCATGAAAACCTCTTCATGACATATCCCACTGACTGATTATAATTTCATATTAAATTCAATCACGATAGAAGTTGCTGGGTTAGAGTTACAGAACAATGAGACTTGAGTAAATCTGGTTGCATTTGACTGGTATGGCATGAATGGTGTGGTAACCATGAGTGGTAGGTATCTCATGCAGCAGGTGAAATCAAGAGGTGGTGAGATGGCAACTGGTGTTTCTTGCTTACTCATTTATCATTTGCTGTAACATTCTTCTCGTTTCCAAAGGATTATTTCAACGAGTGATTTGATGTTTGTCTGTATCTATAGAGCTTTAAATTTCTGGCTTTTCATAAATGATTTCCTACTCTGGCTGTTTTTCCATTGTGAGCTTCTTAAAGCCTGTCTTATTTCACTGTCTGTAATAAAGAATCTTTCTCCGCTTTGTTTGTCTTCATCGTAGGCTGTTTCACTCGTAGGTTTGTTTATTTTTTTGTAGATCATTTCGCTACCTTTGTCATTCTAATGTATACTCTTTCTTGGCTAATTTATCCAGTGCATACCTAACTTTGGCATTCGAATAACTGATCTGCTATTCTACATGGTCGTAGGCCCTTGGTTAGCCCTTATAGCCTTAGGAAAACAAATTCCATACAGTTTTGATGAATTTATCAAATGTCTCAAATGATGGTTACCAAACTTAGCCCACCTCTCTTAACTCATGGATTATCAAAGCAGTTTTTTGTAGATTAGTACAGTGTATGTAATATTTGCAAAAACATTGTTACTACGATATGCATTTTAGTCTTTATATATGATATGTTTTCAAAATCAAAGTGTTTAATGGCTTGGCTAAAAATAAAGACTGATCAGTTCAAAATAAGCTTGCAATTTTCATAATAGTATGAGCTACTCGTAAAATGGATGTAACTCTAGTTGGCCAGAATTTGAACAACGTGGCCATTTTGACATTAATGCGACAACATTTAGTTTTGAGTTGCCTTAATTCTCTGTAAAGCACATGAAATACATCTTAAATTTCATCAATTTTGCACAATTTCTCAATTTGCTGAAATAAATGCCGTTGACGGGCCCATTTGAAAAGTGTTACCGGAGAGAGACCAGCAACAACTTCTGGCAGCTGGCTGGCCTGTGATTGGTGCACAAACACTAATGTTGTTGAGCTTACAGACACATTTGATGAATGTGTCATGCAGCTGACACGGAGATAGAGTGTCTACAAATGGTACAAATTTGGAGACAGCTGTCACAAAACACACTGATTTTAATCTAACACTACAGCCTATATTGAAGTAACTACTCAGTAGTAGAACTATTCATCACCCCGTAGATATGTTTCCATGTTGGACTGCAATTGCGGTCATGGCTTTTGCTTGATATTTTGCGATCAGCCGAATAGTGGTAGATCAATATACATCAATTTGACCTGATTTTTGGGTCAGCAGTCTTTCAGTCTGGGCTTGGTAAATCAGTATATACTTGACCTATTTGTAGGTCAGCAGTCTATCTATCGTCTTGGTACATAGCTAGTGACTTAAATATTTCTGGTAGATGATTGCCTGGTACACCACCATTAGCACAACTATGCAATCCTGCAGTTGGACCATTGTTAATTGGTTGAAAATTAATAGATATGATAATGTTGGTATATATGCTACTTTTTAAATTCTTGTAAGATTTCTGGTTAAAGCTAAAGGTGTTACTGAAATTTTAAGTTTCAAATTCTGGCCGTGTAATACGTTGAAAATATCCCACCTTCAGTCAAGTTTTATATCTCGAGCTGGAATATGACCATGATTGAATAGTTGCCAACTTCTAGATTTATTTACACTTATTTCACTCTTTCTACATCTGTGTGATTAATGAGTCTTTTGTTTTGTAGTTGTTTTTGCGTTAATTTAATTTTTTGTGTCTATCTCGTGTAGCGAAGTTTTGATGACGTTCTTTCTCAGTCTTCCCTGATGTCAAATGGAACAGATTTAAGCTCGGCTCAGTTGGACATGGCCAATGATGCCAAAAAGGTAACGGAATGATTTCTATTGTATAACAATGCTTTCTCTGTTATATATATTCATTTCAAATATCTAGTCTTTGAAAACTCTGTTGGTAAAACTCATGGCGTACAGGCACCAAACAAGATGCTTCCATTCGGTGAGAGCTTTATGCTGTTGCATGAGCAATAAAAAGTGTTTTCCTCTTGATTAAATTGTGGTTTTGTATGTGAAATTTCAAATAGAGTTTGATACTTTTTAAGTGTAATGTAATGTATATCTGCAAAATTTATCAGCACCACAGAAAAGCCATGTTGGCGAGACCAGCTGAATTACCAGGGCTATGATGGTGGTCGTGTGGTGGCACAGGAGTAGTATCAGAATAGTATAGCTTGTAGAGTTTGGTTTTCAGTCATGAGTGGAAAGCTGCAGAGGAGAGGGCAAGCGGAGAAGAGGTGAAATTAACAGGTGATGTAGGAGGATGAGCAAACTGACAAAGATCCTTTGGAAGTTCATTCCAAAGAGCTGGTGCAGCATAGACTAATGAGTGCTTGCAGAATTTCAGAGAGGAGGAGACTGGAGGCCGAGATAGAGAAAGATATGACGACGAACAAGTAGACCTTGACGGTTGGATGGTGAATAGCTGGTGAATGTAAGAGGGCTGAGAGTTTGAAGGGTGTTGTAGGTAAGAGATACAATTGTGTCATGGATGCGCTGAAGGACTTTTAGCCAACGAAGTGATTTGAGAACAGAGGTTATGTGGTGGTGTTTGATAGTTTTGGTGGCTGCAGGCAAGAGCGTTATGAACTGTTTTTTATTTGCTTGAAATTAAAATTCTTCTTTCAGCAGCTAATATCTTTGAAAAAGTTTCTGCTATGTCAGTTTTCTGAAATCTTGGGTCAAGTTTTTGACTCAGTCTTGTCCATCATTTATGGTATCTAACTAAGAAAACTTCTTTGAATCGCTTTCATCTATCTGTAATTCTGATTGTTACCGATATCCACTTTTGCTTTATACTTGTTTGCATGTACTCAACCGAACAGCACCTTGTGGGTGTGCATGCGTGCTCAGGTGCATATGTGTAACTGTAATTTTTCTATCATTTTTAAATTCTAAGCTTATATAGAGGCTTTGGAGTTTTTTCATGGTCTAAAGCGAATCACGTGAAGCCCCAGTCGTCAGTCATAGCCGGTTACACAGTTGGAGTAATGTCTGAGAAGAGCAGTTACCCGTGTGCCAGAATTTCACAGACACAATTCTGTGTTTTAAAATAAATCTCATTTACTGGGATCTATAGACTGACAGTAATATGATCTTGTATTGCAGTTAGACAGAACTGTCTGGCAGTAAGTGACATTGAATGTGCTTTGACAGTAGACTAATTATGCCTGTAAGTGTAATAGCTATGGTGTCGGTTAACAGCAGAGATTAGTTTTAAAAGATCAGAAAGGTTCAGTTGAAATATAATCCTGGGTTAGTTAGGTGCATTGTCTCCTTTCTAATGTAGTAGTTCCCAGTGTCTAATGACATCTTATGGCTGCCAGGGCCGTTGACGTCACCCTCTTCTTTTTCCCAGGCTTGGGACTGGCACTAACGGAATACGGGCTGTGGTGGAGTTAAGTGCCACTTTTACCAAAGGTGACCGGAAACACACTGCACAGCCATTTGTGAGAATTTCATTAAAAATGCCAGGTAGTACATCTTATAAGCTGGCACTGGACATTCCAGTGTTGGTTGTGCCCCCTATGGCTGAAGATAGATGATAGATAGATAGGTTCAAGGCAGACACCAGACACTTTTCCAAATGCCACCTTCTGTGCTTCTGTTTGTGACCTTGGTGTGGAGGTTGAAGGTGGTCAGATGTTTCAGTGCAAGTCTTGACTCCTGAATGAAGAACATCAATGGCTGTGAGGATCTTGATTCAAATGTGGCTGCAATGGTCAGAGGTCCGTGTCTTGTAGAAATGGGGCTAAGCAGGAACTTCAAAACTTGTGATAAATGTCAATGCTAGAGCTAAATTTGCCTTGCCCAAAGGAAGATGGCCGTCCTTTTGCTCACTTGAAGTGTAGTTCTGGGCACTGAGTCAAGCCATAGCATATCAGCAGTATGAAAACACGGTGATACTGGTCTTTGGAGAGCAACATCTGATGTAAACTGGTGTCAGTTATCAACTGCAGCCAAGATGTAAAGCTGTGGCTGGTCACCGCATCTGTGACGAAAGTTGATTTATTTCTGAGGCTCTTTACAATGCATGTTCTAAGCTGTAGCCTGGATTTTGATTTACCCATGTGGGGGGGGTGGTTTTGTATGGGTAACCCTCTGGGACATCGGCCACCAGATAATGCAGTCAAGCGTAGTCTTTCTTAGTATCTGGATGCTGTCGAGAAGAGTTTCCTCAGGTAATCTGTACTGTACATAAAGTAATGTAATGTAATGTAATTAGTAATTTATATAGCGCCGCTCACACCCGAGGCCATTCAGTAGCGAGGCCATTCAGGTCATAAAGTATGATGAGTTGACATTCTACTGCCTTAATCAAAGGCTGTCTAAAAGCTACAGAATTTTCTCATTTACTACAAATCCAGGGTGTGTTCAGGGTGTGTATGTGATCATTGGAGTTTTCCATAAAACTTATTCATTACAGGAATGAAATTTGTTTCAGAAATTGCAACAATTGAGGTGAATGTGCAAGCCAAACACGCATGTTACCTGCTTGTGGTACCACACATATATTATCGAACATATGCGAAATATTTTGTGGTGTGGTCATAACTTAGCATAATTTCCTTATGTTGTTGTTAGGTAATGATGACTCACTGATCACATTGAAAAGTATGATTGCTAAGGGCGTTTTGTAAATTATTCACTAAGTACACACCTAAATGATCATCATAATTATTTTAAAGCTACAGAAAAAAAATGACTGGTGTATGTATATGAAGTAAAGTATATATATATATATCAGGTGATTTAAAAAGCCTACATCAAAGTAGAGCTAAGTCGGAGTCAGGCGATATATGATCATGTGGAGAGATCTTTGTGACGGGCCAAGAGAAACGCAGAGAAGAAAATGGCGATGACGTTTTGGCCGGCGCTTGGGAGGTTTGTTGTCAGCGGCTGAAGTCTTCATATTGTTCGGCTGGAGATGCATCCTCCGCGGCTGCTGCTGCCTCGCATCCATTTATTAGCACAGGGTGCACAGGGAATTGCTAGTTGGCATTCAACTGGAGTGGATCTCATGGGCAAAAACTAATCTAATGATGGCAGATTACAGAATAGCAGATCGGTCTGATAGACAAACAGCCCGTGCTGGTTAATGTGACCAAATTGTTGATGTTTCATTACGTTTCGGTCCATTTATTGGCGGCAACAGGACTTTTCCAAATCCTGCCTCTGCCGGACGGATGGACGAGCCTTCGCTTCCTAGGCAGTTATATTTGCCACAATAAATACGCATTTGCTTCGAATATCCCCGATCTGTTTGAGCAAGTTTCCTATGCATTTGGCATATGAGAGATGACTTACTGAAAAAACAACCAGTCATTGATAATTACTATAATGTAGTATAATTGAGGTATTATGTTACAGCCTTTTAGAATTTGATTGAGTGGTGTGGTTTTGATGGGATTTTAAACCCAGTGCAAACTTATGGTTGATTTGTATATTTCAAAATAACTGCTCTGCGTTACTTGTCCAGTCAAGCTGTAAGTGACTGCACTTTACATCCGTAATGTAACGTTATTAGAAGTGTTGAAAGAGGTTATCTGCCTTTTTGTGAATTTTTATAATGTAAAAAGTTATGTTAACAATGTAATGCATGAAAAGCAGATGCTGCTTCACCTAACACTCCTAGTGTCAAACTTCTTTGCAAGAACCTTCTCTTAGTATTTTAGAAAGTGATTGTTGGATAGAACCAAGCCATTTCAGGTGCTATAGCTAGCTGACTGATTATAATTTAGTTCAATGTTTTGCATGAATGAGAAAATTATCATGAAATGATATTGTGCCAACAGGATATACTGATGATAAACACACATGGTACCCTCTGGTCATTACTGATGTCCGATGCCAATGAGCGTTAGTCATGTTATATGATATGCTGTGGAGACTCCATTATATCTGTTTGTTTAGTATTGATCATATTGTTAATATATGAACCAGATTATTTTTTATAACAAAGTTCTTCAGTGCTTTTAGTGAGGAAATGTGTCCGTCCATTGAAAGTGTCGGTTGTAGCATAATGTTTCAGAATATGCACTTGGCATGTTGTTCCAGGATCCTATCAAATTGTTTCTTTTTTAAGGAACTTATTCAGGAGTTTGTAGCTAAATGTGTACCACCAATGAGGTTGTGATGGGAAGTCTTGAGCCTGGAATACTCTTCACTTTAAGACCTATATACATGATACCCGAGAACAGAGTGGGTCTGAGTGGACAAAATTGTCCAGGATTTTGGATTGCAGAGAGGAGAGGAAATGGTTATTTGCAAATTGTCCAGCTTGCGTGATGAATCTAGAACAATATACTGTAACAATTCCAGCAACCTGAAAGTTTGTAATTTGATGTATATGATATCTGGCAGAGAATTGAAGTGTATTACTGAAGTACACGTATGCGGCTGTGCGTCCATCTAGCTATTGATGTTGTCCTGTGTGGCTGGCATAAGGCCAGTCTTCTGTCTAATGTCCCTTTAGTACTTGTCTCTTGCCTTTTAGCCTCAAGCATCTGAGGTATGTCTGCACGCTATGCAAGCACTTGTTGCAGCATGATTTTCGTAACAAATACAACTGTATTATGTTAATTGTAAAATGTAAATGTACATGTGTTTCTATTGTGACTGTATGGCCTCAACTCTACTCATTCGTCAATGACTTGATCCGGGGGGGTATTTATGGGGTGGTTTTACGGGTTCGAACCCCCGAAATAAGTTTCCGAAAAATTTTTATATGTATTTACGTGCAAAACACACAAAAACCGGGACTTTTGCAACGATTTTCAATGAAAACCCCCCGAAATCTTAAAACGCCCTCCGAAATTTTTTTCTGGCTACGTCCATGATCTTTATCGGGTGAGATCCTTCTCCATCTCTGCCCTTTTGATGTCTGTTTCCTTGTCTCAGTACAAACTGGGTAAAGAAAATTCTGCTTCTTAATTTTTAATTTCGCTCGTGACACTTGTAAATGTACCCCCTTTCAATGTCAATATTTAACGACTACTCTTGTGCCCTTATGAGAATATGACTGCCGTAGAAAATTGTGAAATATGCCACGTGTTTGTATTTGCCCGTGATTGTGAATTATTTCCTATTTCCTCGAAATATTCCAATAAATTCAAAAGGTATGCACACTGATGCGCATCTCTAATGTACTTACCACTGGGTATAGTCTGTGTAATAATGAATTATTCAGGATAAATCTATTCTCATGACTCCTATGAGGCAGTCTGCTGAGTTGTCTTTGCACCAAAGCTTAGCCGAACAACCAGTCACTTTCCGGAAGGTCATTCATAATCGTAATCTCGAGGTTACCACAGCACCCAAAAAGGTGAAGTCGCAGGAACCAACTTATTCAGAGGAGCTCAGTCAAAACAAAAGGATAGGTAGGTTGAGTCAAAAGCTGTTCCAGGCTAAGATCCAGAGAGTCAGACAGGCAGACGGCTAAGGTGGGTGGTTGTTAGAGTCTAAACGGATAGGTAGGTAGGGGAAGTGGAGGATTTAGGATAGGATTTGTGGAAAAGCAGTGTTTTCAGTTTTGAGTGAAATACCTGTGTGAGATGGCAAAAGGTGATGTTTTGCTAAGTTTGTCAGATGGGGAATCATTGTACTAGGAGTAGTCTAGGACTACAATGGATGTTATTTTTGACAGGTTTGATTTAGTTTCCAGCTTTTGTCCCAAGTATTACTATGTGTTTCCTAGGCAAGGTTTTTCCGACTAGGTTTTCCATGTTGGTTTTTCAATGTGAAATGCTTCCATGGGAAGACCATTGTTATGACTGGGCATGTCTGTGCCTGTCTTTGGTCATATCTGATGGTATTCTATTGAACGTAGCTGGTGTTGATTTGAGTATTCTATGATTGTACCCAAAGACCCAATTGACCTTTTATTTTGACCTCTGGAACTTAACTGAATTATGGAAGTGAGTAATAGTGTTAGTCTCTAAGTGTTGACCACAGTTGGAAGCATTATAATGTAAACTGTACAATATCTTGCAGTATGTCTGCTTTCTATGAAAATGACAGGCTACAGTCTATCAAGTCATGGAATTTTACTAGACATTGTATGGTGCCTTTTTAGGCCTGTCAAAGATGGTTATATTGAATGCAGACCTGGATAACTAAGCGTCTGGACAGTGTTCCGATAGAAGTATGACTATTAATTAAGTTATTATGCAATTGTGGTTAATGAACTTGAGATACTATTGTCAAATGTGGTTCTTAGTGTGGCTAGTCGGCCTTCGCTTGAAGCGAAATGTTTCCACTGAGCTGCACATAACCCTCGAAGTGTATCAGATAGAGAAAGATCCCAGTAGGCGGATAGGAGCAACATGTGGCCTTTCGTTTTAAGACTTTTCTTTATCTGGGAGGAAATCCACTTGGGACCCTTACTCTATCCCCACAATGCTCTTCCATGACCTCCTTCTGTGGCTGCTGTATAGCTGCAGTGGCTGTGCTGTTTGGTGATGCTGTTGCTACTGCTGCTGCTCAGTGCGCTCTGGTCGAAAATGCTGTCTGCTTCTGATAATACGTTCATAAATAAAACTCCAATGTCCTCCAGTGTCCTTTTCTGGTGATACTTTCAACTAAAGAGTCGAAATGTGACTTCTCTTTACTGGACATCTATGCTCTTTCTTACAGGAATGTACAACGCTGTACATATATGCAACGTACTTAAGCCTTTCTACATTTCCTGTTTGATTATTTTTCTTCCATTATCAACTGGTGGTACTCACTGGTATAAATTGTGTATATATATATTCTTTGTAATTACATTTGTATGTATGTGTTTTTGTATATATATATAATATATATATATATATATATATATATATATATTTACTTCTGCATACACACTTCTACATCATACACAAAACACGAGTATGTATAATTGTATATATAATTATATATATATGATATATATTTATATATTTAATGCATGCTTCCGCAAATACAATATGTATGTCATATTTTATTTCTTTATTGTTGCATCCGTTCTATACAAAGCTGGTGTAGAAATGAAAGAATGAAATATGAAGATATTGAGGGAGATATGTGATATCGCTATTCACATCTACATATTTGATATGTAATTACTGTGTGTGTGTCTCTCACAGTTTGGGATTTTTATGTGGATGTTTGTGTGTGTGTGTGTTTGTGATATGATAGACTGGAGATGGATATTATTGAATTGCGGTCCATTCTGTGGTTCTGTATAAGAGCACTGGATGAATGGAGTGGCTATTCACAGAGATACTGGTGGCACCGCGGCTGACCATTTGTTTGGGCTTCCTCTTCTCCTCCTCCTCCATGCACTTCCTCTCCGCTTCCTCGTTCTCCTCTTCCTCCTCCTCTTCCACCTCTCTTCCTCCTGCTGTTCCTCATTTGCCTCACCCTTTTCCTTCTCTGGCTATTCCTCTTTCTTCCTTTGATTTCTCTTCCGCCTTCTTCTCTCCTTGTTCTTCTGCCTGTGGTCCCTGTGCCTACTCTTCCTTTTTGCATACATCCTTCTCTTTAGACTCTCCGATTCTCTTCCTTTGCATATTATGTCATTCTCCTCATCAGCTTTGTCCTCCTACTCATTCCTCCTCTATAGGACATCCTCCTCTTCCTTGTTTTCGGCTTTCCTCCTTCCTTCCTCGTCCTGATCCTTTCCATCTTCCCCTTCATCTTCTTCATTCCCTGTGGATTCCCCCGTTTTCGTTCCGCTGCGTATCGTTGTTATCACGAACGCTACTGATGTTGTCACTGCTGATGCTGCAGTTGCACTGGCTGCCTCCGTTTCCTACTGTTATTCTTCTGCAGCAACCGCTGTTGTCACTGCTGTTGTAATCGAGGAGCACTTTTCCAAAGCTCTCTCCATCCATTTCAGGACTGAGCGAGTTTTATTATTGCTGTGCTATTCCATATATGATAATCTATAACATGCATTACGAAACAATGTCTGAACACACTCGATACATGAAAGGAATGACATGGCAATTTTTGTTAATTTAAAAAAATTGATTTTCCCACGGAACAATTCTGGTTGGACTGGGTGAGTTTTGGAAACGTGCGCCTCAGTTGCGACTTGTGTTTTGTTAATTCCAAGTCAATTGACGTTATGTGGTCACTCGGCCTGAAACAGAAGATTATTGACCGAGCGATATTCGTATGGTTTTATGGCTTCCAGCGGCTATTACAGTTCTACGGCCATTGGCCACATTATGCTCTTATAATGATGGATCAGACCAGCTACTTATCTAAGAGAAACACAATTATCATTAACACCATTCAGTTTATCAGTAAGAACCACACGTTCTATAGTTGATTCATTTTTTTGTGGTATCTAGTCTCTTTTGTCTAATGGGTGGTCTTGTATTTTATGTTGCTTAATTCAAGGTTGTACTATCCAGCACTGTACCTGTTGCATTCTGCCTTCTGAGCAGTGAAACAACAGGGATATAAGTACTGATTTTTAGAGGTCTATATACTGTACATTCATGTAATCATAATCGTAAACTCCAAATTTCTAAAGCGACTCTTCAAAGCTAAGCGCAGGGTAACAGCTTGTTCATGAGCAGTGTACATTTACTGTGATTGTATGTTTGTGAACCTGTGAACCTTTGTGTGTGTATGTGTGTGTGTGTGTGTGTGTGTGTGTGTGTGTGTGTGTGTGTGTATGTGTGTGTGTGTATGTATGTATGTGTGTATGTATGTATGTGTGTATATGTGTATGTGTGTGTATGTATGTATGTATGTATGTGTGTGTGTGTATGTATGTGTTTGTATGTATGTGTGTCTGTGTTGAGTGTCCCACAGAGGCTGTGCAATGTCCTGCTGTCTGGTTTACGGACAATTGCTCATGAGCAGTTGCTCGCCAACAGTTGCCCACAATGTCAGTTGCTCGCTGGGACAATTGCTCACATAAGCAAATAATAGCGAAATATGGCCTAATTATAGTGACAATAATGATTTCTCCGTCGGAATGTAAACGAGCAGAGCACTTAAATTTCTTCGATTTATCACACTTCCAGAAGATCTTAGTGTTGGTGCTTTTGTCTGTGATAAAAGTGTGACCATAATCAATCAGCTTTAGATTTCTTTTTTCGCCGTTCATGTATTGCAATGTCAAATGTGTATTTGCAGAGAGAAACAGAAATTCTATACTTCTTAAAGTACTGAATGTAATCGTAGGCAAAAGCAACTGTACTCACCAGGAATATGCTAGAACTGTGCAATTCAGGAAGTAGATATTCAAGGATAAACAAATGTAATTTTATAGAGCAACACAAATAGGCACATCAAGATATAATGTATAACTGGCAAGCTATTGACCTGGTGAGCAATTGTCCTAGGGAGGAACTGACCTCGCGAGGCAATTGTCCTAACGAGCAATTGTCCTAGCGAGCAACTGTTTGTGAGGAATTGACCACATACCCCTGTTGTCTATAGATGTATATATATTATATATATATATGTATATATATATATATATATATATATACCTGGATCTATTTGTGTCTGTTTCTGTCTGTTTGTCTGTCTGTTTGTCTGTGTCTGCACATGTGCTGTGCTTTGGTCTGTCTCATTTTCTGCCTCTCCGGATCAGACTCTTTCTATTGATGTGTTGATTGTGAAACATCATTGTGACGTTGGGCCTGTCTTCACTGGTTTACTTCAATAGGGAAATGGTAGAAGCAATAATAAGTGAGATGCCATTGACAGGTCGCGCCACCATCACCGCCACCACCACCACCACCGGTGCCACCACCAGCGCCACCTCCACTGTGCTCCATGCTGTGCTTCATCCATTGCATGGACGCAGTAATTAAGCAGATCAGTCATGTTGCCTGTCCCATCCATGGCTTCGGCAGCTTGACAATGATAATAAAGGCAAACATCACCATCATCAGAAATTTCAATTCCATACATCGGTTCATGAGGTATATTTATATATACCGCAGTACATCCAATCAAACAGTGTGGCATATTGAAAACCATTATATACACATGTGCTTATATATATTTTATATATATATATATATATTTATACATATATTTATATATATATAATATATATATATATACATATATATATATACATATATATATATATATATATATGTACATTGTACATAAATATTTATATACACATGTATAATCTATTGTTGTATGTCTCACTGAGTGTCAAACAGAACTGGCAAAATTTGCACCTTTTATATACATGAATGCCAGCAAGTATATCAGTGGGTAAATATATAATAATGCATTGCAAACTTGCCTTTGTGCTTACAAGACAATGTGTTGCAGATTCAATGATAATGTCGAATTCGTAGTGTGCCGTTTAGTTTTCAGGTCAGGTAGCAAAATCAGTGTCAGTAAATGACTGTAAAAATAGCAGTATTTTATAATTTGTTGATCTGGAAATATCGCATAAAACTCGTGAATGACTTTCTTCTAACAACATCGGGGTGGCTAGATCGAAAGACGTGGTTTTGTAATAGAGGGCAGGCTGTTATGCCCACAACCAGACAGTTTGTGTGGTCTTTTATAAGTGACAGGAATGTAAATTAGTTTTTCTAATGTATGAAAATGATCACTCTAACAATGAGCAGCACCTACAAGAACATTAGCTAGTAGGTGGAATATGCAGTTCCAATCAAATAAACAAATAAAGAGCAAAGCAGTTAGAATGAAACAGTGAAAGTGTCTGTATAACAGAAATGTCTGCTGTATGCCCTAAAGGAAAGTACTGTGTTACTAGGTCAATTGTCCAAAAAATAGTTTTCTAGTCACACAACTGGTAAGAGAGTGGTTCAATACTTTGTCAGTGGATTTAGTCCCAGGGCAGTATGGATGGAAAAGGTTGGTATCACGGTGAGTACCAGGCAGTGGTGATAGAGAAGATTGGTGTCAGGGTGATATCAGGCCATAGAAACTACATCTTGCTATCTCTTGGTATGAAGATAGCTCAACATAGAATGTTAACTTATCTCTAGTTCCACCTGTTATACCTATTATACCTAAAGGTATAATAGATTAGGTGTGTAGGGGATTAGGTTGGACTGCAGTGTATATAACAGACTGTGTCTTGCCAGAATTGCTTCACAGAAATGCACAAACCTCTTTTGAATGGCTCCTGAAGGTGTTATATAATTTCTGGTTACTTTGCTATAGAGACTTTAATCTGGAAGAATGTTCAGAAATGTTGGAAATGTTCAGAAGACTGTTTTATAATCGTTCTTTTCCACCACTTCAAGAGTTTTGGAGAGAACTGTGTACTATTATATTTCTTGACCTGTTGAAACAAAAGTTATTGATACGGACACAAATTTGTATACCTGGTAGTAAGTTGAATAGTAAGGGGAGACAATTTTCTCATTAAGTCATGTGATATGCAACTCCTACAGGGAATTAATTTTTTGTGTATAGGTACCTAAGAGCAGTGGTTATATTCAGCTGGATCCCACCGAATCTGGGATATCCGATACCTTTGGTTTGAGATCCACCACCTGAACTATTACGTCTGTCACATAAAAGTGGAGACCCATCACATAAATATATCTTTTTGGTGCAGTGATCAATTATATGCATCATATTTCATGTATGTTTAGTGTTATCAGAACAGCGAAAAGCTAATATCCATCATAGATTAGCCAGGAAGACTAATATGGTTTTTTTTTAATTTGGAGATTTGCCACGTCTGGATGACTAATTTAACCACTGCCTCAGAGTATGCTATCTAGTTAAATTACAAGAGTTAGCTGTGTTTGTGAAATTTCATAGATACTATTGGTGTAAAAGTATTCAATTTTTACTATTTCATATTTCGTATAAGGTATGATGGTGAGTTGTTCTAATTTAATCCAATCATTCATATAAATACTGCAGTCAAGTTGGCTACCATGAGACATGGAAGCTGATTGAAACAATCACCTTGTAACGTGGAGACACTGGAGAGTACGGGTTTGAACCTCCACTGAGAAGGCTGCTATGTAGGGACATTGAGGAAGTCCTTCAGTTACAATTGCTCAGTGCCTTCGATTGATGCCTGGTCATTAGATAAAGGGCTTAGTAAATGCATATAATAGTATTAGTGGTAGTGTTAGTGGTAGTGGTGGCAGTAGTAGTAGTAATAATAATAATAATAGTAATAATTGACAATGATTGTTTTAAGCATTTGCATAATACTGATCAGTTGTTCGCTTTCAAGTGAACAGCTCAGTCTGTAGCTGTATAATCTGTCAGGTCAAGTTGAGATCTAAGAGGTCAGAGCGAGCAAGGGACCAGCTATGGTGGACAAGTGAGCTGGAAAGGATCAGTTTTAAGTTATGAACGGAATGACGTAAGAGAACTTTCTGAGTAGATGGTTGTGGGTAGTGAATTGCAAGACCTAGCCATGGAGGGAAGCATTCAAGCCCTGTGTTGTCATGGCTCGGAGTGTAGCAAAAGTCCAAGTGTTTACAATACAATACAATACAACTGCATTTGATATTGCCCTTCCAAAGTTCAGAAGTGCTCTTGCCTCGATGGCACAGATGCAATTATATTGGAGAGCAATTGTGCGTGAAGGACTTGCTCATGGTCCCTACAAAGTAACCGCCTCGAGGATTGAACCTGTACGCTCTGCATTACAGGCTGACCGCTCTAACTAATCGGCCACCATGCCGTGTTGTTTAATGATTGAATGGAATGCCTATGAGTTTCGATTTGTAACTGCATATGACAGAATAAATATTGTAAAGGATTACTTGTCCTGAATTTGTTCATGAAACTACAAACGCAACTTGATGAAACTGCCGGGTTGATAAAACGCAGCCTCTAGCCTGTGAAATTTAACATTTCACGAAAATGAGGTGTTTTCAAATGGTGGAAATGTTACTTATAGTAAGACAATGCCTTGGCTTTGTAAAGAATGGACATGTCAAAGGGAGTTGATTTAACTGAGTTTCATTGATGTCAGCAATTGAAAAGGAACAGTTAGACTGGAATTCGGAAGTCATTTATGAAGCTATGGGTCGAGGGTCGTTTATGAAGCCATTGCTCAGGGATCATTTGCAGTGACCAGGCGGAGGAGGGATCCTCGTGAAATATGACGCCATATTATGGGACAGGTACATGATCTGACTAAGGGATCATTTGTGATTATTTTACTGAATTGTCATTCTGGTGATGTGGGCTGAAGAACCATTTATACCGATGCGGTACGGATATCATTTATGAGGTTTTGATGGACATGTCATTCATCATGAGTTGGAACTGAACTTGGGAAGTGTGGATTTGAAGTAATGGAGCCGGGTTTCTTGATTGCTATGCCACAGTGGGTTTTAATAGACTGATGACCTGTAGTACATTAGTTATGATTTCATTTTAAAATTACTCTTCCAGAAGACTTAACTTCTGTATTCTGTTTCTCTTTCAAATTTAGTAATTGATGAACTTTATTGTGTCATCGAATCATGGCTTGTGCATTAAATATCAATTTTGAGCTTCAAATAAAAGCAAGATCATAATTATAATTTCAAGATTCCTGCAGCGCCCAAAAGCTTATCATATTCGAGTGGTACTGCAGTCATGAAAACTCAAAATATTATGGTGACTTGATTGTTTAAAGACTTGACAAGGAGTGAGTTGTTACATTAAAAAAATTTTGGCGCCTCTGATTGGGTATTTTACTGTGAGAGGCGCTTTATAAATTTCTATATACAATACAATTTTTTGTCTTCTCAAAATTGTAAGAAATTAATTATTTGGGTTTTTGGTTGGAATTCTCAGTGAATGATCTGTTATAATATGCAGTGCACATTTTCTCTGTTGTTGCAGTTTAAGCTAGATCAGCCGTTCGCCATAGCGAAACCAAGCAGAGTGATTCATTTCCGTGGAATTCCAAGCGATGCAAGTGAAAGCGAAGTCCTTCAACTCGGACAGCCTTTTGGACTTATGACGAATCTGGTGCTGGCAAAGAAAAAGAATCAGGTAATCACCGTAACATTTCACATTTCTTATATATAGGACTCATTAGAGATAGTAGTTTCTCTGTTGCTGGTCCGAGGCTGTGGATACAGATGTGGGATCGATTCTAATGTACAGCCAGACACTGGTATATTTAAGGTTCAAATGAAGTTTAAGTATTTACAGTGAATCCTAAATTCAACCCTTAGAAATGGGGCATGAACTATGACCCATTAACTGGTTTCTACCCAGATGTACTTAAATACAGATGAATTCATTTATATTGACAGAGATAAATGCATTAATGTTCCTTGCCTCTTGAAAAATTCTTTTGTCTTTCAACTACTGCATAAATGTGAAAATGACTAAACACTGTTAACGTAGTTGTTTCGTTGTTGTTTTGTTGTTGCGGTTGTCAGGTTGTAGTACATTAAACTCTGTTCTTATACTTCATAGTGTTTCATCTTTTAACCATTGCAGTTATTACTGCTCAGTGATATTTAATATTACTGTTTTATTCATTCTTAGGTATCAGTATTGTGTGTTTTAATAAAGATTGCTTACTTACTATGCTCAGCTTCTGTGTAGACTGCAGAAGAATATTTTATGAGTGTTAGTGACAAAGTTTGTTTTTTGTGTTGTCTTTTTGTCAGAGGTACAAATAGTTTGATAGGATTAAAAGATTCAAATAGAAGAAAATGTTGTTGATGTTTGTCTTGGATACTAGGTCTTAATTAACGGTAAATTAAGATTGAAAGACAATGACTGCTGTTGCAGGCATTATTGGAAATGGCAGACGTATCTGGTGCCCAGGCAATGATCAACTACTATTCGGAGCGACCTCCTCAGATTCGAGGACACACAGTCTATGTTCAGTTCTCTAACCATGACCAGCTGAAGACAGAGGTTTCAACACAGGTCAGGCTATCATTTATTCACCTCCCTACCATCCCTCCATCCATCTCTGACCACTTCTGTATAAACATTTGATTTGGTTGACAGCGTGTTTCTGGAAATTCTTTCCATAGGGTGATTTTGATTTATATTTTATTTTTGCTTACTTTCTCTGAATTCTTTTGCCTGAAATGCATTAAAGTGTTGTGTGGTCAGATTTCACTTTAAATTGTCGATGACGTTAGAGTTTATGAAGAACACTATATCACTCTTGTCAGATGATAGTTGCGGAATTGAACAAGGCCTTTGGCCACAAACCTTGACAGTTCCTGACAAATGAATATCCATCCATATCTATGCATGACTGATGCAATATGCAGAGCCCTCAGCATACAGCTGCTGTCAAAAAACCTAATCAACTCAACACCTTACAGTTGAAGGGCCATTTGAAGTCATAAGTGCTGAACACTCACAGTGCTTTTTAAATTACAGTTTGGATCATTGCAAGGCAGAAACCAATAATAAAAAGCTCACTGCGATAGACATTGGTTTTATCTGTACAGTTTTGGCTCCTCTTTTCTAACTCATCACTTACAACATGAAATATCTTAATTAATTGTGTATTTCACTGCCACAGTTACTACTGTATAGTGTTCATACTGCATGTGTACCGATATATTTCTTGCTGCCATTGGCACCTGGAAAATTGTCAACTGTTGTGGATTTTGCCATTTAGAACCTTGGAACCCAAGTTGCTTTAAAGGCAGGAAATCAGCTTTCAAGTAATGATGACCAGCCGAAAACTGTATTACGGGTTATAATTGAGAATCTGCTCTATGCTGTCACCATTGATATTCTTAAACAGGTCAGTGCTGTGTATGTTGCTAGCAGTATATTTAAGAGAAATTTGCCTTTTGTTTTAACTTCAATTTTCGTGTTCAAGTGGGATGTTAGCTGAGAGTCTATTGATATGTGCACAGCACAGAGTTCAGATGAGCTGTTTAGAGGAACTGGTAAAAAATGACTGTAATTGTAAGTCAAAGATCACTCTGAAGTCTTCCCAACACCATGGAGTAACTTTGCAGAGTCTTAGCTCTGTGTTAGTTTATCTTCACTTCCTCTATGTAGGTTCTGGTTTGTGTGTAACTTGCTGCGGTAGACTCTAGTTTTGCTGTGAATTTTTCTGTTTCAATAGATATTTTCGAGATATGGTCAAGTGTTGAAAATTATAACCTTCACAAAAAACAGTGAGTTTTTCATTTAGTTTTTTTAAATCACTTTTCATTTCATGTTGCTGATTTAAGATGTTTCAGTAGAGGAACTTTTATACAGCACTGAGCTTATACAACTGCTTATAAGGACACCTTTTTATAAAAGTTCTGGTAGTTAACTTTGCAATCCATGGTTAATGTACCGTTGATGCATTTTTGTACCTTTGCCAACCGAAGAATTCTGGTACACAGAAGTAGAACTGCTTCTTAGGCCAGGTTTTCTGGTAGCAACAACTTTAGTTAGAAATGTATTGAATTTGTGTCTTTTTTAACAGCAGATGTAAATCAGTTGTTTAGAGCTTCATTATTGGTTGGAGTTGGAATGTTGCAATTAGCCTTGTGCCATTAGACCAGAAGCCGGTTTTTGGTAAATCACCCATACTGGACAGAATATTATTTGTCTGCTCATTATATTCATTCATCATTAAGTAAGTAGATCATTTGAGAGAAGATTAACATTGATCATATTCAGACCTGATATGAATGATAAATGGTGTTATATAGAATAATCAGCATTGCATTTAAAGTGCTTACCATGATTGTATGACATGTATATGAGCATTTCTGTAGTAGGTGTTCCTTTGTAGCCTGAGTGAGGTTAATATTCTACAAGACTGACTATGGTAGTTCAAATAGTCAATGGATGCTTTAATAGTTGGAGAGGGTCTGCAATAGGAGTCCTTAGCAGACATAGAAACTGAACAACAAACTTTTGTTTATTGAGTCCATGAATTTGTGTTCTAAAGAGAGCAAACATTGGTTTCAACAGATGGAGAAATTGCATACTGACATGCAATTTGTCACCGTAACTGAAGTCACTGACTGCTATGTTGAATATCTGCCGATAAGTCATATCGTAATAGAAATTTCATATTCAGCGGTCGGCAAGTTTGAACAGAGATTGTCTGCAAGTATTTCTTTGTCACATTGTTCGGGACTTGACAGAATACCTGTGTGAGGCTTCACTGGTTTCTGATGTTCATCATAAGCCCAATTCATGCTATGAGGTCAGAAATCAGTTTAATGGATGTCAACACATGTCGATAGAAGCCGATGTCTCACACAGACTGAAATGTGCGCCAAACACGCTTGTTTGCCCGCTGATTAGGAGCCACTGGCTATTTACTGGATGCCTTTGCCTTTCCTGATCATTTCCTGTTATGCAGGATTTTAGGTGTTGAAAATGCTTTGAAGCATGAAATTCATGCAAAGGACTCATTTTATGCCTGTATTAGTGTTGGCTCATTTGTGACTAATGATTTCTGTGGTAGCTGCAGCTCTAATAATGGGAATCAAGATGATGTACAAACAGCCACAGTCGAAGCATCCCCATATGGTTCTTAATTAATTAATTAAATAATGGTGATAATTGCAGCTTCATCATATCAGATGCAATTTATCATGCCTGAATTTGTGTTCACTGTTGAAATGACCAAGCCATAGAAGGAAAGTGAAGGAAACGATTGAAAGCTAACTGTTCAGACTTGAAGTATTGGTTTGGGGAATATCCTGAAGGTTTAGTATAAGTACTGCTTGATGTTCTGGCCACTTCTAAGTTATAACTAAATAATGTATCAGCCATGTTCTGATGCCTTTGAGAAATTGTTTAAAGGGTATGGTGCAAGTATCTGGGTACACATTTAGCAGGGTTCAGGGCTTGAGAATGAATTGCCAGTTAAGATTACCTCAAGGGTTCAATTCCAACACAGTCCTGAAGGGTGTTGGCATGATCCATCCGCAACCATGTGGCCCATTAGGACTTAGGGTCTACTCTCTTATCCAATGGTGCGTGCCAGTTTAGACTTGCATAGTGTCTCTGGATTGAACAGGTACTTTGTGGTTTCATGCTTGATTGCCTGTTTACTCTGATGACAATGCCATAGTTTTCATTCAAAACAATATACCTTATTACGCTTCGCTTGGTTGGGAGCTAAACTGGTTGGTGGGTTTGCCAGTCTGCTGGAATTTAGACACAATGGAGAAACTGGAGCTAATTTCTGGAATAAGCTATGGCTTTGAGGTTGAAAGGCATTCAGCAGACTCGGCTTATTGCTTTGACCAACTCTGCCATTTGACATTCATCATGTGCTGCTGTCTGCTTTAGGTGCAAGTTGCTTTCCTCTGAGTAGCGGTTTGTTCTTTAACCCTTTCGGTATCTGCTATGAGAAACTTAATTTGATTTATGCTGCTCCTTTCCTTTCTGTTATGGCTTGAATAATTCATTTTGACACCTCAAACTTTGACCAATTATCAAAGATGTGACAAAAGCAACAAATTTGGTGACACATGACGAAGCTATTTTCCTGGCTCTGTTTCTGCTGTTTGTGTCCTGTATGTTGGAGGTGCAGTAATCCATGGCCCTGTGTTGTGCTATTTGTTGACTATGCATATTCCAGGCGTTGACAACTCTTGTGTTGTGCTATTTGTTGACTATGCATATTCCAGGCGTTGACAACTCTTTCCGAGTAATCGCTCGCACCCTGGTAAATGAAAAATGGTCCATCTCTGTTTGGCACTGTAGTCTCTTGGATTGATTCAGACACAGACGAAAGGATTCACAAAAGTAAAATGTGCACAAAAGGAATTTTGAGACAGCATGCATTTACTTGGTCAAATGTACGACACAATGATACACAGACTTTGTGTGATAGGATCTCTGATTGGGGTGCTAATATGTCAACTGTTTAGTTTGCTAACGTAGGAATTGGCTTTTAAGGCAAGGATTCTTGAAACTTGCTAGACAGCATGTATATCTGGCTAAGAGCTAGATGTGTATACAATATTATGGCTATAGGAGCAGATGTATATCTATATATCTGGCTAAAAGCCAGATGTGTATCTGGCTAGCTGCAGATGTATATCTGGCTAAGAGGTAGATGTATATCTGGCTAAAGGCTAGAATAGATGTATATCTAGCTAGGAGCTAGATGTATAGGCCTATGTAGCTAAAAACTGGTGATCAGGATTATGCTTAGAGCATTGTTGGTTAAATGAAAATGATTTGGTGGATCGCTTGGAAATTTTACAGTTTCCAGAAGAAGATTCATTATAAATTACACGATTGAACTGTGAAATTTTCACATGTTGCTCTGGGAATCAAACCCAAAAGACAGCAGTGAATGGGCATAACGTAAACACCTATTCATGAAGCCAATTGTTACTGACTACATGTGACACAGCAGCCGAGTGGTTGAGCTTTCGTCCTGTAACACGAAACATGTCGGTTCAAGCCTGCCAAGAACAATGTGCCTCTGAATAGTTACTACTGCTGGAGGTGATTTACAAGCATCCAAAGACAATGCAATTCAATGACTGTGCAGTGAATTGGACAAATCGTCAATACCCAGTTGATGAGCATATATCTATTGTTCCATGGATGGAGTCGAAGGACATTTTATTGTAGGAAACGTTGGAGTCATCATCGTCTGCAGCCTAGTTTATAGTTTTAGTGTTCAAAAATCAATACTGCAACTCAAAGCTGTTTCATGTATTTGATGAGGGATCACCTCAGTCACTCAGGCTGTTGCTGACAGTTTTATAATGTTTTCAATAGCGTTAACTGTTGCACAAAACAGTATTGGATGCTGTTAACTTGGATGCACTGGCCAGAAATCAGTATGCTTTGAGAATGTTGAGTCATTTGCAACTGGATTAAATTGTCATAATTTAAACTAAAGACAAACCTTAGACCAAGAAACGTCTGCTTTTCCATAAGCAATCAGCTTTATTTATGATTCCTTCATTGCAACGTTCAACTGTAAGACTCTCCTCTTTAGCTGAGGTTGGGTTGGGAGCACTGCCTACTAGTAACCTTGAATGGGTGCTATAGATATAAATCCTGTGAATGAATGAATGCAAACTGCACTGTAATTGAATCATCATTATTCTGGACTAGGTTACTTGACAGCAGTAACCTATTGTGATGGTTTGATTTTGTGTGGTCAGAAGCACTTTGAAGGAATTGCTTGAATCAGTCCTACGTTATGGTAATGTCCCATTACTTAAAGCCTTTGTTTACACAGATGGATTGTGGCTGTGCCTGCTGTATTTGTAGCACCAATGTGGATGTTTTTTCTTACAGCAGTAGTACACTATACACTGCAGATATAAAGTCGAATTAATTGTCTAAAGGAATACTTGAGTGATTTTGTTGTTGTTTTTTAGATACATTCCAAGCACTTATTCAGTATTCCAGTCCAGCTGCAGCTCATACGGCTAAAACGGTCAGTTTCCATAGGATTTCCATTAACTTCTTAGACTCATTTGACCTGGAAACAGAGGCAAGGCCAAGACAGCTTTCGTGGCTTCAGTCCCACTGACTGATGAAATTTGTTCAGAGTGGATTGGAAGTTGTTTTCCTGAAATTATACCCAAATGTCTGACAAGCCCCCACTCCTTTTGATTGCCCTTTACATACAAATGCAACAACATTGGTGATTTCTTGACTATTTTCTTCAGTTTTTAAATAAATGATACAAAATGCCACTTATTTTCTGTGTGTAATCAGACCTTTGTTGTAAATTGGTTACTGCTGACTGGAACCCAGTTATGTATAACTGGTATTTATATCAGTTATTTATAAATAAATTTATAACCCAGGTGTAATACGGCACATTTTAATGAATATTCAAGCCCCATATTTGAAGACTTGATAAACTGCCTTTTAATCTGATTGCAATCTATAAATGTGTATATCATGCATAGATTTGATTTGGCAGAAATGTTTATATATTTGGAAATAAAATAATTAAATAAATGAGTCAAACAGGAACCATTTGAAAACGTTATCTGCATTTTGGGATTTATCCAGATATGTTCGTGTTCTGATATTTATTAATGGTGTGATTTTTTGTGTTCAGAAGCTGACTTTTATTATTGTAGGACAAAATGCAAATGAAGCTTAAATTGGGAACAGAAGCAAAAGCAATCTTGATTAAGAACAGAATAATTCTCAGAATTCGTGATACATTAAGTCAAAATTGAATCATCAAGCAATAATTAAGTTTGCAGGTGTCTTGCATATTTATATTCATATATTAATAAGTGTTGATCAGAGGAGGCTGGTGTGATGAGAACAGCATCTTAGAATACTGAAAAAATGATTAATGCATTTCGCCCCTTCAGGATAGATACTCCCGATGAATAAGTGCTACTGTGGTATTCTACGGCTGAAGTCGGATTACTACGGCAGCAGGTGTTATAGCAGGTTGTTTACTACCAGCACATCACTTCTTCTCTGGCTAACGAAATTTTCATAAAACAACCACGCGTCACACTGCCGATGGGAAGATCGGGAAGAGCAGTAGAGTCAGTGCTCAGCTGGTGTTTGGCTCGGTACTGTGTTAGAATGGATTACATTCATTTATTGTTTGATAACAACAGTGATGATTATAGGCATAATCCTGTAGGAGCAAAAGGGTTAGATTAAGAGCGCAAGGAAATTCTCAAGCCTCATCTTTAAGACTCACGCTGAGCACTGGCATATTAAAGGTTTTTTAATCTGAGGTAAAATTGTTTCCTCAAAACAAAACAAAATAGGTTAGCAAAAAGTCTCTCAAAACTGAAGTAAAATGAAAATAAAATAGTGCTTTTGAAAGGGTCTTGAAAGTCCTATATGTATTTCTTGATACCGATACCTCATGTATGTTTTGCAGTGAATAGTTTGTTTGGTTGACTGAAGTGTGGTTGAAGTAGCTTTTGCTGTAGGACTAACTGCTGCTTATTCAAACGAAATGTTGCACCGTTTTATTTCCAGAACATTTGTTGCTTTAATTGTTCTCTCTGGCTTGTTGATTTACTTATGGCAGGACCTTTTTTATGTGTTTGAATGATCCTGACCTGAATCATCTAGTTGTTGATTTATCAGGACTTCACTTTGTTTTAACGCCATGTGGACACTTTTGTGTTTGCATCGATTTTGGCTAGTCCACCCCAGAACAAAGGCTCCTCACCAGTGCGTGTCTGGCATAGTTTTCTGGCAATGTTTTGTAGTCCCTCAATGGCCAGAACATATACCAAGGCTGCTGTACGATGAGAATCGACTACTCGAAGCTGCAGAGCCTCAATGTTAGATACAACAATAGCAAAAGTCGTGACTATACGGACATGACGCTTCCTTCAGGTGACATGACGCCGGTGACGTTCAGCCCAGGTACCGCTGCTGCTGTGGCCTACTGTAACAGTCCAGGTATCCCCTTTATGCATCTGATCGCTTATTCCCCTCTGTCATTCACTCATTTATTATTTATTCAAAACAGTAACATCGTTCCCCTTAAAGTGTCTGGTTTGATGATGTGCTTCCACTTAGGGACTGATTTGACGGAGTGTCTCTGACTTCAAGGCTGATTGTTACTGTAGCTTCCAGGTTAGGTTTGATTTTTTATAGTTAATGTTTGACTGATTTTGGTAATGTATCTCTTACGTTATGTGTGATTTTGGCATTTGGTGTGTTTGGGTAGGACTGCTGATTTATGCTTCCTGTTTCGTTCATCTGTATAAATAAACATGCAAATATCAAATCCCATGAATTATTCAGCAGTTGTAAGCTGCTGTATTTGGGAAACAAGCCCGTGTATATGAGCCAATTAGTCACAAGAATTTGTTCATCAGGGTAAGATTATTTCAGCACTTGGCTTTTTTAGACTTTGTTACACTGGGTATTAGAAATTGATGACTGGATAAATTTTGTAAATCAATCACTTGCCATCAATGATTCACGTCAGCTGAGAGAAAAGCAAGTTGAATGATTGTTGTATGTTTGAAGGAAATATGATTGCGCAATCTTTTACACCGACCGTAATTCCAGGCATTGGTCCAGCACTTGCTTACTGTACCACCGCACCAGGAAATGGTAAGAAACGGAACAGATGTGCTCGTTTAAAGTCATGGTAATTTAAATGAGTCACTGAAAATTTATGTCTAGAACACTATAGGCAATGTTATTTAAGATGTTTATTCTCTGCGTAAAGTTTGTGTTATTGTATTGGGGCATTTAAACCATTTTTGGGGGAGATTTAAACCAGTATCAAAGTACAATTGTATTGTATTGTATGGTAGATGAATTGTTCTAGCACAGTATCTGCACAATTAATGGTGCTGTTCTTTGTTCCTTGCAGCTCAAGGCCTTGGAATAGTTCAAGGTAAGTGCTAAATTTTATGTCACAAGGTTGTCAATGGATAACACATTGACCTTTTGCATTGTGTGAAATCAGTGATTGGCTCTCTATCCACGTAACTCCGCTGGGAAAGATTGACCATTTTGGTGGATTGCTGATTTCCTGTTTGGCTCCCTTGTCTAACTGTCTAACGGCTCTGAAGACTGTCTTTGAAAATTCTCTCATTAATCATGTTGTTACCAAGTCAATGATCTTTGCCCAATAGCTCTTGGTCTTTTCTCTCGATGCTAAAATGTCTACCGAATGCAGTCATTTGATGTCTGTGTCAGTAACAAACAAACAAGAACGGACTCAAGCGTAAGTAAGGTTTGAGCAGAAAGTCAGCACAGATTTACCAGGCAATGTAATTTAGTGTAGCTGTATGAGTGTATGTAACACCTTCCCATAGCCCTTGTAATGCAGTTGTATGTAACGTTTGTTTCTGAATGTGCTTAGGTGCATTGCCTTTCGGTTCGTGCATTGTGCCAGCCACGTCGCTAGCAGGAATTCGATTGCCGTGGCAGACGCAGACAAATTCTGTCCTCCTTGTTACCAACTTGAGTGAAGAGGTCTGTAGTGCTGTTAATCATCAGTTCTGTATTTCGTCTTCATCTGAGTATATTAGTAACATGTGTTGCAGTTGTTGAACTGTATTCTGTCTTTTCTTTTGTATCTTTCAGTCTGACTAAGCTCAGCCTACATGCTCTGCCCCTCTGAATGGTCGTTCTTTAAGGCTTGCATAGTTAACAGGTTTCTGATTGCCTCTCTATTTCTGCACAATTACCACCTGCAAGGGTGTTTTTCCTAAAACTCTGTGGCCTTGTGATAAGCACCGTGGCATGAGTCATCCTGCGAATAATTACTATGGATTGCTAGGAGTATTATGGAGTTTATGTACCTACTGCCAAATGGTTTTTGCTTGCTAGTAAGAAATAGCCCAATTTCCTATGCTGGAAAAAGCCTATGCTGCAGCTGCATGGTATCTGAAGCAACTATTTGAACCTTTTCAGCGTATCTTCCCTATTCCATCCTGTCTTTTGCATGAGTGGCAGATACTTTTGGAGTTCCCAGTTTTGCTGAAGCAGTTGAATATTATACGCCTTGAGAAAATTAAATTTCTTGAAAGCATAAGTGAGTCTAATGTATTTTAAAGTACGTGAACAATCGCTGACTATAAATCATTCCATTGCATATGCGACAGACGGTAGTTTAGCCACCAGTGAATTCAGCAAGACTCATAATAGGTACATAGCGGTATGCTCCCCTTAAACTTGGGAGATATCTGAGACTTCACTCTTGCTTCATCCGTGTAACTGTCTATCAGTGATCAGTGAAAGGATATTGACTCGCATAATTAGTGGTAGTGTTAATTATAAAAACAATATAAAATTAGGAGCTATTTAGTTTTGTTTTTTATTGCTGCCGCAACTGGTTTTGTTGTCGTTGTTAGAATCATTAGAATGACTAATAAATGTATAAAATGGAAATGAGCTGTGGGTGACGCTTTGAACTTAAATGCTGCATGATTGCTAACAATTTGGTTGAACTGATAGCCTGCAGCATGCTAGAACTAACAGCTTTCAGAATCAAAGAAAATATGTGTAACAAATTCACGAGTTTTAAATCTAATTTATTATTATGTGTAACAAATTCATGAGTTTTAAATCTAATTTTTATAATGTGTGATTTGTGAATGTACTTCTGTAGTAAATTGTGTATTTTTTATTGTTGATGATAATTACTCTACTTCTTGTCATTAAATCATATAATTAAATCATAGCTATAGATTTTTTTATTAATGTATATTGTGATACATCTTAATTTGTCATTTTCTGTTTTACATTTTCATTGAAGTTGTGGTTTCATAATAGTTTCATTTTGTAACAATGCAATTTTATAATAGTAATCATTTTATAAATGTTTCAATTTTGTAGTTTCTTATATATCTTGTACCCGTATATGTTTCATATAGTTGTTCATTGTTAGCAAAATCATCAAGATATTTGGTCCATTCAGATGATGTAGTTGTATGTACTTAGTAACTCTTGTTTATTGTTTCAATGCTTTCCTTTCCGGTTGGCCACATTCTCTGACGTCGTTGCTGTTCCTCCTATGCTGGCTGTTCTGGCTAAAACTACTGCTGCTGTTGCTGTGTGTGTGGGAAACTTGGTGTTTCTTCTACTCTGACCTCCTGCTTTCAACTGTTTCAGAGAGTAACACCAGACGCTCTCTTTACGCTGTTTGGTATGTTTTGCTTATTTTTCTCACTTGTTCTGTCTCTGCTTTTTAAGAACTGTTTTTTCGTTAACTGACTTTTCTAGTGGCATGCATATGTATATCCGAACGTGTTATTCTCTCGTAAGAGTCTGTAATTGGTCAAACTGAAACAGAAAACGTTTTATCATGGGTCTGGTTTTGGACCAGATCTCGAGTGCATGTTTAGTTCCAGAATTAAACTGCCCAATAGCAAAGGTTTTGTTGCAGTTTCAACTTGTACATTCATAGGATTTAATCAAATCTGTTTAGAAGTCCTTAACAATTATTTGAAATGTCTGTTTAGGCAGGGCATGATAGAAAAGTAAAAGTTTTAATGGACTGTGTAAGTTGTTATGGTATATTGCTATTTATTGTGATGTAATGTGCGACTTTTAATGTCAAGTGACTTTAAGAACAGTCTTTTGGAAGATGTTGTATAATGTTTTAAGTGAGTTCAAAGGTGCAACATCTATAAACTTAAAATGATGATTGATGGATAATCTACCGATATACCCCTCCCCAAAATGATCGCAGATTGACTTGTGTGGTGACTTGTAGCCTGGACTTATAGTTTGGTATTGATGTCATGTTGAAAATCACATATTCCTCTTTTCTATACATTCAACAGAATGATGTATAAAAATTTCCTCATGCATACATAGGTACAGAACAAGCATGCATACCTTAGTACACACTGATATATACAAGGACTGACCACCTCAGAGGCAACCAAGTTCTGCAGAGAGTTGGAGTTTCAGAAATTATGCTGAATTGGTGTGAGAGTAAATTGTGAAACCAGCTGTAGTTTGTTGCTCAAATTAAGTAATTTTTTATTATGTCAAATATAAGTTTCTTTGTTAGCTGAGTAGAAACTTTTTTTGTAGGTGTTTATGGTGATGTGATACGGGTGAAGATCATGTTTAACAAGAAGGACAATGCTCTAGTTCAATTCCAGGATGGAAATCAAGCACAGATTGGTGAGTGATTTAGACTTATGTTTGCAGGGCCAAGATGTTTCATGCTGCATGCTGTTAATCCCCAGGAGACTCACAGGCACTTTCGTGCACATGAAAAATGCTAACTTTGCTGTGAATGTCATGTTGTTATACTTTCTGTTCTATTACTAAGAATAGCAAAGATAATAAATGTTAATAAGTAATGTGATTGTTTTGTTTTATTACTCTTGGTTGAAAGATTATTTAAAACCAGAAATCTCGCCACTTGAGTACTGTCAGTTAGTAACTGGAAACTTGGGCTTCACCTCCAAAACTTCAAAGAGTAAAAGACCTGATTCTGTTAACCTGTCACTGGGTATCCAGACTCATAGCAGATTACCATAATATAGGCACCTGCAATTATTAGTATTATTATTTATATGTGTGTAATACTGTGTATGTATAGGTCAAGATGCTTAATATATCACACTTAAATACCTTGCAAATGTGCTGCTTCTAAGACTACCTGATGTAAGCAGGTGTGTTTTGGGACAGTTTGCAAATGTATGCTGCACATTAGTGCACAAGGTCAAAGACAACAGTACATAAACGTACTGGGAGACTGTATTGGGATGCCGGTCTAGTACATGAGAAGGCACTATTGGCTTGAGTTGATATGTGGAAGCACAGTACTCGCATATCTCCACAGGCCAGGTCAGAGGTGAATATAGATCGCCGACCCAGATGACTTAAGACTGGAACAAAGATTTCCCCGTTGTATGCTGGAATGGTGTCAGTGTCCAGAATTGAGGCACTTGTCAGCTTGAAGATCTTGAATGCAATGTGCAATGCAACAGGAAGCCAGTATAGAGTTTCTTGCATATATTCCATATATTCCCGCCTGTGCTACGACAAATATCCGATCCATCCTACGAACTCACCAAAACCTCACCTCTTGCTATCTCTCCACAGGTCTTCCATTCAAAACTGAAAACACTGCTTTTTCACAAGTCCTATCCCGATTCCTTCTCTTCCCCTCACCTCCCTCGCCATTTCAACTCTAAGCATCATCCACCTTAGCCGTCTGACTGTCTGCCTGCCTGACTCTCTGGATTTTGACCCCCTGCCTATCGATTCTGTTTTGATTAAGCGCCTGTGAATAAGCTGGTTCCCGCGACTTCGCTTTGTGGGCGCTCTAGAAATATCAAGTTTACGATTACGATATATGAGAACATTTTGACTTGTTGGCTATGACTCAAGCAGCACAGTTCTCTGTGATTAGTATTGTCTTTGTTGTGTTATCACCATTGTTACTATTAGCATTTGCTACTTTTCTAATCATTCGATAGTAGTGATTCAGTTTTTTAAATAATAATTTAAAGAATGGTTTGTAAAAACTAAATTTATCTAAAAGATTTCTCCTCGTAGTGTAAGGCCTTAGATAATAGTCTGTAGTTCTAAATTAAACACCCTGTGTGAATTAAATGTGCAGCCTTTTAATTTAACGATTAATGATTTAACTTTGTGTGTGCTTTATTTTTCAACAGCTTTGACATATTTGGATAAAGTGAAACTCTGGGGAAGAAACTTGAAGGTGGCCCTTTCGAAACATACACTTGTCCAGATGCCAAAAGAACAGCAAACAGTAATTAGACAATGAGAAATCACTTTTCGATGCCTGTGTTTTCTGTCAATGCACTCTACATTACTTAGTCAACACTTGTCTTTTGTGTGTAGTGGAATAGCTATTATCTGGTGTTGGAATCAAGAGACTTATTCAGTGGGCGCTTTGCTGCTAGTGTCCAGTTATAGTGCAAGATGTTAAAACAAAGCAGTGTAAAACCCTGACACTGATTATAGTTATTTAGTTTGAATTGCTATTGTATAAATTTGTCCAGCTGAGCTCAGTCCATTTCTGTAAACGGATTTATCCAACTAAGTCTTGAATTTATTTTATGAATTGGGCAACAGTTTGAGCAGCTGGTATAAGATGGGTGTTTCTACATGATATGTTTGTACTTTCTTGGAGATTGCTTCAACCACATGTAGAGAAATGTGAAATGGAAACAGAGGGGCAAACTGAGAATAGATGACAAAGAATGGGACGTTTGTAGCAGTTAGCTTTTGGGTATTTGAAGTAGTCATGCATATTTCTGGGGATATAGAGAGTTTTCCTTGTAACTGTGGCATGTTTAGAACTTCTGTGTTTCTGCAATGAAGGCTAGAAGTTGAACCATATGCTGCAAATGGAGATGGGGAGCGGCAGTTCATGGAGTAGTTGATTGGGGTCACTCATCCATTCAGCTAGCTTTTTGGTGTTGAAGTAAGGCTGCAGAATTAGTTTCTGGAGAAAGAGATTTCATCATGGAACTAAAGGCCAGACCTTGGACCACATGTAGCAATGGTGCAATGGAAATCTTTATTAACAGGGAGTGTTTTATTTATCCTGATAATGTTTGTTATTCAAATGTTATTACTTTTGTTAAGAGTATACTAGTTTAAAATTCTGGAATGGTAAGCTAAACACAGGTATAACAAAAAATGGTTGTTGATTTAGTATTTTGTCCCTCAATATGCCAATGGTTTTTCTGGTGATAATAAGATTTTTCTATGGATGGAATAATTTTCGCTGTTGTTGGCTCTTGGCTTTACAGGATGCTGGCTTGACGAAGGATTATACCAACTCACCACTTCATCGGTTCAAGAAACCCAACTCAAAGAACTACAACAACATTTATGCGCCTTCAGCCACTCTCCATCTGTCGAATATTCCGTGAGTTCTGCTCAGACATTGCAGGAGTGTACCCATAGTATAAAACACGAGCAAATCGTGTCAAAGACCTTGGCCATTCTAAAATTCTAAAAAGGTTTATGAGTCAGTCAGACACAGTAGCATGGGATGGCACAATTGATAACTATCAAACGTTTGGCCTTCACTGCTGAATCCAACATTCTAGTTTCATTCCACTTGTTAAGAAGAGTTAAGATTCATTTTCACTGGTGTAACCCTTAAAAATGGTGTGTGCTGTATATCAATTATTACTACATGATTTGCAGTACTTCAGCTCAAAAATATTGAGTGGCATCCACGGCCATGACTTAATAAGACTATTTACAGTTACTGATTAATGAATGTCAAAATTATTACATGTATTGTCAGTAGATGACAGCATGATTTGTGATTTCTGCATAAAATGTCATGAAATGAATACATTTGTCAGCTTTAAAGTGTTCAGCAATGTAAGGTATATTTATTGGGTTTAGAGTGTTAGGCTGTGTAAGATAAGATGAAGCTATTTTTAATTATTGCACAACTCTGCTAGCATTGGTACTACTCATAGGCAGGTTCTTAATCTGTAGTATAATGTTGTGACTGAGGCTGTAACATAACGACTATTGTTGCTAAGTTGTACTTCAGCCATAAGCTTTCCAGTTCAAGTAGTTGTCAATTACTGAAAAAATTTTCTTTATGGGTTTCTTATCACAGTACAATCACGAAAGCATGTCAGTTTCACTTGATTCACCAGTTTCTTTACCCCATATGCACAGATGAAAGTCTAGTGGGTTAACTGTCAACTGACATGCTACCTTGCAGGTTTGTCAGTAATGGTTGTTTTTGTACCCCTATAATTGGCGTAGCATGGAGTTCTGATTTTTCGGGTGTTTTTTCGTTTCAAGGCCAGTGACAACAGAAGAGCACTTGGTGGAACTGTTTGCTCAACATGGCACAGTGGTTGCCTTCAAGTTTTTTGAGTATGTCAAAGTTTTATCAAGTATTGCATCATTCAACTAATTGATTAATGTGATCCTTTAATCAAATCTTGCTTAGAATTATAATTTTCTGAACATTTAGGCAATAAGCATATCTACTATCTCAGAGCTACTTTGATGAGTCCAATATTAGTTGTCTTTGAAATGGTGAAATATGGCAATACCTGGACCCTTTAAGACAGCAATTCTAAGGATAACTAAAGCCTCGTCATCGTTGCTTTCCAGCACCTGGTGATGACATGCCACTTGAAGTCGATTGTGGCCTTGTGCCTTTTCTATTAAAAGTGTGTTGACTGGTGTTGCTGGCTGTGTGAAAGCCACGTATATGGAAATATGGTAATATCTGGACCAATGGAGACTGCAGTTCTAAGGATTATGCTTATATGCTTGTGTGTTCAGTACTAAATGACAGTCTTTCAATTTTATTGCAGGACTGATCACAAGATGGCATTAGTGCAGATGGGTAGCGTAGAAGAAGCAGTTATGGCTTTAATCGTGAGTATAACTGTGTGAGGTCTTTGCATTTACTAGTTAATGGTTTTGCATTTAATACCTTATTGATTAGTTAAATTGGTCAAAGAGGATTTAGGCCTGATGATTTTCTTGAGCACTGATTGTAAAATATTCTTCAATGATTTGCATTGTGTAGAATCCTTGTCATTCTAATGAATTTTGTTTTCCATTGTTGTTCATTGCCAAACATTTCTTCCTTCAGTGATTTAAGTCTTTAACTATACAGCCTTGGGTTTGATACATCTTCTTGGCAAAAGTGTTTACATGTCAAGCATTATCTGAGTAGACAATCTTTCCTAAGCCAAATGTTATTTTATAAGATTTCGGATAGGTTTAGATGAAAAAATGTGCACAACAGGACCAATCTTAGGAAGATCGGAGGATTTAACCTCATCTTTGTGGGACGTTCTTGGAGTTTAATCTGCTATGTAGACTATTGGCATTCACTTCATTTCCATTTTGGCTAAACACGGAAACATTCAATGTTTCAGTGTTATGGGTACTTACTACGGTTTGTCAGTGAGCTTATCAATAAACACAAATATTATTATTATTATTATTTTATTATTAATAGTATAAATATTATTATCCAACTGGAAACGTTGTTGTAGGAGTTGCACAATCACCAGCTGGCTGAGACGTCTCACCTTCGTGTTTCCTTTTCCAAGTCGACAATTGCTGCCCCAGTGCAGGCCACTGAGTACCTGGAGCCATGATATGCTTGGAAGATTCAGCAGTCATTTGTGCCTCGTTGACCTCTGGTCAATCAGCCTTTTTAGATTGCTTCATTAAGCAGGATCGGCTGACATCAGCTTAGTTATAGCTAATCGACATAGCCATGTCACCGTGTACATGTCACATGTTATAAATGCCTCTCAAGTTTTTAAAGTTTTGTTTTTTAGTTTTTAATGTTGTTACCGTGACAATGAATCTGCTGAAATTGTTTTGAAATATCTGTGTAGTCGATGTTTATTGTTATGACAGTGATGATGATGATGATGATGATAATGATGATGATACTAATGATGCGACTGTTTGCCTTCATGCTGGTTATTCGAGTCAAATGTGTGTCGTTGACTGTCTGACAACTGAACTTATTCTGAGTCAGTGGTTCTGTTGTTAGAAGATGAAACTGGTTTCACAGGATAATGTGCCGTTAAGAGCTCGTAATCTTTATAATTGATGCCTTGTGTTAAAAGCTTAAAGCCATGACATCAGGCAAGTGGCACTGGACCTTTGAGAGTCAAACGTTTTGAATAGGTTGTCAGTCACGATGTAAGTTTAATTATGATATGTATTTATAATAACTACTGGGTTTAGAATGTTGTACAAATACTAATAGAATTATATATATTATATATATTATAGGATTTCTGGATGTGATGTTTCAATTTGAATGCTTGTGCAGATAATATATATAAGTGGATCGTTTCAGTGTATACGCACATAACAGTTTCTACAGTGGTGCAAAATTTTAATATTAGGTAAATGTCTAACAGGATGTGAACAGGAAATGCTGGGTGCAGGCAACCACGTTTAGGCAGACACTCGTTTTAAACATTCCGCCCTGTTTAGACTGGCAGGCAGGTGGCCATACTTAGGCAGACAGCCATGTAAAACAGGCAGATGGCCATGCTTAGGCAGCAGCCATGTTTTCACAGGCAGATGGCTGTGCTTAGGCAGTTGGCCATGTTTGGAAGGGCAGTTGGCCATGTATGGACAGGCAGTTGGCCATGTTTAAATGAGCAGATATGTTCAAGGCAGGCAGCAGTGGTTTTTGGAAAAGCAGCCGTATTTGAACAGGTGGTCATGTTTAGGAAGTTTTACTTGAAAATATTTTTACAGTGGCCTTCAGTAGACAACAATGCCTCAAAGGTTTAGTCATTTGGAAAGCAGTGGCTATCATTTAAAGTTGAACTGGACCATAACCAAAGCAGAACTTCTCTTTCAATGCATCTTGTACACAGGCTTCTTGTCACTCAGTTTTTGGTGTTCGTTGAACAAATGCTAGACACCGCCAACTAGACACCTTGGCATAGACTGATTCCAGAAGCTTGTAGGTCTTGACCTGCACTTGTGTTTTACGAAACTAATTGCTTCCTTTACTTTCAGCTGTTTCTATTTCTACCAACTCTATCTGTGTTGCTATGACGGCATGCGCAAGTGAGCATTGGCTCAGTAATGTGCCGCTAGTCCACGTTGGTATCAGTTAATTTAATTATGATTCGTGTTGATGCAAACATATTTCATAGGTAGATGGTACATTTGTTTTTTATATGATTATGCTAATGAGATAATTATAATAATAATTATGACGAATACATATTCAATTTACATAGTCAGTGTCCTATTACGTCGTTACTGTTTGTACTTTGCTGCATATATCTCAACTTCTTCAATATTATTTCTTTAATAATAATAATTATATAATAATAATCATGGTTATAATAATAATATCTCTTCCCTGTTTAAAAATTCTGAGCTTAATTTGCAGCAGAGAAACTGAGTCTGCTTTCCCACTCATTACCATAAAATGTCTAGACAGGGTGCTCCGTGTATTTTCGTTTAGTGCATACTTTGTGATTGGGCTTAAATTTAAGGTCCTGAATGCTCGTACAGAGCTGAACTTGTAATGAAGATGTTTGGGATAACATTTGCAGACTGAGGATCTGAGGAATTCTGTTCCCAGAAATATTAACCTGAGCCCGCATAATGATACATCTCTGGATTTGTATTACTTCGATTTGATGATTGTAATGATGTTTAAAATGTTAGCAGTTGCCTTTGGGAAACTTGGAATTGAAAGGAAAGCCAGGAAAGCCTTTTTCCTGACATGAAATCACTCTTGAAAACATTGCTAACCTAGAGTTACAGATATGAGTCATTTAGTTTCAATAGTTTGTGTTAGCTTAGTTTAAAAGCAGGTAATAATTTGATACTAAAATTCTGAAAAATTATTTGTAAATTTTAAATAATTTGATTTATTTTATGGAAGACCTGGAAACATTTTTGCTGCTTACTACAGAATTTCGAGAAGTTGATATTTTGTAGAACTGCAATTATTTTACACAAAATAACAGGAAATTGTTGCCTTTTGATGGTAATTTTAGGCCCCTATCATGTTTATCAATATAATTTTTAGGAGACAAAAGGATTTGTAATCCATTTAACACTGTCTGTCTTGGACTTTACATTCTGTAGTGATCACTATTCCTCAAAGGCTTATTATAATAAAAGGAAACTAATAAATTATAATTTTTATGATTATACTACTCTTGGTATTTAATTTTTCAACTTTTTCTGTCGTAAATGTTGTACTTATCTTTGAACTTGGGAATTTCTTTCTATTTGTTCTAACTGATCGTGATGTATGAACTTAAAGTTTTTGTTTATTCCACTGTTGAAACATATTATGCAAGATTTGATAGATTGAGAGCTTAGATGAGACAGGATATATCAGTCTTAGTCGTGTTTGTTCTTGGATACATGTATTTTGGATCTATGAAAAATAACTTATTTTAAATTGCATTATTTAGCTCATGTAGTGGACTTGGGATGATTTTTTATAGTAAACAGTTTTTGAAGTTTTTTAACAGCTTTTCATTTGCAGAAAATATACGAATTTTAAGAATATGATACATGTATTGCTAATCATGAAGTAAAAACAAGAACCTGGTGGGAAAAGAGTTTCACAATGGTATAATTACTTTGGAGTTGACTGTAGACTATAGTAGCGAGTGTGTAAATGCAAATGTAAATCTTTGAAATTGCTCAGCGTCATAAAAAAGCCGCATCTGGAGACCATTTTATTCACCGGCTTTCTACCGGCGCTGTATCAAATCAAGTCCGCAATAGCCAGGTTGTATTGTCCGTTCCGTGTGTCAGGTCAGAATCTGGGGAGGTCAAGCCGACAGCAAGGTGCTACGGTGGAAATCGTTGATGGTGGTAGTCGTGTGGTGGCGCAGGAGTAGATTCCGAGCTAGAATGGCTTGTAGAGTTCGGTTTTCTGACATGAGTGGAAAGTTGCAGAGGAGAGTGCAAGCGGAGGAGAGACGCAATTAACAAGCGAGATAGGAGGATGAGGAAACTGGCGGAGATGTTTTGGGAGTTCATTCCAAAGAGCTGGTGCAGCATAGACTAAGGGATCGGTTGCAGAATTTCTGAGAGAAGGAGACTTGGAGGCTGATATGAAGAAGAAGGGCCATCCAGTTAGTATGTACTCAGAAATCCAGTAAACTTGGACCCTCTCTGTAAGCATGTGTACGTGTACCTTTTGGGTGTCCCCAACCTGCGTACATACACTTGACGCACATCCCCTACCCCCACCGACCCAATCCTATAGAACGGTCTATATTTAATCCACGCAGAAACAATGATTAATAATATTAACAAGCATAATTAAAAACAGATCGTCAACCGTCTTTGTCCGGCCGCATTAAAGAAATATCAAGCATGGTAACTTCAAAAAGTTTGTCAAGGCCTAGTGCACATGTCCGCTAGACTCAAACGCCGACTGAACCAAGTCGAACAGGTTACGTAGGCGTATTACAGGAATTTCGTCAACACGCGCAATGTCAGGCTGAATCAAAGCAGTCAGAGGTAACGTGGCATACATGCAAGTTACACCTCTCCCACAGTCCAGCTTCTCCCGGTAGTAGGCCTACTTGTCTGATAGCTGTTAGTGGCTCATGTGAAGGCCAATAATAGACAAATTATTATCAAGGTTTCACTCCTCCCCGTTTCCTATGCGTACATGTAGGCCTACGTACTACATACATTATCAGTAGACCCCCTCCCCCATATGTATGCATAATTATACATTTTGGTTAACCCCTCCCCTCCATGCGTATAATTATACTAAATGGATGGACCCGACGATGATGAGCCAGTAGACCTGAGGGGTTGGATGGTCAGTAGCTGGCGAATGTAAGAGGGTAGGCCTACTTGCAGTGGCGTAACGAAGGGGGCAGAGGGGGCAACCGCCCCCGGACGCAGCACAAGGGGGGGCGCAAAATTAGCTTTCAGTGGTACACAGTACTATAACAAGAACGATTAAAAGTCAACAAGAAAATTAAAATGGGGTGCATTTATCAACTCTTGCCCATGGGCGAGAGTTTAGAAGGGCGTTGTAGGTGAGAGATACAATTATGTAATTGATCCGCTGAGGGACTTTTAGCTAATGAAGTGATTAAGAACGGGTTAGGGCCTATATGGTGGCGTTGCCGCGTTTGGGAGTTTTGGTGACTGCGAGGACGAGATTGTTCTGGACTGTCTGCATAATTATTAGAATGAATTAGGCCAACAGCAAATTAGGATTGGGAAACATTACTCCATGCAGACATATTTTGGTCCATTTGTCCAGACAGGAATGTCATGATGCCTAAATTCTGCATTTGGACAGAATAAGAATATTCCGTCGAAATGATGCAGAAATTTATCAACGACCTATAATTATCAAAGCGCAGAAGATGATCTGCAGTTGAACACAATAAACCAGGATTCAAACCGTGCAGATGCATACAAGTGAGAGTTAAACGCACTGGCAATAAAATGCCACCTTTGTGCATTGCTTCTTTCTATGGCTCCATCTCTCCATTGCTGTCTGCTCCTCTAGCGGTCTGTGTGTCTCTGTGTGCTATAAAGACGAAACGCGAACCGGTTGAAAGTCAATCTCTTTGGGAAGAAGCAGCCTATGCATCAACACCGATCAAGCCATAACAATTATAGTCGGCTAGCTACCCTCCGTGTTATAAATTACTTGTTCCCCCAGTCTTTATTTCTCCATCTTATGCATAGTTCTGTCTCTACAATCTATACTGTACATGTGCCTTATAGTAACGGTCTACCTATGCAGGGCCGGTTTAACCACTAGGCGAACTAGGCGGCCGCCTAGGGCGGCACGCTTTAATTCTGGGGACGGCAGAAAAGCTAAATAAAATATATTTTTTTAAACATTGCCCGCGTTTTGCCACCAAAGCCCACCATTCATTAATAAAAGAATACGAAAATAAGAAGCGGCTTCAAACAGACCATAGACATTTTGAAATCTTAAGTTCAGTCATGTGGCACGTCACACTGAGACCGATCATCTGCAATGTTTACCACTCCTTCGGTTTCCCCAAGATCTTGGTTTTTAATCCGAACTTCTAAAATTGGGTTTTCTGGAAACCTTGTATTTTCACTTGGGTTTTCTTGTTTTACTGAAACCCTGTTTTCATTAAAAGTTTAATCAATTATTTTTGTTAAAAAACATAATTCATACCGGTATCACAGAAAAATCCAGTGCTAGTACAAAACCAGACACCAAAGATAACGTTCTAGATGATAGAGGTCAATAAATGCCCAGTTGAATGGAACTCTCTACCACAATCAAACCGAAGATCGTCTTCCATAAATAATAATAATAATAATAATAATAATAATAATAATAATAATAATAATAATAATAATAATAATAATAATAATAATAATAATAATAATAATAATAAGTTATAGTAATAATAGTAATAATGATCTTGGTATTTCTGGCGATTTTAGAAGCAAATCTGGGTGTTTCTCGTAAACCTTACTGGCAACGCTTCATCCGGGCTTCATCGATATCTATATTTAGGCTCCCATGGACGCCATTTTTTTCAACGCTGTTCGGATTCGCATTAAAAATCGTTTTTACCCTCAAAAATAGACCTACCATTTACTTCTTTTGTATTGACTCTATTCCAGAGACAAAATTCTCTATATAACTTTTTTTGGGACCGATTTTGAGGAAAAAATTGTTGAATTTATTTCGTTATGGGGTGGGGGCAGAGGCAGGGCCTGAGGCGAATTTAGGGACATCATGCGCCTGTAAAGTCGTTAAAAACTGCCATGATATAATAGTCAATAGCCCAATAGAACAAACATACAAAAAGCCGGACATTTTCCAGGCTTTTAGCTTTGCTTGCCGGACAGAGGACATGAAGCCAAAAAGGAGCACATGTCCTTTTGCCGGACTTCTGGCAATCCTGCAGAGGGGACCCGCAAGCATAAATGCATACAGTTTATGCATACATAAACCTTGGCCCTAGAGATCACACATCACCCTCTCTCTACGACAACTACACTGCTTCCCATCCAGGCTCGGATAGGCCTATCCTTCCAAATCTGTCTCTGGATGTTCCAGGTTCTGCCCCACCTTACCTATCACCTTTAGTTATACCATGTACTGCCCTTGAATCACGGCGGGGATTACGTTCAGCCTCAAAAGTAGACTTTGTAGTCAGAAGAACAAATCTGCAAATTGGAAATAGAACGTTCAAATTAGCTTAGCTGGTCCAGTTGAATGGAACTCTCTACCACAATCAAACCGAAGATCGTCTTCCGTAAATAATAATAATAATAATAATAATAATAATAATAATAATAATAATAATAATAATAATAATAATGTTATAGTAATAATAGTAATAATTATGATCTTGGTATTTCTGGCGATTTTAGAAGCAAATCTGGGTGTTTCTCGTAAACCTTACTGGCAACGCTTCATCCGGGCTTCATCGATATCTATATTTAGGCTCCCATGGACGCCATTTTTTTCAACGCTGTTCGGATTCGCATTAAAAATCGTTTTTACCCTCAAAAATAGACCTACCATTTACTTCTTTTGTATTGACTCTATTCCAGAGACAAAATTCTCTATATAACTTTTTTTGGGACCGATTTTGAGGAAAAAATTGTTGACTTTATTTCGTTATGGGGTGGGGGCAGAGGCAGGGCCTGAGGCGAATTTAGGGACATCATGCGCCTGTAAAGTCGTTAAAAACTGCCATGATATAACAGTCAATAGCCCAATAGAACAAACATACAAAAAGCCGGACATTTTCCAGGCTTTTAGCTTTGCTTGCCGGACAGAGGACATGAAGCCAAAAAGGAGCACATGTCCTTTTGCCGGACTTCTGGCAATCCTGCAGAGGGGACCCGCAAGCATAAATGCATACAGTTTATGCATACATAAACCTTGGCCCTAGAGATCACACATCACCCTCTCTCTACGACAACTACACTGCTTCCCATCCAGGCTCGGATAGGCCTATCCTTCCAAATCTGTCTCTGGATGTTCCAGGTTCTGCCCCACCTTACCTATCACCTTTAGTTATACCATGTACTGCCCTTGAATCACGGCGGGGATTACGTTCAGCCTCAAAAGTAGACTTTGTAGTCAGAAGAACAAATCTGCAAATTGGAAATAGAACGTTCAAATTAGCTTAGCTGGTCCAGTTGAATGGAACTCTCTACCACAATCAAACCGAAGATCGTCTTCCGTAAATAATAATAATAATAATAATAATAATAATAATAATAATAATAATAATAATAATAATAATAATAATAATAATATGTTATAGTAATAATAGTAATATGATCTTGGTATTTCTGGCGATTTTAGAAGCAAATCTGGGTGTTTCTCGTAAACCTTACTGGCAACGCTTCATCCGGGCTTCATCGATATCTATATTTAGGCTCCCATGGACGCCATTTTTTTCAACGCTGTTCGGATTCGCATTAAAAATCGTTTTTACCCTCAAAAATAGACCTACCATTTACTTCTTTTGTATTGACTCTATTCCAGAGACAAAATTCTCTATATAACTTTTTTTGGGACCGATTTTGAGGAAAAAATTGTTGAATTTATTTCGTTATGGGGTGGGGGCAGAGGCAGGGCCTGAGGCGAATTTAGGGACATCATGCGCCTGTAAAGTCGTTAAAAACTGCCATGATATAATAGTCAATAGCCCAATAGAACAAACATACAAAAAGCCGGACATTTTCCAGGCTTTTAGCTTTGCTTGCCGGACAGAGGACATGAAGCCAAAAAGGAGCACATGTCCTTTTGCCGGACTTCTGGCAATTTTGCAGAGGGGACCCGCAAGCATGCATAGAGTTTATGCATACATAAACCTTGGCCCTAGAGATCACACATCACCCTCTCTCTACGACAACTACACTGCTTCCCATCCAGGCTCGGATAGGCCTATCCTTCCAAATCTGTCTCTGGATGTTCCAGGTTCCGCCCCACCTTACCTATCACCTTTAGTTATACCATGTAGGGCATTGTAGGCCTACTGCCCTTGAATCACGGCGGGGATTACGTTCAGCCTCAAAAGTAGACTTTGTAGTCAGAAGAACAAATCTGCAAATTGGAAATAGAACGTTCAAATTAGCTTAGCTGGTCCAGTTAATTAAATGGAGCAATAGGCTATGTGTGCAAGCATTGATATAGGCCTACTAGATTTAAAATATAGTTTTAAATAATGCTAACACTGCTGTACTAGGTTAAAAAATATAGGCCTAACAAGAGTTACAAGACGCCGCATATTTATTCGATTTGACGTCTTCTTGACACTTCCAGTTTTCTGTGGCTAATAATTAGAGAAGTTTCTCGAAGCTCAAAAGAAACATATTTGCGTACGATAGGCTGACCAGACGTCCCGGTTTTCACGGGACAGTCCCGATTTTCTGCTAGCTGTCCCGGATGCCGGGAAAGGTAGGCCAAACTCTAAATATGTCCCGGTTTTTAAAAACTGACCTAACTTTCCGATCTTATATATGATGTATTTCATGTGCGTTTGTCATATGATCAAATAAGGATATACTTACTTACTTTATCAACGTCTCCTTGATTTTACTACTGGCATCTGGCGAGTTAATTCATTTTTAATCTCACTTTTATTTATTGCCATGCATAATACCTCTTCCGGTTCTAAACGTCATATTGTCGTACTAATGTAGTCACATAGCCTATAGTATATTATAGAATATACTATATGTGGTCGTAGTGGTAATATTCTGATAAAACACATTTTCTGCCGTGCTTAGCAAAAAGACCGTAACTGAATTTTTTCACATTTTGAGTTAGGACCATATTCGGTATTGTATACCAAGGCTACACATTGGTACAAAGTGAGAAAGGCGTATCTTTACTCCCGGCTGAGATATAACCCTATTAAATTCACCGTAACTGCACCGACAGGCTAGTCTGCTTAGCAAAAAGGCCGTAAGTCACTTACGGTCTTCTTGCTAAGCAGACCTCTGATTTTATTTGTACCGTATCTGCAGTGCGCATGCGCAATGAGTACTTTCGGGGTTTCGGCGTCTTATGTTGCGCAGAGCTTTATTCAATTATTGGACTTTTTATCCGAAATCAACTCTAACCGTACAAAAAAGGTAAGTAAATATCCAAATCGCTGTAATGATATTATTACTTATATTAGTATAATTATTAGTTTTTAGCAACGCCCGTGCTTCAGTTATGAATCGTGATTGATTATTCGCTGCACAAGTTCATCGGGCAGAGTAGGCCCATGGGTTTAATGCCTGTGTGCGGTGTATTAATAATAAGGCAAACTTATAGTAGGCCTATCGTGGGATGAAGCATTATACAGTAGGCCTATCTTTGGGCAAGCTGCGCGAACGCCGGACGGTACCAGGTTTCCTAATGACGACCCTAACCCTGGCCCTGACCGACCCTCACGACGCCTAACCTCACCCTAACCGACACTCACGACGCCAGTAAACTTACGCACTATATCCTTCAGCCCCCGATACTATAAGCTTGCCAATAATAATTCGTTAATATTACCTGTTGAATTATTCAAATATATTTAGGATTTGTTCTAAGACATGTTGGATTCACACTAATAGGCCAATAAAATAACCTAATGAGTTATATTTGTACAGAAATTTCCTAAGAATAAACACCATGTTAAGTATTTTTAAAGCGTAGGAATTCAGTTTTGTTTACCTTCAAGCAATTACATGTTGCTATAGTTGACATCAACTTAACAAATGTTATGCTAGTTATTTGAATTATAAATTGTACAGCTAAATTAATTATTGAAATATATTTAAATTGTAGACTTCTTAGCTCATCGGTGCAGTACTCTGCAGTACAGCCTGTACCATTGCTCAAGCATTCTACAAAACAGCCGCAGTCCGTTCTCAGCCTGTAGGCCTACCAATGGTAGAGGATTCCACAATACAGCCGGAGTCCATTGCTCAACCTGTACCATTGGTCGAGGAGTCCACAATACAGCCGCAGTCTATTGCTCAGCCTGTACCATTGGTCAAGGATTCCACAATACAGCCGTCCATTCCTCAGCCTAATAATACTTGTCATACTTGTTGATTATATACTTCATTACAATGCTGTTATGAGTGATTGTTCCCAGACTGGCTATAAACACAATATCATGGTCTGTACACTGTCAGAGTACTCTATTGTTTTTATACACCAACAATATAATATGTGCATATTTAAGTATGAATACTCATGGAACTACAAACTACAAGTTATTTAAATTACTGCAAATAAACTACTGTTTTATACTATGTACCTGGGGTGACCCTATCTAAGTTGGGTCACTGCTCTTCTGTGTCTCCCTTGTTCCCTACTCAGAGAAATTATAATGTTAAGTTCGTGACGTTTAATCCTATTTATTAATAGTTCCATTTAATTTGTTGCCTTCCTTCTTTCAAACTTGGTAACTCATAACTCATGTATTATACATTGGTCATTGTGGACCAATAAAGATTTGATTTGAATTGATTTTATGTTATGTTGACTAAATAAAATGTGGTTTGCCTTATTAAATAATTCACTACAAGAGAATGGCCAAATCCTGGTCACATTCTTGTTACAGTTTGTTCTACAATAGCTATGTGTAAGTAGGTTCTAAGTTAAATAATGGAATTCATAGAATTCTAATAACCAAGCAGTATTTTACAATAAGTTGTTCTTCCATTACTCCGATGGTTTGGATATGTAGAGAGAATGCCATCTGACAGAATCCGACTCAATACACTACACTCAAGATTTGAAGGCAAAGGAAACAGGCAGACCAAGACTGCGATGGGTAGACAACATAAATGAGGACATAATATCACTTGGACTAACACTGGGGCAGCACTGGACTTGACGAGTGACCGAGGACAATGGAGATCGTTTATTCGTACCCATCGCCGCCAGAGGGCTGGCATCAGAAACTGATGATGATGATGATGATGATGATGATGATGATGATGATGATGATGATGACTTAACATTTAGGGACCACCACCCCCGGTTTCGGCGTCTATGGAACTAACACATAAAAAGTTAATTGCTTATAATTGCAGTTACGGTTTTCTTTCTAAGCATCGCGAACACAAGGTGCATAGCCACTATTAGTCAGTCCATAGTTAAAAGGCCGTATCTGCATTTTTTGGCATTTAAATTTAAAAAATCAAAAAAATAAAAATGCTCAAATAAAGTGAGCAATAAGTTGCATGAAATCTGAGAAAACTAGAAATGTAGCTTTTTAAATAACCCTTGGCATTTTCAATTTTAGTTTTTTCAATTTATCTCGGAATGGACTTTTTGCAGATACGGTCCTTTTGCTAAGCACGGCAGCCTAGATACCTCACAGACTTCGTAGAAAGTTCGTACGTAGGTAGTATTATGACTTAGTACAAGTAGCCGTAGGATTTCTTACAAAGTGTTCAAACGAAAATGTGCACTGTCTCATTATTTAATAGGCCAGCATGTATTTACATTTTAAATTCGCATTAAACGTGTTACACCATACAGCATAGGCTGCATAGCTAATGCAGTTTCCAGACTGTTACTGTAATTATGGATAACTTTTAAATTAACTTAGTTAATTTAATATTAATTAGCTATCGCACTTTACCGGGGGCGCAGCGCGACAGGTTCGCCTAGGGCGGCAAATACCCTGGCGCCGGCCCTGTACCTATGCAGCATAGCCATAGGCTATCATGCTCATCCATATTTCTGCATGTATGTTTCGTTCCTGTCTCTCTGTCATGCACTGCGTCGATCGGCTTGTTTGCGTGCATATGCAGGTGTGTCTTTAATAATCTTTATATTTTTTACAATATTCATTTATTAATTCAAAATGCCAAGTAGGCCTACTCAGCAAGATTGCATGATATAGTAGTACCAGATGACAACATGTTTAACAGTAGTCGAATTTAACTGTTTGGCAGCCTACAAGGCGCCAATCTGTCCTACTGCTCATTTTACAGTCGCCCCTAGGGAGTGGAAGGCTGTGTCAACCTTATGGGACTAGCGGGTATCGAACTCGCGTCCTTCTGATCTTCCTGCCAGCGCGTTACCATTCGTTACCATTCGCCGCCACCTCCTCCCTCCTCCTCCTCCTCCTCCTCCCTCCTCCCTCCTCCTCCTCCTCCTCCTCCTCCCCTCCTCCTCCTCCTCCTCCTCCTCCTCCTCCTCCTCCTCCTCCTCCTCCTCCTCCTCTCCTGGATGCCGATCGAGTGCTTTTCTCCGTCTCTTTCATCTGTGTTTTTACCTCTGTCTATCCATTGCTCGCTTGTGGTCATTGGTTGTCTTCGTTCTTCGTGCAGTTTATCTGCATCGCTGAGTAATTTCGCGCTGGTCGCAGAGACTTAGCCTAATTACGATGGCCCTGCGCTATAAAAATGCTTCGAGAAACTGTGGGAACACGGACGTCGCCATTGATTCCGTCACTACACCACCGAGGTAATAGAAGAAGCACTACACAGAGTTTCGTTCAATCACTATAGCAACCGAAAAGTCTACAAACAGATCTCTAATTTACGGATCGGCTATATTGGCCAAAAATCGAGTCCTGGCCCGTATACTCTGCAGAAGGTCTCACTGCGTAACCTACACTGGATAGTGTAGGTTACACTGGCTAAGCTGGTGTAATGTAACGTAAGCTGAGGTCCGCGGTGTTTGAAAAGTCATAGACTATATGCAGTGCCTCTCTTGAAACGATTCGGCATCAGATCTGTTGTGATCATGGAAATATTATAAAGTTAGTAAGTAATGCACAAATATTAATGCGCAATTAATACCTAAACTGGAAGTCAGTGAATTTTATTTCTGCGCCTGGACATGGGTTCAAGTGAAGTAAAGTCAGTCTCTGTCTTTGTCTTTGTCTCTGTCTGTCTTTCAGTCCGTCCGTCCGTCCGTCTGTCTGTCTGTCGGTCGGTCTGTCTGTCGGTCTGTCTGTCGGTCGGTCTGTCTGTCTGTCTGTCTGTCGGTCGGTCGGTCTGTCGGTCTGTCTGTCTGTCGGTCTGTCTGTCGGTCTGTCTGTCTGTCTTCATTCATTCATTCATTCGGAAATTTATATAGCGCCCCTTCAAGGAAACTACTCAGAGGCGCTCTTGTCTGTCTGTTCAACCTCTTAATCTTTCGTTTGTTTCTTTTAGGAACCTCTTTCGTGAACTTCTTAAAAGGCTTTGTAAATATGCTTTGATACAAGTATACATTACATATGCAGATACACATAAGTACATGTATATATACACATATAAGTACATATATATATATACACACATAAGTACATACACCTGCCTAAATACCAACCTGTGCCTAATTGAACTCCTCTATATAGAGACTTCAATTCCTAGCATACTCGATGTCTCTCATCTTCTGTCGTTGCCTTCTGCTGTACTTCACATCTTTCCACTTCCACTTCTTCCACTTCCATTCCAATTTCTCAACTTCTCCCCTCTGTACTCCGTGTCTCACGATCTCCGTCCCTGCACTCCATTTACCGACCTTCCACTCCTACTTCTCATCCTAATTCTCCGTCCTTCCATCATTCCACGTATCCTTCGACGCAGTTTTTCCTGTTTTCCATCCGTCCCTCCTCGCCTCCGTCTCATAAGCGGTGGACTTCTATTCTGATCCCATAAGAACGTGAGAGCACAAAAGAGCCGACTGCGTTTTAAGTCGCCGCCACCTCCTCCTCCTCCTCCTCCTCACCTGGATGGAGATCGAGTGCTTTCTCTCTTCCTCCTTATCCCACTTCCCCTTTCTCCTCGTCCTCCTCCTCCTCCTCTCCTCCTCACCTGGATGGAGATCGTGCTTTCTCTCGACTGCAGCAGCTGACGCCCCATCGCGTCGTTCAAGAGAATTCAGCTTCATCTCCACCATCACCATCGGCTGATGCTGATGCTGATGCCGCTGGTTGTATGGTGCCTGAGTCGCCGCTTTGAGAATTGGTCGCCGCTCTCCTCACAGAGTTCCATTCACTTCAACCATCGATTGCTTTCCCACTATAATTCTATTATATAGTAATATAAAGGTGTGTGTGTGTGTGTGTGTGTGTGTGCGTGCGTGTGTGTATGCGTGCGTGTGTGCTTGTGCGTGTAAGATGTGAGTAGGCCTATGTCGTGTAGGCCTGTATAGATTTGCTTATATACGATTGCACCATGTGTATCTTAATAAAATTATAATGTATACCACAGTTCTTCCCAATCTTTTTGCCAACGGAATCCTTTTGATCTGAAAATATTTTGACGGAACCCCGACATAAGCAAAACATATTAAGTAAGTTAGTAAAGTAAGTATATTCTGTACTTAACCAGCTGACAAAGACGCATTTGGTTCGCATGCATGTAAGATAACAATATCAGATTCAACATCCTAGCCAAAAAGTCTTAGGCTAAGTTCTTACCTCATAAGGTTATCAACTGTGGTCAATCCTCAGTAAAGTGAGTATATTCTGTTTATTTAACCAGCTGACATCAACTTTGGGTAGGTCAACTTATTATTATTATATTCGTTTATTGGTAACCACAAAAAACTGATAGTCACACCGCTATCAGGTAGCCTACATTGTTTTTAAACAAGAGTTAGATGTAGGCCTAATATTCGGTCATGTGCTCTCACTCCTCACAGAGTGAAATACTTACTTACTCTAAGGGCATAGGCTGTTTTCTTTTTTGGTGGCAGTAACCCATGCAGAACATGCCCTGGGTTTCCCAGGACAGCAGAAAAAAGTCGTGTGTCTGCCGCTTGGCAGAGGAATCTTCTGTTCGCTTACATTTTGCCCGTGGTTGTTTTGCTGTGTCGCGCAGTTCACTCAGCCAACAGTCGTTAGATGTCAGAGAAAGCGTTCTATCGCTGTCTGGCCGCCTGGCACAATATTTACGCTTCAGCGTAAACTTTTGTAAGGCAGCCGCCATGGGGTAGATTGAATTCGATCCTCCTCCGCTCAACACTTCAGACTGATGTATTTTGTTCGCATTTCTGTTAGACGTATCAGGACCATAAACCATGCAGAAGAGAGAGGAATGGGCAAAGAGCACGGACTCCACGGAGTGCAGATATGCAGGGAAGAAATATCTATAGAAAGTTCAATCGCCCCATGCAGCTTAGAATGAAACAAGTCTACGACAAACCTCGATCACCTGGCCTGCGTAATATTGGGCCTATTTGTAGGCCTGCTATTTGGAATGTCTTAGTTGGAGTTCGTGAAATCGCAGATGATTAGGCCTACCTAAGAATTGCAAGCGTAATTAAATTAAATTGGTTATTTTATGTTATACTGTAATTATTTTTGAATAGACTTAAGTGAAATTCCTCTATACGGCAGAATTGAATGTAGACTGTAGATAGCATGCAGCAAAGCACTAAGTCTTTTACAGGGTCTATCGTCTACTCATGTCCACTGAGTTTTGTCGGAAGCGCGTCCAAGGCGCGTAAGAAGGTGGCGTCGGGCCAATCGTGGTCACGAGCGACGGACGGACTTCTTTCTAACGTGGATGGAGGGATGTACAATCTGCAGTCTAATCGACTAATCGGCCGTTGCTGGGGCAATGCCGCTGCGTCCGCTCACTCAATTAAAGCGGCAGGATTCCTGTGCAACTACGTTTTTGCAGACGTCCTTTTGTCCACTGCAATCGTTGGACTGAATGAAGGCTTTTCCATTTATGTCTCTAAGATTCGTCGGATCTCGGACTGCTGCCAGAGAAAAGATGGTTCGTATAGACACAGACCCATAGACTGGACTGAGTTATAAGCTGCGTTCAATTCCCATTCGATTGGATTGCAGCTGTTCTGCTCAAAGGCTTCTTTGAAGACGTCAACAACCGAAGACGATGGGAAAGTGGTGGACACCGGGGGTTGCAGCTTCTTTCTTAGCGCTTTCGGTGATCGTTGCTTCGTTACCCTATGGGCCCGTCTACGGCGCTGAGACTGGTTTTGCCAGGAGCGCAAGAGTCGACAAGAAGAACACAGGTAGGACACTATGTTAATGAACTATAAAATGCCCAGCTGCAATTTAAGATAATGTACAAGAGAGCAAGAAATTTAATACACGTATATGGCAGGAGTTTGTAAGCGGGTTCGTAGATAATGGAAACCTGTACATGTATAGGCTAGCATTCAGCAGGATTCATTTATTCATTCATTTCGAATATTTGCGAACATTTGTATAGCGCCCCTTGAAGAAAACTACTCAGAGGCGCTCCCGACTCCAGCACGGCCAAAAAGAACACTTTTAAGGTGAGAAAAGAACAGGAGAGAAGGTTCTATACTATAGGAAAGAGGTGAAGCTCCAGAGGGAGGCCATTGTCACAGTGCGTTTCCAGGTCGAGGAACCCACCACCGAGAAAGCGCGGTTTAAAACTACCCTTTTCCATCATGGTGACAATTCTCTGTTCCTCGGCATCAACTATTGGTCATGAAAGTAATTGTCAAAATATGTCCCGATTTGAGAACTTTAAATCCTCCAGTAGCTCAGCTTTTCTGAAAAACCTTATGTTCTCATATTATTCGACAGATAGCGCCGGCGTTCCCTATTACGTACATACAGCCGAACCAAGCGTTCATCTATATTAATCTAAAATTAAAAGAACATAGGCCTAGATTAAGGGATTATATATAGAATGATGGCAGACATACATACAGACAGACAGACAGACAGACAGACAGCAACCGAGAGAGACAAATTAAGGCGAGAGAGACAAATTAAGGTATAAACTGATCATCTCTTCTAAATAAACTTAACTTTCATCAGACCCTTAGGCTAGTTCCGAGTAGCAGCCATCGGTACCAAATGTTAAAGACCTCATTATTCTTAGCCTCGACATATGAGGGCGGCTGCCCAGTCCCTCCCTCGACGCCTCATCTTCCCAGACAGTGTACGGTCGGTGTACTCATTTCATATATGAGTTCGCTAGATAACGAATAAGTGGAGTGGAAATTTCGAAATATCTTCCTTTCCTGGCTGGGATTTGAACCCTATGGGATCCGATCTCAAGCCCGACATTTCAGCACGCTTTCCACTAGGCCATTGCGCAACCCAAGTAGAATCGGTTAAGCTTGGCGAAATCCGGAGGAAGAGAGACAGGTACAAACAAAGAAAAGGAGAGAGCGAACAGAGCGACAGGAAAGAGAAGGATTAAAAAGGAAAAGAGGGTAGGAGGAGACAGGGATCGAGTGTGTATCAGTGAGAACAGAATTCATTCAGAGAATTTATATAGCTCCTCTTCAGATATCTACTCAGAGGCGCTATCTGCGCTAGCCTATTGTGATGTTGAGTGTCACTACCAAGAAAATATTACATCAGTTAGCAAAACATTGCACGGTAAGCTAGAAGAGTCACCAGTGGCGGGCCCACGCACGCACGTGGAACCAACCAAAAGATTCCCGTCGAAAGCTAGCAGATGGCATGGATGTTCAGAGTCTCTGAGCCAAGTAGAGTAGAGCATATAGGCAGGAGGAAGAGGAGGAGGAGGAAAAGGACAGAGGCAGAGGAAGGAGAAAAGACATAGTCGATAGAAAAAAGGGACACAGATGGACAAACAAACAGAGACAGGCAAACAGACAGAGAGACAGAGACAGAGGAAATGCAACTATATGTGCGTGTTTCTGCGGCAGATATAGGCCTGATTTTAATGAGCCAAAACCTGCCAATGAATTATTAATACGGTAGATAGAAACACTGCATGCTGTGCAATCAATTTTAGATTTATAGAATTTGTAATCATTATTATTTTGTCATTATTGCATTTTTGTCTGAAAAATAAGCCTGCTGTCGACTAAATAGGAATGCCGTTGATTGGCAGATGAGACATTTTTATTGTAGAAAATAATGAAAGCAATTAATTATAATTATTATAGGTAATATCATTGCTGCTCTTTGACCGCTCATTCCGTCGACGAAGAAATGGTAATTCTTCAAAATAACAGGAAAACATCTTGTAGGCTAAACACCTTGTTGTTGTTATTATTATTATTGTTGTTGTTATCGTTGTTATTATTGTCATTTTTACTCTTATTATTGCTGTTGTTATTGTTATTATTATTATTATTATTATTATTATTATTATTATTATTATTATTATTATTATTATTATTATTATTATTATTATTATTATTATTATTATTATTCTTCTTCTTCTTCTTCTTCTTCTTCTTCTTCACGTTCTCTGCCCTCAGGCAGGTTCATATGTCCAACGACGCCATTTTTCTCTGTTCTCTGCTTCTCTTTTCAGTCCGCTGTATCCCTCCTCTGCCAACATCCAGTCCAGTAGCATTGTTCTTGGTCTACCTCTCATCTTTTTCCCCTCCATTCTTCCCTCGATGATGTCTCTTAGTAGGGTGTCGCTCCTTAAGATGTGTCCTATCCATTTCTTCTGCCGCCCCCGTATAGTGCCTATCAGTGATCTTCTTTCTTCCACCAGCTGTAAGATTTCCTCATTCGTTCTTCTCTCCACCCAGCTGATTTTCTCCATTCTGCGCCATATCCACATCTCAAAGGCCTCCAGTCGTTTTATGTCTTCTTGCCTCATTGTCCATGTCTCAGAGCCGTATAGGACAACACTCCACACTAGTGTCTTTACCATTCTCTTCTTCAGCTTCCTGTTTAGACTGCCTCTGAGGAGCTCCCCTCTTTTGTAGAATGCCTCTTTTCCCATAGCTATTCTTCTTTTCACTTCCACATGGCACCTTGCATCCTCTGTAACCACACTTCCCAGATAGCAGAACTTCTTCACCTGTTCTATTTCTTCCCCATTTAATGTGATGTTTATTGTTTCTTCCCCTCTCTTACTCATCTTCATGACCTTTGTTTTCTTTATGTTTATTTTCATGTCATAGTCCATTGATATGCTGTTTAAGCGGTTCATCATTAGTTGTAGACCTTCTTGACTGCCTGCCATCATCGCTTGATCGTCTGCAAATCTCAATGCTTTCACCATTTTCCCACCCACTTTTACCCCCTCTTCCAGCTCCTCTAACGTTTCTCTAACAATTTCTTCTATATAGATGTTGAATAGAATTGGTGATAGTGGGCATCCTTGCCTCACTCCTCTTCCTATTTTTCCGGGTTCTGAGTATTCTCCATCGATTCTTATCTTTACTCTTTGTCCCATGTATAGATTGCCTATCAGTCTTCTTTCTCTCCAGTCCACTCCTATTCGTCTCAATATTCTCATCAATTTCTTCCAGTCCACTCTGTCAAAAGCTTTTTCATAGTCGACGAAACAGATGTATATGTCCTGTCCATGCTGGATGCTTCTTTCCGTTATTACTCTTAGCGCTGCCACTGCATCTCTTGTCCCTCTTCCCTTCCTGAACCCATATTGTTCCTCTCCTAAGCAATTATCCGTTTCCGCTTTGGTCTGCAATCTTTTTGTTATTATTCTTAGTAGTATCTTTGATGCGTGGGTAAGGAGGCTTATAGTGCGATGGTCTTCGCAGTTTATTGCATTCGGCTTCTTCTGTATCGGTATAACTATGGTCTGAAGAAAGTCCTCTGGCCATACTCCTGTATTATATATATCCTGGCATAGTTGCACCAATTCATTCATTGCTTTCTCTCCTAGATTCCTCAGCATTTCTATTGGGATGTTGTCGATTCCTTCTGCCTTGCCGTTCTTCATGTCGTCTATTGCAGCTAAGACCTCTTCTTTCATCACCTCTGGTCCAATGGTGTCGTCTGTTTGTTCCTCCTCCTGTTCTCGTGCTTGTTTCTCCATTTCCTCCTTAAGGCCGTTATTTCCTGTGTACAACTCTTCCACATATTCCTTCCATCTTCTCCTAATCTCTCCCGTGTCTTCTAGTAGCTTGCCATCCTTATCCTTGATTGTGCTTCCTTTTCCCCTGTTCTTTTTCTTTTCTAGTGATTTTATTTTATTTTATAATTATTATTATTATTATTATTATTATTATTATTATTATTATTATTATTATTATTATTATTATTATTATTATTATTATTATTATTGTCATTACTACTACTACAACAACAACAACAACAACAACAACAACTACTACTACTACTGCTGCTGCTGCTGCTGCTGCTGCTGCTGCTGCTGCTGCTGCTGCTGCTGCTGAATGCTGCTGCTGCTGATGATGACGATGATAATACGGCTACTGCTACTGCTACTGCTACTTAAGAATCCTGCGATTATAGGCCTACGTTGTGTTTGAGATTACCTAACTATATGTTACCAATATGGGCACAAATGCTGCAGCATTTCTCTTCTTTGCCTCGGCATGTGACAGCAGCATGCGAACTAGTCTCTCACAATCCCCAATAATAACTTCGCGAAAACGCATAGCTGTGCTCCACTGCTTTAATGCATAAAATGTACTGTCGAACCGGGATTTGAACCCCTTACTTTCAGCAGCACGTCGAACGCGCTAGCCCTAAGGCTATGCATAGTATACAACGAGGAAATTTCTTCGGCCTTTAGCCTACACAGGTGATTGATGACTGGATTGAACAGCTCCATCGATCGATACTTACATATATATTTATATATATATATTTGAATATATATATATATATATATATATATATATATATATGCATATATGTGAGGTCTGCAGTTACCCTGAAGCACGTCAGGGCGATTAATATATAGTGAAGTGAAAGTTGAACGCCGTCTCATCACGAAGTCCAGTTAAGGTCATCGAAGAAGTCAGTTGCATGGGCAGCATGGCTTTGATGAATGTCCAGTACGGTCACCGGCAAACGGTCAGTCCACTACAGCATCAGCTTATCGTCTCTTGAATATAACTGACAAGACTCGCAAGTCAATTAAACGAGCAATCAGGTCCAAGATTACTACAGCCGTAGCTGCTGTTGCTTATAATAAGTAGGCCACGTACTCGCTTTCTATGGCTTCTACCATGTTGTTTTTCAATGTATTTTTATTCGACTGTTTTCAGAGGCTGGTCAATTGGGGAGCCGTGAGGAGAATTTACAGATGCCAGAGAATTTACACGTGAATGAGAATTTACACACGAAAGAGAATTTGCCGATGAAAGGCGGTTCGCAGATGCCGGACAATTTACAAAGAGTAAGGATTGGGTCAGAGAAGCTGAGCCGCCGAGAAATTTACCGAAATGGAGAAGGAGATTATGAAAAGGATGGATTGCAAGTGAGCCTTTCCTATCGGACAGGAACCAAGCATCGCTTGCGTCAGAGTGAAAGGAACACCCTGGATGAGCAAGGTCGGCCTAGCGATCGTGTGTCGTCAAGAAGAAGACCTGGAAAGCAGAAGGGTAGAAAGGGCAAATTCCGTGCGTTGAAGCTCCCACACTCCAGTGGGAAAGGAGAAAGGGAAGAGCAATCGGATGACTCCGTAGGACACGTCCTGGAGCAGAAGTCGGCTGCTCATCCACTGATTCCGGATGGAAAGAGCAACTCAGCCAAGTCGCAAAAGTTGAGTGAAGGAGTGGCGAAGGCGTGCAGCGCAGTGAACAAGTGCACGAACGGCGGACTGTGTAGGTTCGACGCCCAGTTGTCCACTGAACGATGTCTGTGTCCACTCGGATTCAGCGGACACTTCTGCGAAACAGGTCAGGCTCACATCAATCGGGGGGGTCCGTCGGTCAGTGGATAAGTAGATAGGATATGTGGTCGGTGGATAGTTGGGTAGGACGGTAAGTGAATAGATGGATATTTGGTCAGGGTAAGATGATTGGTGGATAGGTGAGCATTCGGGGTAAGATAAGTGGATAGGTGGTCGGTGGATAGTTGGGTAAGTTGGTTAGTGAGTAGGTGGGTTGGTTCACAAGAAATGTGGGTCAGTCTGGTGTTGGGTTGATCTGTCAATCGAGTCAGTTAGTTTGTCTATAGGTTGGTCTGTCCAACAGCTATAGGTGGCCATCGTTGATGTTTATGTTCGTGGGTCGGTCGGTCTCTCTGTCTGTCTCTCTTTCTCTGTCTGTCTCTCTTCTCTCTCTCTCTCTCTCTCTCTCTCTCTCTCTCTCTCTCTCTCTCTCTCTCTCTCTCTCTCTCTCTCTTAGGTGGACCGCATGGTCTTAGTATGGTGGACCGCATGGTCCTCTTCATTACTCATTGTGGCCCACAAGGCTTTTCTGTCTATCGGTTAGTTGATTGGTTTGTCGGAGGGTTCACGAGTTGGTTATGAAGAGCAGACACTTTATGGCCAAATGGAGAGACATCGACTCAGCTGCCTCAGTTTTTATCGATTATCCGCAAATCGATTAGATTCTAATCATCGGATTGCCCGAGTTAGACCTAATCTACAATCATTTTTATCGCTCTCAATACATCATATCAAATATTGAAATGTCACGGCTAGATATTACGTGGACTTTGGTGGTGAAGAGTAAGAAGACGTTTTACTGAATTTAAGTAGCAGAAGACTCCTAGAATGCTATTCAAAGTCAAAAATGTGCATGATAGAAACCCGAGTGCAAAAAGACTAAACAACAGAATTCTGTTTCACTGTTTCTGTTACAAAATAGATGCTCCCTAGTTTTACAATGGTTGCTGCATGAATGAAATGTTATCACAGCAACCAGAACTCATCATATTTTATGTTGTGTTAGGCCTAGGCCTACGTTGTTTTCAATCAATCAATCAATAATTTTTATTGCACCCGATAACAACAACTCAAAAGAATACATTTATGACAATCAGTAACAACGTAATTGTAATAAGAACGGTAATGTCAAATAATAGTTAAATTGCGATCGACTAAAGAGGAGTAGCTAACGGGAACAATGGGTGGCTCCTAAGGGATTGATATCCCGCTAGTTGGAGACACCCAAGTACGTCCAATACATAGGTTCAGTAGATGGCATAGACAGAAGGAAACAAGGCAGTAAATTAGGTAGCTTAACTAAACTTATCTAATATAGCTTAACTAAATAGCTCGAGGATCAGTGCGTCGTGCAAACAGGCGTCGGTTGAATTGTACACATATTTAATACATAATATAGTTTTTCATAATTGCAATTGTTATTCCTGTACGAGAAAACAACGTAGCCTTTTTTTGAATTCATGTCGAGTCTTTGATAATCGAATTTCTAATGGAATGGAGTTCCAGAGTAATGGTCCGGTAGCTCTAATGCTAAATTCTCTTGTGTTAGTCCTTGCTTTTACTGGACGATATGATGAAGCCCTCCTCGTGAAGTGACCGTGAATCTGGGATCCGAGAGTGAAGTACCCTGCAAATGAATCGGGTAATAGCTTGTGTTCGAATCGATAAATAAATTCTCCTATTTGCAAATTTCTTATCTGTTTTAGATTTAGCAAGTTCAAGTCCCTGAAGATGGGCGCGGTATGAGCGTCTCTGCTGGCTCCCTGGATTAATCTAATTGCCTTTTTTGGAGGATTGTTAATTTATGGAGTCGAGATTCATAATTTGAGGCCCAGATTAAGTTGCAATAATTTAGATATGGGAGAATTAGTGAGTAATATAAATTTAGCCTAATTGTTTTTGGGAGTAGATACGAGATTCTTGATATTATTCCTATATTTTTAGCTATCTTTTGAGAGATGTAGTTAATATGTGTTTTCCATGATAAGTGTTGATCGAGAAACACCCCTAGAAACTTGGTGGAGTCAACTTGACGGATAATACTTCCTTCAAGAGTTAGAGCCAAGTTTATTGGTTTAATTTTCCTATGAGATTTAAAGTTTATAAAGTTAGTTTTGTCTACATTTAGTGTAAGTCTATTAGCAACGAACCATTTACTAATTAGGGTTAATTCGATGTTGACGATTTCCATAAGGGAGGTGCAGGAGCGATTAGAGTAAAATATATTAGTATCGTCTGCGAACAGGATAAAGTGCAAAATTGTAGATACATTAGCCAGGTCATTAATATACAGTAAGAATAGAAGTGGTCCGAGGTTTGACCCCTGTGGTACTCCATATGTAATGTGTCCCAAGGGCGATAGTGATCCATTGCATAAAACTTTTTGTGTTCGTTCGCTAAGGTAGCTTTGGAACCATTTTAGTTGTAGGCCTCTAATACCAAAATTTGACATCTTTTTTAAGAGGATAGAGTGATCTACCGTGTCGAAAGCTTTCGCTAAATCTATAAAGATTCCAATCGAATATTCGTTATTGTCAATTGCTTTTGAAATCTTTTCCTCCATATCGAGCAGGGCCATAAAGGTGGAGTGTCCCGTCTGGAATCCATGTTGAGACGGATGAATTAGGTTGGCTTTATTAACATAGGAACTAAGCCTATCGTACATAACTTTTTCTAGAAATTTTGCAAAGTACGGAAGAACGGAAATGGGTCTGTAGTTGGCCAGGGAATCCTTTTCACCTTTCTTAAAAATTGGGACCACCTTAGCACTTTTGAGTTGGTCAGGGACAATTCCGTGTGCCAAAGAGCAATTGATAATTTCTGTTAAGGGTACGATTACGTGAGAAAGATTAGGAGTTGCTATGTAGGGGTCGATACCATCGATACCTTTAGTATGGGTTCTTTTTAAGTTCTTTCCTATAAACATGATTTCTTCTGGAGTGGTCAAAGTTAGTCCCATAGAGTTCAAGTTCGAAGGTGGCAAATAATCTTCAAATGAGCAGGGTGAATCTTGGAGCTTAATGGCCAAGTCATTGGCTATGTTGAGAAAGTAGTTATTAAAGCTGTCTGCTATTAAGTCCGCATTATCAGTTTTTGTCCCATTAATTACTAAGTGATCTATTTTTGGATGCATATTATCTAAGTGCATTGCCGAGCGAATTAATTTCCAGGTCATCTTTAAGTCATTATGATATTTGCAGAATTCTGCAGCATAAAAATTTCGTTCCGCGTTAATTCGAATAGACTTGAATTTATTTCGATAAGCAGTAAATTTTTGCTTATTTTCGGCATTAGGATTCTTCAGGTATTTAACATATAGTTTGTTTTTTTTTCGGCAGGATTTTAGTAATCCAGCCGACATCCAAGGTTGGGCATAGTTTGTTTTTGGATTTCTAGAATCAAGTTTTAATGGAAATGCACTATTATAGGCCCCGCTATATTTAGCAATAAAGCAGTCATATGCTTCATTTACTCGACCCGTTGCGCAGTAACCCAAGACCGGCTCCCAGTTCATGTCTGCAAGAGCCTTTTCAAATTGTTTCAAGCCCGAGTCAGTGATGGATCTACTTTCCCTTTTTCGAAATTCTTGTCTAGTTGTAGTCTCAAGTGTAAATTGTGCATAAATTGGCAGGTGGTCAGATAGATCTGAAGTGATGATAGAGGCGTAAAGCAATTTAGACCATGCAGTGCAGAAAATATTGTCAATTAGTGTTTTGGAGTTAGGGGTGATTCTGGTAGGTTTTGTAATAACCGGAAGGTATTGATTGGAGATTAGGCAATTATAAAAGATGTTCGTTTCTTTATGCTCATTTACCTTCAGTAAATCAATGTTATAGTCTCCAAGGAGTATAATCTCAGTGGAGTTATTTTTTAGGCATGCTGCTAGTTCTTCGATTTCATCATTAAATTCCTGTAATCTTTGACCAGGGGGTCTGTAAATTATACCGATTATAGGTGTTGTTTTCATAAGTTTAACTCTAATAAAAAGACTCTCAAAGGTTTTTGGTTCGCTCTTTCCTTTAAGCGGGTTAAATATTTGAAAGTTGAGATTATCTTTTATTAAAAATGCCACTCCACCTCCTCTCCCTCCAGATCTGGACCTACCAACAAAGTTGTACCCCGGTAATGTAATAGCATCAGCAGAGTCATTATCGAGCCAGGTCTCAGAGAGAGCCAGAACGGAAATTTGTAGTTTTTCAGCAAGTTCATTAATTTCTGCTATTTTAGAAAAGACACTGCGACAATTTATATGCAATACTGAAAAATTTAGTTTCCCAGAGATTTCTTCATCTCTTATCTTCTTTTCAAGAGTTGATGTAGATATGTAATCACTGTACCAATTATCGCGTTTAAAGTAATTTTGGTCGGGGTCAAGGTACTGGCTATTGAGAATAGTTTCAGTTTCTAGTTCGTCCGGGAAAACCATTAGTTCTGATTCTTGCATAGGATCAAGCGTTTCAGCGCGTATCAAATTGAGTTGCGATACTTCACTCTCAAGACCCGTATCATCATCACCCGAGGAGGATTGGTTCTTATCACAGAGAGAGCAGAGATTGGGAATAGCTTCGCTTATGTCATCGTTTGAATTGGCTATACATTGCCCATGAATTATACTATGACATGAAATACATCGTACAAGGTCCTCTAACTCTTGAATAGGTTGAAAACACCTGTTGCATCGAGCATCTGGTCCCCAAGTAGGCGTACTCGCCGACAGAATAGATGGTTAGTTTCCGCCGCCACTCCTTTTATAGTGCATGGTTGACTAGCTCAGCACAGGTTAATGCCTTATATATAATGTAATGTAATGTCGGGAATAGAAGAGCACGGGATAGAATAAAGTAAAATAAAATAAGATAAACACCTATCGAGGATGTTAAAGAAGGAGAAAGGAAGACAGTGAGGTAGTGAATAAATAAAATTCTGGCAAGAGTCTATTCTTGAAGTTAATCTAGAATAGCCCAAAATAGAGACCTAATACATATCAAATCAACAACTAATTCGCAATGTATAAATTCCTAATTAGTGGTAAGAAACAGTGATTGGTGTCATCATTTAAATGGCAAAGAATGTAGATATATGTAGAACGAAGAAAGAAGAAGGAAGAAGGAAGGAAAGAGAGTTCAGTGAAAAGAAAAAATAGAAAAGCCTTGTGCTTCTATTACTGAAACTTTACCTAAGTTCGCTATTAAATGTCTAGAGAAAAGATAGGCATTGATTATGCAACACAGGTAACAAATGAAAGTGAAAGAACGAATCAAGTTAAAGTAAACGACCTTTAGTTCAACAGCCGATAAATGAACCTGAAAAAAGATGAAAAAAGAAAAGAAATTTGTCAAAGCCATTAAGTGACTTATAAGAACTTTTCTTCCCTTCCCTTGGCTCAGCAAACAGAAGTCAGAAGTCACAGTCTCGAAAAGCAACTCACTTTACTTCGATCCCGAATTGGCCCAAGGATTGCACAGTAAGAAGATGGCTTATGAGATGGACGTCTTCCGCCGAACTACCAATGAGAGGTCAGCCGACCAATGTAGGTCGCGGAATCCGATGGATCGTGCGGTCTAGGGAGGACCCACGGCTGAGGAGAGTTGGAGAGAAGAGTTCGGAAGGGGGAGCAGGTTGTCTAAATCCATCAGACTGAGTATGCGCAGAGGTTTACTGCCCGGGTCTTCAGACAGACGCAGAAAGATCGCTCCTCCAGCCGTCCAGGTGGCTGTGGCCTTGTTCTCCTTGATGAGTTGACGTGTTTTTGCATAGATTACGGCATTGGTCATGGTCAAATGTTCATTTATGAATATTTGAGATTTTTTCAGCAAAGAGCGGGCTCCATAGACCATTCTACGAGTTCTGAGTGTGACGAATTTCACAAGAATGGGTCTGAGTTTCTCTTTCCCTTTACGTGGTAGACGGAACGCCGTTGAGATATCTGTTTCCGAAATGGATAGTCCAAGTGTAGAGGTACAAAGGTTGAGAACGGCTTGTGTAGCCTCGGATTCAGCCGCTTCCTTGCTTGCAGGTGGATTCTCAGGCTCATTGAGGCCGTGAATCATGAGGTTTACTGCTCTTGATTCCATTTCCATAGCGTCGAGTCGAGATTTCAACTTGTTATTATCAGTCACCAGTTCTGTAATTTGGTTCTGCAGTTTCTCTTGTTGTACCTCAACATGAGCTTTGACTTTTAATTCAACGATTGGGTTGAGTTTAAGGAGGACCTTTTCTATTATTGAGTCCAACTTTTTCTCAATCATCTCCTCCATCTTCTCAACCAGCCATTCCGCGACTTTTTCATCTTTAAGAAGTGCGACCATATCTTCTGGTTTGCTCGATTTCTTAGACATGATCGAAGATGATGAATTCTCTATTGTTCGAAGGAAGTAGTTGAAGAGAGCATAGTTGAGGAGCTCTTACTAATCCGTAAACAGTCCGATATCAACAAACTGTTCTCGTGTACAAACAAAGTGTGCGCATGCGCGTGATCCTGACTGACAACGTACAAATTAGTACAGCTGCTTCATGGATGTGCGAAACAGGTAAGACCATCCCATCGAATTAACACGATCAAACTTTCGTCTAAAATCTCTCCAATCTTCGATTGTTTAGAAAAAAAACGATGTTCCAAGTGATCCCAGGACTGCTTATTAGTACATTTGGTAATTTTCCATAAGAGAATTGATCCTGCCACTGAGAATTTAACGAAAATGTAACCGAGTGACGACGTACCGCTCGCACCTAGTCGACAGCCATCGTAATATGTGTTACGGCATACCAAAGACGGGCACTAAGTGCCACTAACTACTTCAGCGGTAGTTAAACTACTTTCCTAACTACTACTCAAGAAAATGCTGCAATAATATTATATGAAAATAGTTATTAAAAGCAGTTAACTACTGTAGTAATAAATATTGAAAAGTGGTTTAACTACTTTGTAACTATTTATTACTAAACGTAGTTATAAGTACTTGTTAACTACTTGAAGTTAGTTATAAATAGTAGTTAATAACTACAGTAGTTAAAAGTGCTCATCACTGCGGTATGTTATGCTATGCTGCTAATTTCTGCGCTCTGTATTTGAAAATAAGGCTTTGAAATTGCAAAACTTCTTACGGAAGTTGAAAAATTAGTGGAAAGATAAATCTGTTATGAAAAGGCACAAGACTAATAAGTCGTCCAATGACCATCAGACTCTGGACCAACAGACTCTGGAGTCTGGACCATCATACCCTGGACCATCAGACCATGGGCAACAGATTCGTCTTTGTCTCTAAACGCAACTATATGTGGGGTTGATTACAAAGTAAACTCAGGTGGATCATTGCGTTTCTTGATTTTGTTTGTTCGACTGCAGAGTTAGTGGTTCGTTACCCGAAGTTGAGTGGTTTGGGATTCGTGGCGCTACCTGTGCTGAGGGGAGCGTTTAGAGAATTCGTCATAACGATGGACTTCCGGCCGGATTCCGGACACGGTCTACTGATCTTCAGCTCCGATCATCCGGAAACACGATTCGATTTCTTCTCCGTGTCTCTGGTCGATGGTCGTGTCGACTTCCGGTGAGTCATTTAACGCATCACTTAAAATCTTTAAAATGATATTAAATGTGAGCGTAAATTGTGTCGTCAGATATTCACATAATTTGACATTAACCTAAAATGTGTGTTGCTGAGTCATTAGTTAAGATTTGTCTTTTTTGTTCTTTAAAACTCTTAGTTTGGCTTTCCTCAGGCTGTACTGAAAGCTTAGGGGGTCCTACGAAAGGGGCCGAATAAAATGATTTGATTTGATTTGACTTCACCACACCTATGAACGGCTAAACGCCCTGCTAAAACTGTTTGTCTATCGGCGGTTTCATTAGCTTAGGCCTAAGTATGTACATGTAAGCACTGCTTTTTTGATGTACGCTGGATTTGTGTAAATTTGACTTTGAAACGTCGCTGACAAGTGAGTTACAGTAACCAAGACGACCACGTCGATCAGTAAACATTCTGTCTGTCATGGTCTATTCGAATACGCCTGAAATTCGCCCCTATTCGAAATGACTGAATTCGCCACTGCATCACCTTAATATCTCATCCTTCCTTTAAATCATTAAGGTAGCTTAGCTATTAGGCTATATGCCTACTAATACATATGTATAATCTAATATTATAATTCTTAGTCTGTTTACGATGTCCTTCCGTATGTATGTATGTATGTATGTATGTTTCGCTGTCCGGCTAAAGGCTCCGAAACGGAACGGTTTAGCGATTTGAAAAATTTACAAAACATTATTACGCAACGTCTAAATCAACGCGACTATTTTCAGTTCGGAATTTTATTTAAACGCCGATATGGTCATTTAAATTTCCAATTTTTCGACGAGGCTATATCTCAATACCGGTCTCTTAAACCATGGCCATAGTAAGGCCATTTGTCCACGTCACGCATGCTAATTAAATATGCAATCTTACGTCACACATAGCATATAGGTCAACGCTCTGATTCGCAACCAATCACGTTGACCGTTGAGTTAACATCAGAAGTGGGGACCACGGGAGAATTTCTAGGTCATCGGACTTAAAGATTCGCCAATGCAACACTTTAGCGATACTAAATTTTTAACGAACGTTTTCATTTGAATTTCTATAGATCTCAACCCAACTATATTTCAACTCAAAATTTACTTTAAATTCCGATATTTGGACATTTTAAGTTTCGATGTGGTCATAGTTTCAATGCCATTGAATTCTGGAAAATGCATGGGAGTATATATTACATAGAGTTGCAATTAAACAAATTTCAAGCCAGCGCGTAAATTCGCCAGAGGGACACACGAAAAATTTTCACATCGTTAAATTCAAATTCACGGGCGCTGACGAAGATGTCGTTAAATTCAAATGCACGGGCGCTGAGGAAAACCCGGGCGAACGCCGGGTAAAACTGCTAGTATTGTATATAATTTATATGCTATGCGACTATAATGGTGTGCGTGCGTACGTGCGTGTGTGTGCGCGCGCGTTTGTGTATGTATGTGTCTGTGTGTGTGCGTGTGCGTACTGCGTATGTGTGCGTGTGTGTGTGCGTGTGTGTATGTGCGTGCGCGTGTGTGGAGCTGTGTTTAATAGACGATTAACTGGGTATCCGTCGAAAGATTCATCACTGTGGCTCCTAGACTGGCCCTGTTAACGGAGGGTTCAATGATATTCTTTCGCATGGCTGCTGCCTCCATAATCGACTGCTTTCCCTCGATTTCACCTCTTCTTGCACACTTCATTAACAGATGTTACGCTAGACATCATCTGCGTGAAACTGACGATTCCGGAAATGTAATCGAATATTTATATAGCGCCTCGATCGATGATATCTTACACGCCTTTAAAATATGGCGGCCGTTAACAGAGAACCAACCATTGCCAAGTATTTTAGCGTAGAGAGCGAAGGCATCGACTGAACTGTTTATATATGAATTTCCATTCGTTTTGTGGCATATAAAATTATTATGTTCGCCAGAAAGAGCATATGTAATGTGATGCCATTTATCGCGACGTCGTTTTGTGGTGCATCGCAATGTAAGGTGATATAATGTGATACTCTAGACATTTATATAGCGCCGCCATTAGAAGAACCTCTGATGGCACTCAACAGGATGTGATGCAATTAAATGAAAGAAGAAGATCGTGCATTGAAGACTCTCGTATTTTCTCTGCGCCATTTTAGTGATTGCCTCAGGGAAAGGAGCAGAAGTCTTTGCTGTCGGCGATCAACAAAACCGGGTCTCAGTATATTATGTTGTGTTAAAGTAAACGAGCACTATAAGAATTAGGAGAAAACAACGAATGAGAAATAGAGGACATGGAAGAAAATCCATTACAAATCAAAGAAAGAAGAAAAGGGAGTGGGAGAAAGAATTAAGGAGAAAGAAAAGCATAAGAGAAGAAATAGAATCGCAATCGTAATTGTAATCATAGACTCCAAAATTCTAAAGGGCTACTCTAAACTTAAACGCGGGATAAGAGCTTATTCGCAGATGCTTCGTCGCGTCAGAAGGATTGTCCAGAGATGTAAAGAGAAATTCCTTGACCCGGTATAGAAAGAAGTTGGAAAATCGGAGGAATAATAGAAATAACTAGGAAAGACAGAGAAAAGCTGGAACAGCCAGAGAATTAATGTAGACAAAAATGAAACTACGAAGACTGAAAGAGTTTAATAAAGCAGGTAGCCTTGCATAGACAATAGACGAGTCCAGAAGACAGTATAAATAGGATATGGAAGAGACAAATTGAAAGGCCAAAAAACACACACAAGCTAGAAGGAAACGTATAGGACAGTGAAATGGAGAGTACGTGACGTATACAAAGAAAGATAGGCTAAGGTGAGCGAAGAAGGAGGATAAGGGACTAAGAGGCAGAGAGTAAGTAAGAGCAGTGGATGCGAGGGAGAGAGAAACAGAGTGGATTAAATGAATGCGCGATGTAGAGTCGAAGAAGGCAATATATTATATATATATATATATACATATATATATATATTTCGACTCTACAATGCGCATATATATATATATATATCATCCAGGGAGGGAGGGGACGGAGGTGAGATAGGGAGAGAGGCATGGAGAGAGGAAAGAAAGAGAAGGGGAGAGAGATGGAGAGGGAGAGGATAGAGAGGGAGAGCGAAAGACAGACAAACGTGATGCGGTGGTAAGAGCTATTTGCAAATGGGAGAAGGAAGAGAAACAAACTCACTTAATGTACTTGTGCATTTCAGAAGGAAAACTGAGAAATAAATAGAAAATGTTTCTTATCTTTTTATTAACAAACTGAAGCACTTTAGAGGAGCGGTCCTTAGCTTATCTGTGAAAATTCAAGAAATTTATCATTATTATTCTAGCTAAGACAAGTGATTTTGTAAGCATCTTGGGAGCAGATCTGGCAATTATGATGGAGGCTAGTTTGACATGCTGTAGGTGCAGGTGAAATTCTACGGAAATAATTAGCAATTTGAACCATTACGGTACTAAGCAGAAATCTGCAATACAAGTCATTATAAGCTTATCCATTTAAGGAAATGAATAAACAATACAGATAAGAAGTAGGCCTAACCTAATTAGTAAGGAATTAATTAACTAGTTATTCACCAACAATTGCTTAGCGCCATCGATTGATGCTTGATCATTATATAGTGACGCTTAATAAATACATAATTAAAAGGTACAGTGGTACGGCAATGGCTGGTTCCACCGGTTCCAGGAATTGCAAGTAACAGCCTTCCGACCGGGAGTTTGGAGAGAGGGAGAGAGGCATATTCAGCTGAGCGGAGGCCCTAAATTCGTTGTCTGAGTATTCGTTTTAGCCGCATTTCAAACACAGATGGGCTCATGGTTAGCGGTCGCGTTTCTAGACAACGGTCTGTTTGATATATTTATTGCAAGGCATTGAAATTGATTATTGTGGCCCAATAATGTATATATATAATATAAATATATATACTATATATATCGACGTTTCATAGACTTACTATGTCAGAATTTTGCCCTGGTCAAACCCGATGATATGATGCAATTGGAACATGCCTATAGTAGGCCTACTGGTATTCAATCAATCAATGAATCAATCAATCAATCATTCGTTTATTGTTCCCAGTACAACCAACAGATGACAATTAACACAGTAAACAATAACATTGCAAGGGATACAATAGGAAGACCCAGAAGGGACCTTACTTATTAGGGTCGCCCTTGTATGTGACAAATGTATAATGACAAATGATTGACCTTTATACGTCCAACTGGACTATGAAGCATAAACAGAACCGTAATGCAAAATAAAGACAAAAACCTTAACTAGTAAAGCAGAACCGTAATGTATATATAAAGACAAAAACCTTAACTATTAAAGCAGAATATCATATAGTATTTATTTATTTTGATATATCATATAGTATTTATTTATTTTACGGTCAAATGACTGGCAGGAATGAACACAGGAAATTACCGTAAAATAAACGGTAGACCGTAATTTATATTAGACCGTAAATTTACGTTCGTATTACCGTTAAGGGCTACAGTAAATGACCGTATTTTAAATGTATTTCACTGTAATTTCTACGGTCATTTCTCGTACTTTTAATGTTTTCGAATGTATTTCACCGTAATTTCTACGGTCATTTCTCGTACTTTTAATGTTTTCGAATGTATTTCACCGTATTTCTACGGTCATTTCTCGTACTTTTAATGTTTTCGAATGTATTTCACCGTAATTTCTACGATCATTTCTCGTACTTTTAATGTTTTCGAATGAATTTCACCGTAATTTCTACGGTCATTTCTCGTGTTTTTAATGCTCTGGAATGTATTTCACCGTGATTTCTACGGTCATTTCTCGTATTTTTAATGTTTTCGAATGTATTTCACCGTAATTTATACGGTCATTTCTCGTATTTTTAATGCTTTCGAATGTAATTCACCGTAATTTCTACGGTCATGTCTCGTGTTTTTAATGTTCTGGAATGTATTTCACCGTGATTTCTACGGTCATTTCTCGTATTTTTTATTGTTTTCGAATGTATTTCACCGTAATTTCTACGGTCATTTCTCGTATTTTTTATTGTTTTAGAATGTAATTCACCGTAATTTCTACGGTCATGTCTCGTGTTTTAAATGTCATATTGCGTATTTTTTGTTTTCCAATCAATTTCATCCGCTGCAAGCTATTCATGAATTTTCTAAAATGAAAAAAACCCAAAGCAAATCATTATTTCAAGCGATATTCATGTTATATTTCTGTCCAAAAAAAGTTCACATAATATAGACCAAAACGGACTCACACTGCTGCTTAAGCGAAAACTTTTAATTAAAAATATAACACTTTTAAACTCAACAATCACTAAAAATCCAAATATAGAATACACAAAATCTACATAAACACCTGCAAAAATCCCAAGTACACAACAAAGTTTGTAGAACTCTTCAGTCACTTAGATTGTTTAATATAAAACACAAATATAGAGAACATCTCCAAAAGTAAACAAAAACCCTTCACACTTCATAATATTCTCAAAATAAACTTTATGAAGCAGCTGGAAACCCCAAATGCTTAACACAAACTTAGAAACTGAAGTCATTACACTGCCAGATTGCCATTGGTTACAGCAACCGATTTGAATGCGGAGAGAACTATCAAAGTGATTACTAAAACTTAAGTCTATAGACTCTTTAAATGAAAATTATGCAAAGATCCTTCAAAACCGAGGTACTTGACAACAATGAAATATTCGGTTGTGGATGAAATTAAACTGCTAACTAGTACATGGAATGCCCAAGCACAAAAGACAACAGTTCTGAACTCTTCTGTCATTAACTTATATGAAGCACCTGATAAAAGTCACAATTTCTGAACATAAACTTAGAAAGCGAAGTCACTGCCAGACATTGTCATCCATTACCAATGGTTACAGCAACCGCTTTGAACGCGGAAAATCTCAAAATGATAACTTAAACTTAAGTCTTTAGGCTCCTAAAACGAAAACCTTGCAAAGCTCCTTCAAAACTGAAGTACTTAACAACAAGTAACTACTCGGTGGTGATTAAAATTAAACTGTTTACCAAACTGCTTAGTAAATAAAATTCCAAAGCACACAAGACAAATGTCTTGAACGCTTCTGTCATTACACTGTTAACAAAATCCCAAATACACAACGTCTCCTAAAGTAAGCAAATTCTTAGAAATTCACACTTTTCTGTAAATTGATTAAATAGTCACACTTGATAAAAAATCCCAATTTCTGAACACAAACATACAAGGTGAAATCACTGCCGAACATTGTCAGGCATTGGTTACAGCAATCGATTTGAATGTGGAAACAATCTCAAAATGATTACTAAAACTTAAGTCTATAGACTCTTTAAATAACAATCATGCAAATCTTCTTCAACACTGAGGTACTTGACAACATTTAAATATTTGGTTGTGGATGAAATTAAACTGCTAACTAGTACATAGATTTCCCAAGCACACAAGACAAAAGTTTTGAACTCTTCTGTCATTATACACTTAAAACTAAACAAAAAATTGAGCAAATCCTTAAACAATCACAATTTTCTGTAAATAGATCATATGAAGCACCTGATAAAGTCCCAATTTCTGAACACAAACTTAGAAAGTGAAGTCACTGCCAGACATTGTCAGCCATTGGTTACAACAACCGCTTTGAACACAGAGAAAATCTCAAAATGATTACTTAAACTCAAGTCTTTAGGCTCTTAAAACGAAAACCATGCAAAGCTCCATTAAAACTGAAGTACATCACAACAATTAAATACTCAAATACTGTGAAATACACAACGTCACCAAAATTGAGCAAATACTTAAACAATCACAATTTTCTGTAAATAGATTATATGAAGCACCTGATAAAGTCCCAATTTCTGAACACAAACTTAGAAAGTGAAGTCACTGCCAGACATTGTCAGCCATTTGTTACAGCAACCGCTTTGAATGTGGAAACAATCTCAAAATGATTACTAAAACTTAAGTCTATAGATTCTTTAAATAACAATTATGCAAATCTTCTTCAACACTGAGGTACTTGACAACATTTAAATATTCGGTTGTGGATAAAATTAAACTGCTAACTAGTACATAGATTTCCCAAGCACACAAGACAAAAGTTTTGAACTCTTCTGTCATTATACACTTAAAACTAAAAAACTAAACAAACTAAAATATACAACGTCACCAAAATTGAGCAAATACTTAAACAATCACAATTTTCTGTAAATAGATCATATGAAGCACCTGATAAAGTCCCAGTTTCTGAACACAAACTTAGAAAGTGAAGTCACTGCCAGACATTGTCAACCATTGGTTACAACAACCGCTTTGAACGCAGAGAAAATCTCAAAATGATTACTTAAACTCAAGTCTTTAGGCTCTTGAAACAAAACCATGCAAAGCTCCATTAAAACTGAAGTACATCACAACAATTAAATACTCAAATACTGTGAAATACACAACGTCACCAAAATTGAGCAAATCCATAAACAATCACAATTTTCTGTAAATAGATTATATGAAGCACCTGATAAAGTCGCAATTTCTGAACACAAACTTAGAAAGTGAAGTCACTGCCAGACATTGTCAACCATTTGTTACAGCATTGTCATTCCATCGTTTAAAGTTAAAATCCTAAGTTGCAAACACAAAACACCTTAGAATGCAAATCGGCCTAAAACATGCTTAGGAAATCCAAATCATTTAGTTATACAATAAAAATACACTTAAAAATCTTTATTGATGCAACCACTCAAAGTCTGCGATATTCTGAAATAGTGTGACAACTTTGGGATTTAAAGCGTACTTCTTCTTTTTCTCCACTTTCTCTACGCGACTGCCTCTCTCGGGGTTTATTCCAAAGAAGCATCTGGAAATAAAATGTTTGTGTTAAACAAAATTTAAGTTGGAAATGAAGTTTAAACAAAAAATTAAACAAAATGCCAAGACCTTCGTCGAAGATTACACGCATGCACAAACACGCGCGCACACATACACATTACACACTCACACATACACACATACACACACGCACACAAACACACACAAAGATAAAGCCCTGCAATAGCGTATAGCCGTCATGCTCTGCAGCACTCCGGCATTAAGCAGCAACTGTGGGTGAGCTAACGCAATTCCAGTCAGTTAGACATTCTGACTGCTGCTAATAATATGGGACTTTTGTAACGTATTTCTTATCTGCTACTATCTTACACTACTCACTCATTTAGCCCTAACTTTCTTACTGCAATATGGTATGGACCTAAACTTACAAAATCTAGTCCTGCAAACACGTGCTTAGCAAATGTTCCATATGGATCTCACACTAGGCAAATATTTTCTGAGTTTGGATTATTAAGGGTTGAACCGAGAGGCTTAAGGTTTGCTAAAATCGAGAAATTTATGTTTCGCTATGATCATGACTTGTTACCGCTGGTGTCCAAAGGCTCTTATGTCATACTTCCAGCATCCATTCTTACTACACGAGAGGTTCGAATTCCTATCGTCGTGACTATGCTCACACTAATACTCGTTTATTCTCTATCAAATCGACTGGTAGGCAGTGTGATTCTCCTTACAGATTTTATTTCAGTTATAGTTACAGTTATAGTTAATGGTTTTTTATTTTAGTTATAGTTATAGTTATAGTTAGTATTATTTTTTAGTTATAGTTATAGTTATAGTTAAAGGATTTTTATTTTAGTTAATTTTAGATACTACTTAGTTACAATAATTAAGGCTGTAAGCAAAATTATGCGTATTAACACGTTGTTTCACAATTAGCTCAGAGCTTTGAAAGCCTTTGAAGCATGGGTGCATTCAGCTTCATGAATACACGAGTTTCCAAAGTAACTGACAAATTGCATGATAAAAATATCGCATTTTTCGTTCTCATTTATGTCGAATCGTCCATATTGCACTTCCTATTTTTATTTTTTGCATTAACGAAAATAAAGATGAATTTTCGTTATTGTTATTTTCGTTATAGTTATAGTTATAGTTAATGATATTTTTTAGTTATAGTTATAGTTATCGTTAACGAAATCATTTTATTTTCGTTAACGAACATTTTCGTTATCGTTATCGTTAACGAGAATCACACTGCTGGTAGGCCTACCTTGGTGTGGAATACTATCCCTCTAGCTATTCGTTCTTCACCTAATCTCTTGATTTTCAAAAAGCTACGCGTTACCCTCTTCATTAATGGAATTAATTGACTTAACTTAGATGAAATTGTCTGTATTGTTATTTTAGTCAAGATTGTAGGCCTATATTCTTTTGTTAACCTTCGCAGTACCAAGCGGGGTAAATAATTACCCCAGCGGTATTTGGATATTGATTGCGGAGCAACTGTAGGGTGTTATATTTTGACGTTTCATGTGTTTACAAGTTACGACCTCCGACATATTCTGACAACATAACCAAAATGATGTCATGTTGTGGGGAAAAGATTTTTGAGTCCAAAGTGTTAATGGGTAAAAATTGACCTCTTTTGGTCTTTTACGTCGTTGTCTTTTCGTATATAGGGGAAACATATTTTAAAAATTTCTTAGCTCAGAAGTAACCTAAAATCATAAATAAAGTGTTGAATCTACCAAAGAATTACGTTTTAATATTTGCATAATTGTGGAGAGTTTACTTTCCAAGATGTCGGCCAAAATGGCTGCCAAAACACAAAAATATGCCCATTACAGCTCATAGGCAATCTAGAATAACAAACTAAGTGTGGAATTTGATATTTTCAGGGTCAGGGATTTAATTTGTCGTAGAGGCAATAGTATGGGAGTGTTACTTTCCAGGATGGCGGCCAATATGGCCGCCCAAACACAAAACTATCTGTATCTCAGCTCACAGGAAAGTTACATTATCGAATAAAGTGTCGAATTTAATATATTCAAGGTTAAGGAATTGATTTATCATAATGGCAATAGTGTGTGAGTGTTAGTTTCCAAGATGGCGGTCAATATGGCCAACAAAACAAAAAAATTGTACTTCTCAGCATTTTGCTTTTGGCGGCAATAATGGGCACCATCAATAGTAACGTTCCAATACTATTGCCACTACGAGGAGTCAATTTGGTGAACTTGAATGTATTAAATTTGACACTTCATTTGTTATTTTAGATAAACAAAAAGCTGAGATAGGCATATTCTGTTTTTCCGGCCACTTATGCCGATATATTGGATAGTATCATTCAAACACTATTGCTACTGCGAAAAAACGACTGTTTGACCTTGAAATTATAAAATTAGGCAGTTCATTTGCTATTGTATCTTACCTATGAGCTGATATATATATATATATATATATATATATATATATATATATATATTTGCATTTTGACGGCAACATTAGCAGCCATCTAGGAAAGTAACACTCACACAATTGGAACTTCGAGAAATGGATTCATTGACCTTGAAACTATTAAATTCGACACTTTATTATTTTCTTAAGGTAGCTTACCTATGCGCTGAGATATAGATATTTTGTTTTGGCGGCCATATTGACCGCCATCTTGGCTAGTAACATTGCAACACTATTGCAACTACGAGAAATCGATTCCTTGATCTTGAAACTATTAAAGTTGATACATCATTTGTTATTGAAGCTTATTTTGAGCGGCGATATACATATTTTTGTTTTTTGTGTGGCCATTTTGTCCGCCATCTTGGACAGTAGCATTCACACACTATTGCTGCTATCAGAAATCGATTGACTGACCTTAAAATTATTAAATTCGACCCTTCATTTATTACTGTAGCTTACATATGAGCCGTTTAATCGGTACAGTTCTTGCTGAGATATACTTTTTTGCATGTTATGGCGGCCATATTGGCCACCATCTTAGAAAGTAACACTCGCGCACTATTGGCACTACAAGAAATCGATTCGCTGACCTAGAAACTATTTTATTAGACACTCTATTTGTTATGGTAACTTAACTATGAGCTGAGATATACACTGTACATTTAGTTGAGTTATGGTGGCCATATTGGCCGCCATCTTAAGAGTCACGGCATCCACTCTAAACCAGCACTATGCGACCATATCCACGGATCAGCATTATACACCTCCACGACTCAAGGCCACCGTCGTTGGATGCGATCAAGAAATAGAAGAATTTAGCATCTTCAAAATGCTGGAGGCAGCAGGAAAAACAGCAACAGGACCAGACGGGATACCTCCATGGCTCCTGAGCAGAGCTGCTTCAACGCTTGCGAAACCGATCACATTTCTATGTAATCTATCCATTTGCAACTCATTTGTTCCTCCTCAATGGAGGATGAGTAACATTACACCTGTACCTAAGGTAGGGCCTACAGCGACCGGAAACTGAGTCAGACTATCGACCTATATCGATTACTTCAATCTTATGCCGAATCCTTGAGAAGTATGTTGTGCGACGATATTTCTACTCTTTCATGACGCAGCCACAGAGTAACCGGGAGTTTTCTGATCAGTATGCTTTTCGGCCGACTGGTTCTACCACAGCTGCCCTGATATCCATAACACATCAACTCTCTGAAATGCTACAAGAAAGCCCCTATGTTCACCTAATAGCCCTGGACTTCTCAAAGGCGTTTGATACTGTGAGGCATGCATATCTGGCAGAACAACTTGCGGAACTACCCATCCCTGACCACATATATAATTGGATCATAGCCCTTCTCAGTAATCGCCAATACTGCACAAAATTTCTTGGAACAATCTCCGATGCCATTGAAATCAACGCCAGCATAGTTCAGGGATCAGGTCTGGGACCGGGTAACTTCGCAACAGCCATATCAAAACTAAAGCCACACCACCCTCGCAATAGACTGTTAAAGTATGCTGACGACAGCTACCTCCTGGTTCCTGCTGAAAATAGCGGTACGATTACGTCTGAGGTTGACCATATCTCGGCATGGGCCATCGAATGCAATCTGAAGCTGAACCAACATAAACTTCAGGAGATGATTGTTCACCGACCCAGATCGAAGCTTGACAACATACATCTGACAGATGCCAAGACGGGATTCAAAAGGGTGGAAAGTATGAACATTTTAGGAGTCACCCTCACAGGAAAATTTGACTTTGATAAACACATAGACAACATTTGTAGGAGGGCTAGGCAATCACTTTATGCTCTCCGTGTTCTTGCTGCCCACGGGTTATCGGGATCATCACTCCACGACGTTGTCCGTGCGACTACTCTTACCAGGATGTTGTATGCCTCTCCGGCATGGTGGGGGTTTGTGGGTCAGGACGGGCGAACACGCCTACAGGCGCTGCTGCGGCGACTGGTCCGGCTACGATACCTGCCCGAAAACAACCCAAGTTTCGAACAACTATGCCAGAGCGCTGACACCCGCCTCTTCGGTGCTGTTCGTGCAGATCCAGGCCATGTTCTACATGACCTACTGCCCCCAATTAAAACTGTAGTATATGCTCTACGTCCACGTGAACATGACAGAATTTTACCTGTTGCAGACAGTCTGGCACGCAAAACTTTTATTATTAGGATGATTTATTCGTGATTATAAACTTCATAATGTACACCAAAGTGCGGTTAGCAATTGGATCAATAAAGGATATACTTACTTACTTACTTACTTACTTTTGGCCAAAGATACTATCCCTGTTAAAATCTTTGCTATTGGCACTACGACGAGAAATGGATTCATTGACCTTGAAACTATTAAATTTGACACTCGACACTTAATTTGTTACGGTAGCTTACCTGAGAGCTGATATATTACAAATTTTGTTGGGGTAAAAAATTACCCTTTTTGGACCTCGACCTATCGTAAAATCTTTTAGTCCTGCGAAGGTTATTGTGGTATAATGGACTCATCGAGTCACGTAGCCTTCAATTCAGGAGGAGGCAACTTCACAGACGATTGGCAAAATCCTGTTTATTGGGGTCATTGGCCAATAGAAGTTCCAGTATATAAAAAAAACAAGACGAGGCAACTGCCTCCTCGTGTCTCCATGCAGCCACGCCTACTGTACAACAGTGGTGTGAAAATTATTAGAATCAAGCACGAATATGTGATTATTTTTATTTTTTTATCTTTTAAGTCAGAAACTGTAAAAGACCAGTCAACATTTAATATTTGGTGGATAACCCCTTAGCCTGGATGAGTTTTGCAATGCGTTTTGGCATTCCTTCAATGAGTCTAGGACACACAAGCAGATCAGTTGCTTAAAAAACATAGGCTACACTTTCGTGCTTGATTCTAATAATTTTCACACCACTGTATGGACTCATCTCAATGTTTTATTTTAGTTTGTTTGATTTTGTGCCCAAGGCTTATTCCAATGATTGGCTGTCTTTCTTTCCTACCTGTAATTTTTTCATCTATAGGTGTACCTATTTAGCGGGATCTATGAGCCCTTATGGGCCCCCGTGTAGCCAGTACAATGTCAAATCGTTAAATGACATTGTGTTCACGGTCACTAAATAACTTACTTACTGTCGCGGAAGGCGGTTGTAGGTCAGAGCTCTCTATTGTATCCCTATTCTGGGGCGGCCATACTGTATATCAAGGACCATCTGAGGTCGTTGGTTGTCACGGAGCCACCGTAAACTTTTACCCGGACTTGTATTCGTGGACCCTTCAGTGCTAGGCTTCAATGCTGTGTCGATCTTAGAAATACGAGTTATAAATACTGACACCTAGTTAAAGGCTTCCGTGGACGCTGTTTACAGTACAGCTACCGAGGGTTCTGGTTTCAAATGGTTGCCTGAAAATGTCGGGTCTGTAATCTTTTTATCTGCGCGTATGCACCATTGCACGTCTCAGGTTATATGCAGGATGTGCTTAATTGGCTCCCCTACTGCAGCGGATCTGGTATCGGATCAGCGTTTTGGTCTGGCGGTCGTTGCTGGGTCTAGCCCCTGCCTATCTACGCGACCTCTGCTGCCCTACCTTGGGTGCTCCGGGTCGTCGCTCTCTCCGCTCTACTGAGCGGCGCGTGCTCATGGTCCCTTTTGCCCGCACAGCTACTAAGCAGAATCGGGTCTTCTCAGTGGTTGGCCCCTCCCTCTGGAACGGGTTCCCTTTAACGGTGTGCTTGCATCCTAGAATCCACTCTGAATCCTTCTACACTTGCCTCAAAACTGTTCTTTTCAGCCGTGCTGGGGTCGTGAGCGCTCCTGAGTAGTAACCTTGAAGGGGCGCTATATAAAACTTCGCAATGAATGAATGAATGAATTAGACCAACTGGGTAAACTCGTAGTTTAGGTTGGTAAATTATTTGAATGTCTTCAATGCCGTACTTCACGTTGGTAAGTAAGCAGTCTACCTATGTCCATGACAACTATCATCAATCCCGTTTCCATTTCACAAAGAAATTTTTTTCATCAATCCAGCTTCCATTTAAATTTGACAATATAAAATAATTTAGCAACCGAGACTACGGGTTTACCATTATTTTATATCGTCAAATTAAAATGGAAGCTGGATGGATGAAAAAAATGGTTTCCATAAATGAAAGTGGGATTGATGAAACCATTTGTGTATTCAAATAGAAGTTGCATTAGTGGAAATAATTTTAACCGTAAATAGAAGCTGGATTGATGAAACTAAGTTTATGATGCAATAGAAGCTGGATTGAAGAAAATAATTGTTTCCGTAAGTAGAAGCTGGACCCACGATAATAGTTCTTAGCCTAAATAAAAGTTACATTGATGAAAAATAATATTTTGGTTAAATAGAAGTTGGGTCATTTGTTTCATGAAATGCAAGCTGGATTAATTATAGCTATCATGGACATAGGTAGACTGCTTACTTACCAACATGAAGTAAGGCATTGAAGACATTCAAATAATTTACCAACCTACACTACGGGATAACCGAGAAACTGATTTAATTTGTAATACCAGGCTAATAGTAATGGTAAACGTGTTGTTTAGCATTGTCAATTATTTCCATCAATCCAACTTCAGCTTTGGCAAGAATCCTTTTCATCTAGCTTTTATTTAGGCAGGAATTATTTTTCATTAAAACAACTTCTTTAAATTATAATCAAGAATTGTTTTATCAATGCAGCTTCATTTAAGCTAGATTCTTTTCAACAATCCCATTTTTATTTAAGCAAAAACTATTTTCATCAATCAGACTTCTATTTAGGCAAAAATTATTGTTATCAATCCGATCTCTATTTAGCAAGAATTCTAGGCAAAACTGGGAACGGCGGTCCCAAATTATGAAATGACGGCGGTCCCAAATTATGAACTAAAAGAAATCAACAGATGCCGCTTTCTTATAGTTTCGCTAAAACGTGCTATATGTTCTCAGGAATCCAGCTTCTAATTACTTAAAACATTATTTTCATCCAGCTTCTGTTGAATGGAAACTTAGTTTCGTCCATGCAACCAGCTTGGTGTCCAGCTTTTATAATACAGGAAAAATTATTTCGATCAATCCAGCTTCTATTTCAACACAGGAATGTTTTCATCAATCCCAATTCCATTTAGGGAAAGTTTTTTCATCAATTCAGCTTCCATTTTAAAGTGACAATATCAAATAACTGTAGACTTCTTTCATTTCATAATTTGGGACCGCCTTTCCCAGTTTTGCCGAATTCTATTCATCAATCCAACTTGTATTCGACCAATGCTGAAACCCATGCAATGGCGAATAATTTACCATGCTAAACAACACATTTACCCATTAATGTATATGAAACGAAGAAGTATAGAATGTTCAATCAGAGTTGCTCTGTTAGACTAAGTGTAAATCAGCAATGCAGTGGGAAACATTCTTGCACATGCAAGGCACTGGTGTGAGTTATGTCTATCGCAGTCTGGGGTACTGTATAGTTATTCATATTATACTGACAACCATGTAGAAACTACTTGCATCTGTTCTCAGACCATATTCATAAAGAAAATAATGGATTTTAACGAAGAACATTTACCTTTGAATGAAATCTAAAGTAGCTGCTGCAGCCTGGGGATACTGAATATTGATGCAAAAGTAGCTGGCAAACAGTGAGGCAAATCCATCCAAGAATGTTGTGCAATTGTCATTGACAACAACTTGATCGATTGACAGCATGAAGCGCTTTGCAGTGCAACAAGATGAACCTACAAATAAGACATAACAAAATTCTTCTGTACACTGCTGTCTTAGTTACAAAGCTAAATCTAGGACCAAATGACTTGTGGTGTTGATTCTTCCTAGGACCAAATGACTTGTGGAGTTGATTCTTCCTAGGACCAAATGATGTGGAGTTGATTCTTCCTAGGACAAATTGAGTGGGGGAGTTGGTTTTTCCTAGGACAAATTAAATGGGGGAGTTGATTCTTCCTGGGACCAATGACTTGTGGAGTTGATTCTTCCTAGGACCAAATGACTTGTGGAGTTGATTCTTCCTAGGACAAATTGAATTGGGGAGTTGATTTTTCCTAGGACAAATTGAATGGGGGGAAATTGGTTTTTCCTAGGACAAATTAAATGGGGAGTTGATTCTTCCTGGGATCAAATGACTTGTTGAGTTTTCTTCCTCGGACAAATTGAGGCGAACATTTAGTATCGGGTGCGTAAGTTTACTGGCGTTTCACGGTTTCTTTTGACATTCTGCACGGAAGGTACCATGTTTTCTAATGACGACAATAACCCTAACCGACCCTCATGACGTCTAACCTTACCCTGACCGACTCTCGTGATGTCTAACCTGACCCTAACCGACACGCACGAAACCTACGCACACCAATTCTAAATGTTTACCCAAATTGAATGGTGGACTCATTATCACTTTCATTATCACTGTGATACCGGTATATGACTGTTTTCGTTTGGAGGAGTTTTCTTCGTTGTTAATTGGTCCTACACCGAAGATACTCCTTAACTAAAACTACGCCATTCACTTTGTCCTAGAATCCACTCCACAAGTCATTTGGCGTTGTCCTTGACAGCACACTCACCTTCTCAGAACAACTCCATTGGAGTGTCTATTACCCAACAGGAGTACTTTAGTCCTAGTAACAATACACTCCACCGGTAAATTATTCTTAGTAAGAATTAACTCCACCAGTCAATATATCCTGGGATATATTGACTGGTGGAGACTCCGGAGTGTTTAAAAGGGAGATTCTATTCAGCCTGCTACACCGGTTCACACATCCCTGAATAACTGTTATAATAATAATAATAATAATAATAATAATAATAATAATAATAATAATAATAATAATAATAATAATAATAATAATAATAATTGTTAGAATGTTGTACTCATATTGACAGTTGTTAGTTGTTAAGACATAAGCACACCAGAGTGTGGATATGCAACTGGTTTAATCAAGACTATACTTACTTACTTATAATAATAATATAATAATAATATAAATATATAAATATAAAGTTATATATATATATATATATATATATATATTCAGTACACAAAAAATTTCAAACCCCAAATAATTCTCAATATGGAGGCCCCGCCCGGAGGTTTTTGGGACCTAAGCCCTCTCCCTCTCAACATACCGTGGAAACAATAATTAAAATATTATTTAAATTAACTGCATATACAGCCATTTAAAATGTTCACATAAACATTTGGTACAGTAAAAAGCCATTTAATTTATATATATATATATTTATATAAATTGGCCACACTACTTTCTGTAATACTATTACCCCAGGTGGCCCTGGTTAGCGGGACCCTTCGCCTTCGGCCTCTTATGGGTCTCGTTGGTAACCTTAACTTATTTTGCCGATGTATTTCTGTTGTTGATTACTCTTTTTGTATGTTTTTGGTTACCAAATAAAAAATCAATCAATCAATCAATATATAAATATAAAATTGTATATATATATATATATATATATATATATATTCAGTACACACAAAATTTCAAAAGCCCCAAATAATTCTGAATATGGAGGCCCGCCCAGAGGCTTTTGGGGCCCTAAGCCCTCTCCCTCGCCATCTCATCTTACCACCGACAGTGTAGGGTCAGTATGCTCATCGTAGCTGAGTTTGCTAACGGCTCAGGTGGAACAGAAATCTCAAACCAAATTTCTGCCACGCTAGGGGTTTGTACCCCTGACCTCTTGATTGACAGTCCAGCAAGCTAACCACTACGCTATCAAGCACCTCTTATCTAAACAACGTCGTAATTAGATTACCGGTATATAGAACTGGAAACTGAAATCATCCGATAAATGTAGGATAAAGTTAAATATTACTAAGCTGGCGTCTTGCACTTAGCTTAAGTGAAGTGTTACTCGAGTACAGCAGGCCTTTGACAATTATGACAAAATCCTTTGAACAGTAAATCAAGATAAATATAGAAAGTATCTTACCACAAAATATCAAGCAGGGTGTGGCAGGTAAATCGTGTACCTCTGAAGCAGTAGCAGTTTCCTGAAAATAGTAACAGAAATTAAAACAGAACCAAGAGTAAACACTTCAACTAAACTAAATATGGGTCACCTCAGCATTGTTTTCTTCGTATTAGTGACTTGGTCAAAATAAGGTGGGCAAAGAGCTGGTCATTTTGATCGCTTCTATCAAAAATATTGCAAGAATCAGTTGACACAATTGATATGACAGCTGCCAGCAGTGTCAAGAAATGGGCTCGCTGCTTTCTATGCCCACAAAAGAGACAATAATTCGAATACCACCTTTTTGGCATATGGGCCCATGGCATGGCAAGAACACCTGAAAAGTATTTGCATCCACTGAAAACCTTGACACTGATAGTGTGAAAATTTCTAAATAATGTCCTTTTAGGCTACACACAACATGACTTGGGATCTCGAAGAAATTGGGCACCACATGGGCACCACAGATAGTTGCAGGAGGGGCAAAACACAATATGTCACGGTAAAACCTTTAGCAACAGCTTGAGAAATGTGAAATAGGAAATAAAGAATACAGGTATTTTACTATTTTTCATAGAGGTTTTATAAATGTAAACATTTAAAACAATATCCAAACACATTTTTTTAATATTGTTTTAAATTAGTGCTTCAGTGGGAAGAAATTTGTTAAACACCAAAAGTAGTAGTTAAAATAAAAATCAATTTTCGAATACTAACGTCAGCTTTCTTGAATAGAGTGTCAGGGTTCTCGGCGAAATATGCCATCAGACTAAGGATTGATGCTGGCAGCACAACATTCTTGGGATCCTGCGACTCCTTGACATCTTCCAGGACATCCAGAGCGACTTCCTGAAAGTGCAAAGCATTTAAATTTGTTAATTCAGAAGAAAAATAGTGAATTGGGTGTATTGTCGGAAGTAATGATCAGTTTCCAATCGGGAGTGCAGGGTGCATTACGTTCAGATGTTGCTTCAGATCTGCTATGCAACACTGCTTTACAAAGTGAAATTTTTGGCTGAAAAATTTATTTTGAAATATGAAATTCTACAAATTTCCATTACAACAGCACAGCAAAACTTGTCAAGGCCAATTACAAAACATCTTCTAGAAGCCCATTATGCTCTGCCAGTTTGAAAACTGAGCAATTTCTTCATAACAATGTTTTAGGAATAGTGTAACACTCTCATCGGTGATATGTTTTATATTCCTGCTTTACCTGTTCGGAAACTACTTGTTATATTTTAATTGGGGCTGGGGATTAAATTTAAATCAATTGTAGTTAGTATTTACTTTGAATATTTGCAGGTACTTCTTTACGTTGTTTTCCTTCAGAAAAGCCCAGAGCTTCTCAACTTTTCCTGAATCTTTAAGGCATCCATGAATATTGATTTTCATCAATAGTTGAAAGTGGGTTTTTAAACCAATCTCATGAAAGAGGAATGGCCAATGCTGATTAAGCCCAGTGATTGGCATACATGCATTCACATCTCTCCTTTGGAGGACATATGTGCATTTCATATGTTCCTCAATTTCTTCGAGAACCCAAGCTGACTCGCCTTGTTGATGCATGATCTTAAGAGCATCTTGCTTAGCCCGCAGTGACACCTCCATCTCATCGCTAAGCACATCCTCTGGTTCTGAATTAACACAATCATAATTTAATTTTCTTTTCCTCGTGTTCATTTGTGTGGAATCTGATTCAGTGGCAGAGTCCTTCCTGTGTATATTTTCAACACGTGCTTTTAGTTGTTTGGCTAGCGACTCATAGCCTGACATCACGATCTCCCCACCAACTTGATCTGAAAGAGATCCGAAATGCGCTTCAACAACCTGTTTTGCAATCTGATCGGTATGCTTTTTCAGCGGTCGTGGACACACTTTAACTATGTCATCCACCAAAACCCTGACAAGATCTCTGCGAGAAGCTGGATCTAAACGCTTTCCTTGTGCCAACAAGTCATTTACTTTTTTGGACAGTCTTGCCCTTGGCAGAACAAACGTATCCATCCAACTGATGCTTGCAGATCTGTTTGGTGTTGCTTCAGCAACAGGACTGGAAACATGTGAGGTTGATGGTGAAAGAGACACGTTACCTACAGTTAATATAACATAATAGAACTTAATTTCTGACACTTTTTGAAAACAGGTGAAGCCGAACTCCAAAAGCAATTTATTAATAATGATATTCGGTGTAAGTACAATCATTGATTAATTACACTAAATGACCCTCCACGAAGTTTGTCACACCAACAGTCATTTTGCAATGTATATAAACAGACTTGATCTTCTAGTTCATACTAGAACAGCTATGGCACAGTCCCGGCCCTTTACCTCAATGGGTCCCTCTCTTTAGAATGCACCGTCTCCACCTACTTGCTCTCAAGTTCTAGCTGGTAAACCCTCCTCCCCCCATTGCTTTTCTCAAAACCTATTTCTTCTCTCATGGTCTTGTGCACTTGGAGCGCCTCTGAACTGTATTGTATTCAGACTTTTATAAAGTGCCTCTAGTAGGGTGAAATACCCTACAAGAGGAGCTTTATAAAAGTTTGATTACAATGCAATACAACTGCAATCTGATAATGTCCTCCTTACAAAATCAATAGAAACTAGAAGAGGTAAGTTTTTAGATTAGCATGAAAGACATTGTCAGTAGGTGAGCTGCAAACACGAGAAGGTAACAAGTTCCAGATGAAGGGACCAGCAATTGTGAATGAATGCCAGCTAACATTGTACACTGTATTGCATACTTTAAAATTATAATAAAATGCAGCTTAACGTAAATTCCCTGTAACTAACCGTTACATTTCCAATTCTGCACGAGTCGTCGGGCTTTGATAACTGGCAACACCTTCAATAGATCTTTTTCTTGCACTACTGAAAGGTCATCTAAATTTTCCACTCCAAGGACAGTGATGAGATGTTGTAAAACTGTTTCCATCATGTCTAATGCCAGATTTGGAGAATTCTTCTTAACGAACTCCTCTAATTCCATTTTTTACAAATCTAAAAGTGCATGATGTAACACAATAACGTTTTTGTTAAATTTATCATATGCCGGAAGAGAATAGTAATCCAGAAAGTTTTTTAAATTTATGCACTCAATTTGGCATAGATTTTTCTCAAGAATATACATATGCAATCTAACATCATGCTCTGACGTATAATTTTCTACTAAAACATTAACATCATTATTATAAGAAACAAGGAAAAACATAATTTTTCCAAATATTATACCATATTCGCAGTGTCTCACAGGAATATACAGACCTTCAGAATATTCAATTCCTTTCATTATTATTTTATTATACACCATGCAATTTTCCAAATTTAGTTTGCATGCCAGAATGGCTGATTGAATTGGTTGACTGTACAATTTCAGCAAAACTGGATGACCATTTTGACACTGCAGGATCGGTGGGAAAATGTCGCCTTCACTATGGAACGCCTGCAGCAATTGATGCTTTTGGGCAAGTAGTTTGGGCAAATTTCTGAAATTCTGTGCAGCTCTTGCACACTGCTTGAAATACGAGTGCTTTGATTCAAAGCGCATTGTCCACACCCGAATCAGAGGACCAAACTGCACCATAAGAGTAGGGTAGTGTACAAGGTAGTGGTGCTTTGGTCTTAATTGATTATCAGGAAACAAACGTTTCCTACTGTCTAAATATTCCTCAATCAGGCACTGCAAATACGCAACTATGCCGAAACTAACCCTAGGGGCACACACAATTTCGACAATTTCTCTCAACAAAGTACAAAGATGCCAAACGTCATCTTCCAAGTCAACAATTCTATGGCCTATAACAAGAGGAAGAATGCGTAACAAACACCAATTCTGAATTGCATGACCACTCAGACGATCTGCATTGACTTTAATATTGGGAGGTTTATTTCCTGAATCAGTACCAAGACACTTAAAACTTGATAAAAGACGATTAAATTGTTCATGTGTAAACCAGTGCTTACTCTTAAAATATTTGAAATATAAAGCAATGTCTACTGATACCACACCTTCAAATAAGTCGTGACCAAGACAAGGTGGAAGACCAGGGAGACAAACATGGAAATGTTTTAATCTGTTAAATAAAGATGCAAATTTGATTCCTCGGGATTGGAAAAGGCCAAGATCAGACTTAAGAGCATCAGAGTCATAATTCATTTTATTTCTTGGTTGTCCAGTTGCATAAGCACGACCATTAACAAACTGACTCCGTTCCAAAAGACAAAATCTACAAAAGTGAGCTGTGCTACTAAAATTTTCTGTAAACCCTCCTATCATGTGTGACCCCAAATTGTCACCAGTTATGGAAATAACACTTCCTTTAACAGTTTGTCCACAAATTTCAATGCCATCATTTTCCAAGTGCATTATGTCTGCAATTAGTCGACTGAAGATTTTTTCCTGTCCAAATGCTTTAACATCTTTTTCTGTACATAATAAAACTAACTGAATGTGATCAAGGTTAGATCTGTAGTGAGGCATAATGTCAGCTAAACTGTAGTAAACTGCTAGTACTTTATGCTTGGATTTTGCTGACCCTAAAGGATTGACCAGCTCAAATGAATCTTGATACAAAATGATTTTTAAAGCATTAGGGTTCTCAGTATAAAATGCATTCGATTTGAACACAGACCCATCGGTAATATCTTCCAAGATGGTATCAGCATTTGTTGAAGTTGAAAATTGCCTTTGTAACCACTGTTCTTTAACAGACTTAAATGTAAACAGAGTTTGTAAGCTCTTCTCAAGAGGTACATACTGATAATATCTCAACTGCCGGCAATCATTGCGTCCAATGTAAACATCTACAGGACTGACAAAATGAAAGGCATTCCTGAAATATTGCAGTCTTGTGTAATTGCTTCTCAAAGCACCATCTGTAAATGTGGATTTTATTAAATCTCTGTCAAATTCATTGACCAATTCTTTTGTTTGATCACCAGTTAATCCATAGGCTTGCAATTTTGTCATTATTCTGGATTCTACACATTTTTGACTAGTGCTATGGAGATTTAGAAAGTCCTCAATAACATTTTTAACTTTACGTTCTGACAACAAATATTTGGCTTGTAGTTTTAAGAGAAATAAAGCAGTACTGCGAACAAAAGTTGACTCATTGACCTCATCAATATGAACATCATTATCGTCTTCAGTAACTTCACCATGATCACAGAATGTTTCCAAAATTGTTTCTCCATTACTTTCAACAGTTAAACAACTATCTGCCAAATATGAAAATTCTCTATTTTTGTGATTTCGAGATAAATGAGCTGAAAACGAGGATTTATTTTTGTATGCTTTTGTGCATTTTTTGAATGGACACTGGATTGTCTGGCCTTTGTGAATGTGCTCATTCAAGTGTAACAAATGGCCTTGAACAGTACTTGAAGAAATGCCACACAACGGCAGCGTGCAGTTCAGCCTCGCAGTATTGCTGTCAAATGTTTTGCGTCTGTTAATGTTATGATTACGCATTACATGCATTCTCAAAGCATTGTAAGTCAGTAAAACGCTATGGCATCCTGGAAGAGAACACTTAAATGAAACGTTACTAACATTAGAATGGTAGCGACAATGTGCTAACCAGACCAATACGGACGAAAATGTACGCTCACAAACTGAGCAAATCAGGGTTCCCATAGCCTAATGATCACTCTCAAAAACGCTGAAATAATAATTTGTAGGTTACACACGTGAATCAGTAGCAGATGTTAGATTGCAATGGTATTGTTTTAAACGTCTTGAAGATAAAATGAAGTATAAGATTACTGTAATTTTTAGAGAAAATTTTGAAAACCTGACTCAACCCTGCCTCTCGGAAATGAAAAAGGATGGCTATAACAAATTTCCGAAAGATTCAGAGGCTGAGTCTCGGCTATTTTTGGAAGCGGGTGCGTTCTTTTATCAATTTGAAACCGGAGAATCGGTCATAATTACTTTGTAGAAAAATTACAAAACAAAATAATGCATTAGTATCTAATAATGATCCTTCACTAATAAATAAAACTTTTATTCACTAGTTATTCAATAAGCTGCACGTACTGAGCAGACTACATCGTTAAATGGCAATGATATGTGATGCTTAAAAGGCGATTTAGGATATTTAGCCAAAGCCCTACGCATCTTAATTAAGGTTTAGGCCTATATTAATATTATTGTATTCACTAGCCTATATCAATATTTAAAGTCGGCCTCTGCTGGAAACTTACCATAACACACATAATTAAGTTATTGAAATTTATGCGTCGGTAGGCCTAATAAAAATTGACGAGTCTCTCTAGGCTACTATTGAGCTCGCACAAGAAGCTGGTTGTTTGAAACAGGTCGAATGGGCTAGAGTCGTAAATCAGTTAAAGCCACTGTTGGCGAACAATGAATACAACGAAGCTGTTGTACACGCGTCAATTCTTTAGCAAGGAGAAAATAGACATGGCCATAGCATCTCCTACAGTGAGTCTGGATTCTTTAGAAATAGTAAAGGGGAGGTATTTAAGGTCGACGCCCACGGTCGTGCAGCCATAAGACGTAGCCCTTTTTCTCCTCCAGGCTTCGGACTGGCACTACAAAATAATGAAAATAAAGGCTACTTACATACTTACTCGTCTCCTCGGCTTAACCTCCTCGGAGTCTATAACCTGACGGCAATTGGGGACTTGATTTGATAAAGAGCCTGTAGGCCTAAATAAGCTGGTCACCCTGACGTGGTTTGAGTGGCACTGAGAAATTTCGAAGATTTGCATTACTTTTCAAGGACAATGACCGAATTTAGGTCAGAACTGAAATTCCATCTGTATTAAAATTAAATGACCCCGTTTCGTGAGCTACGAGGGGTCAGCTTGGAGGCTTAGCCTACGGATGTTTTCTGCTAAGTCCATTGCAGGAGATTGCAATTTCTAAATCGATTTTTCTCAGAAACAACTAGGCTATCTATTGGTTCTTTCTGCATTACGATATTCACATCACAGAAGTTAGGGACAGGAATTAACCTATATTTGATGTCAGTTTGTGGTAGGCCTACTAGGCCCTATAGAGTGTCATGTTTCCTTGACAGCTTTTCGCGTTCATTTTCGATTGTAAACAACACTTTAGGGGTCGTCCATTAATTATGTCAACAAATTTTAGGCCTTTTTGACCCCCCTCCCCTTGTCAACAACTGTCAAACATTGACGGACCCCTAAAAATTATGTCAACAATCCCAGAACCCCCCTACCACGAGCGTTACCAGACAAAAAAATTTTCCGAACGACCATTTTTTTTAGAAATTTGAACTCCGATGACCTTTTTTTAGACATTTTTTTTTAGATGACCTTTTTTAGACATTTCACATTACATTGGAAAAAAATTTGTTGACGTCAACTTGTACCGAACCCCCCCTCCCCTTGTCAACAACTGTCAAACTTTTCCAAACCCCCTCTCCCCCTATTTTGTTGACATAATTAATGGACGACCCCTTAGTAGCTTGCGGAATGCTTAATTACTGTTGGTAATCATTTTTGCAATATTATTGTTGATTTTATTAAAATTAACAGTTAATATTATGTTTAAGAAGTCTGTTTAAGAACAAAGTTTAATAATAATTTGTTAATGTCAACAATTTCATGATTGCTACAAATTTCAGATTTAGATAAAAAAAATTACAAATGGTCGGGAATCGAACCAGGATTCCTTTCCCTTCGAGTTCACGAAATACTAAACACGCTAACAACTTGAGCTAACACGACATCTGTCGGGTGAGGTTATTAGCAGTACATGGTTTGAGTGGCGCTGAGAAATTTCGAAGATTTGCATTACTTTTCAAGGACAATGACCGAATTTAGGTCAGAACTGAAATTCCATCTGTATTAAAATTAAATGACCCCGTTTCGTGAGCTACGAGGGGTCAGCTTGGAGGCTTAGCCTACGGATGTTTTCTGCTAAGTCCATTGCAGGAGATTGCAATTTCTAAATCGATTTTTCTCAGAAACAACTAGGCTAGGCTATTGGTTCCTTCTGCATTACGATATTCACATCACAGAAGTTAGGGACAGGAATTATATTTGATGTCAGTTTGTGGTAGGCCTACTATAGAGTGTCATGTTTCATTGACAGCTTTTCGCGTTCATTTTCGATTGTAAACAACACTTTAGTAGCTTGCGGAATGTTTAATTACTGTTGGTAATCATTTGTGCAATATTATTGTTGATTTTATTAAAATTAACAGTTAATATTATGTTTAAGAAGTCTGTTTAAGAACAAAGTTTAATAATAATTTGTTAATGGCAACAATTTCATGATTGCTACAAATTTCAGATTTAGATAAAAAAAATTACAAATGGTCGGGAATCGAACCAGGATTCCTTTCTCTTCGAGTTCACGAAATACTAAACACGCTAACAACTTGAGCTAACACGACATCTGTCGGGTGAGGTTATTAGCAGTACATGGTTTGAGTGGCGCTGAGAAATTTCGAAGATTTGCATTACTTTTCAAGGACAATGACCGAATTTAGGTCAGAACTGAAATTCCATCTGTATTAAAATTAAATGACCCCGTTTCGTGAGCTACGAGGGGTCAGCTTGGAGGCTTAGCCTACGGATGTTTTCTGCTAAGTCCATTGCAGGAGATTGCAATTTCTAAATCGATTTTTATCAGAAACAACTAGGCTAGACTATCTATTGGTTCCTTCTGCATTACGATATTCACATCACAGAAGTTAGGGACAGGAATTATATTTGATGTCAGTTTGTGGTAGGCCTACTATAGAGTGTCATGTTTCATTGACAGCTTTTCGCGTTCATTTTCGATTGTAAACAACACTTTAGTAGCTTGCGGAATGTTTAATTACTGTTGGTAATCATTTGTGCAATATTATTGTTGATTTTATTAAAATTAACAGTTAATATTATGTTTAAGAAGTCTGTTTAAGAACAAAGTTTAATAATAATTTGTTAATGGCAACAATTTCATGATTGCTACAAATTTCAGATTTAGATAAAAAAAATTACAAATGGTCGGGAATCGAACCAGGATTCCTTTCCCTTCGAGTTCACGAAATACTAAACACGCTAACAACTTGAGCTAACACGACATCTGTCGGGTGAGGTTATTAGCAGTACATGGTTTGAGTGGCGCTGAGAAATTTCGAAGATTTGCATTACTTTTCAAGGACAATGACCGAATTTAGGTCAGAACTGAAATTCCATCTATTAATTAAAATTAAATGACCCCTTTTCGTGAGCTACGAGGGGGTCAGCTTGGAGGCTTAGCCTACGGATGTTTTCTGCTAAGTCCATTGCAGGAGATTGCAATTTCTAAATCGATTTTTCTCAGAAACAACTAGGCTATCTATTGGTTCCTTCTGCATTACGATATTCACATCACAGAAGTTTAGGGACAGGAATTATATTTGATGTCAGTTTGTGGTAGGCCTACTATAGAGTGTCATGTTTCATTGACAGCTTTTCGCGTTCATTTTCGATTGTAAACAACACTTTAGTAGCTTGCGGAATGCTTAATTACTGTTGGTAGGCCTAATCATTTTTGCAATATTATTGTTGATTTTATTAAAATTAACAGTTAATATTATGTTTAAGAAGTCTGTTTAAGAACAAAGTTTAATAATAATTTGTTAATGTCAACAATTTCATGATTGCTACAAATATCAGATTTAGATAAAAAAAAATTACAAACGGTCGGGAATCGAACCAGGATTCCTTTCCCTTCGAGTTCACGAAATACTAAACGCGCTAACAACTTGAGCTAACACGACAGCTGTCGGGTGAGGTTATTAGCAGTCTAGGCTAATTAACGCTTGACTTGTCTCAAAGGTGCGGTTACCTTGTATAATTTATATGGGCCTATGTATCAAATATATTTAATGCCTTTCTCCCTGATTATTACTAATTCTATACATGTCATTATCTGTCTCGCTGCCTGTCTCGGAAACAGGACTCGGACCTCTTTTTACCCTCCGGATACCCTCAAACTTGACGTTGCCATAACCTTCTAGATACTGAAGGCCGTAATGCTGATTTTGTGACGTCACAAACGAAGTTCGTGGGCTTCCTTGAACAGTGTATAAATGTTACAGAAATTATACGCGTAATCGTAAACTCTAAATTTCTATAAAAAAATAAACGCACTTAGGCCTATCCTATAAGGAATGTGGCTGTTGAGAAAGTTGAGTTTGCAACAGTAATTTTCCACGCTTATTTTAACTTGTAAACAATAATTGAATATTAGACAAAATGTTTAATATTAATTTTATTGCATTTTATAATCATTTTATTTAGGCCTATCCAATAATTGGTAATTATCATGGTTGCACGAGAACTACATTTTTATGCATTCAATATTATTTCAACGCAACGCATGAATAAATAGGTAAATAAATAAATAATAGTGGAGATTAGAGTGCTGTAGTTCGTAGGCAGTCGATGACTCGAAGCCACAGAAGCACTTGTCCATTTTCAATAGGCACGCCATTTAAGGTTCCCGACCACGGACAGTGCTAGCCCAAGATTTAAATCTCTGAAATAGGCCTAAGCCACCTTCGGGAATCGAACTGTGACCTGCATGCTCTCTCACAGAAGCGCATATGAGACGCGCAGCCCACGCTCTTACCAATGTAGCTAACTGGGTCGAATTTTTTCAGCTACTAAACAAGCTTGGATTCACCACAGCTATAACGCAAATTCATCCAGTTTTTACTTATAAATCTCATAGAAATCCCGTTTGACAATGACTTCTTAAATTCTTAATATCAAAAATTTCATCATTTAAAAAAGTAAATTTAGAAAAAAATTACCGAGGTTGGGAATCGAACCTAGGTATGCTAGGTCATGTTTCCCCGTCGAATTACCTAAATACCAAACACGCTAACCACTTGAGCTAAATAGAACAACTTTACAACCTCGTCATTAACAGTCTAATTAACTGTTTAGGTCTACTTGTCTCAAAGCGGCATCTGCCTTGTATATTTTATGTAGCCTATCTAAATAATGTCTGTTCGACCGTATACCTGGCTTTGTGTCTGTCTCGCTACATGGCTGCGCCGTTGTGTCATAGAAAAGATCATTAGAATCACCCTTTTCCTTTCTGCAAGCTTGGGACTTGCACTACTGATTGCCATCTTAGCACCGTGCTGTCTCCTGGCCTTACGCTTCTCGGATTCTGACCTGGCAGCTGTTGCGGACTTGATTTGATATTGTGCCGGTAAATAAGTTGGTCCCACTGACGTGGCTTTTGAGAAGCGCTGAGAAATTGAGAAGATTTGTATTACATTACAAGTGCAGTGGCTGATTTTATTCGGCTGAAAAATTCAATCCGCGTTAGCCAAAATGGTTGACCCCTTCTGCGGGCTACGTGGGAGGGTTAAGCTTGGAGGCTTACAGCCGCCGCTTTCTTATAGTTTCGCTAAAACGTGCTATATATTCTCGTGAATCCAGCTTCTAGCTTAATTACTGAAAAGATTATTTTAATCAATCCAGCTTCAGCCTGGCTCAGTTCATTGCACAGGATTGTAATTTGTGAATGCAATGTTTCCCATAGGCTAAACAACAATTGATTGATCCTTCTGCGTTAGGATATCGGCGCCACAGAAGAGTTTCCAGGCAGGCATTCGATTTGATGTCACTCTAGAGTCTAGAGTGTCATGTTTCATTAGGGCTAATGGTTCTTCACGTTCATTTTCAATTTTAAACAACACTTCCTGAGCTTGATTTTTTGTAAAATACTTTCTTTAATCATTTTTGCAATACTATTTTTGTTTTTACTAATATTAACAGTTAATATTATATTAGGTTTAAATAGTCCATTTAAGAACAAAGTTAAATTATAACTTGCTAATGTCAACAATTTCATCATTGCTACAAATTTCAGAGTGAGATCAAAAAAATTACATAGGTCGGGAATCGAACCTGGGTTCCTTTCGCTTCAATTCACGAAATACTAAACGCGTTAACCGCTTGAGCTAAACCCAACGGCTGAGATCTCTGGTTATTAACAGTCTAATTAACGTTTTACTTGTCTCAAAGCGTAGCTTCAGTTTAACGACACTACGTGATAACAAAGATCATTAGCGTCACCCACATTCTTTATTCAGGCTTGGGACTGGCACTACCAGAGTGCAAGCAGTGGCGGATATTTGTCCCAAAGCGGCGAATATCTTGTATATTTACGTAGCCTATCTAGAATGGTTTTCTACCTAACATTGATTCTATTCTTAGCCTCTCTTATTATCTGTCTCGCTGCCTGTCTCCGAAATCAGACTCGGACTTCCTTTTGATTGATCTTTGAAAATTCGTCAGACTTGACGCAGCGCTTTCAAGTAAGCTGGTGCCCTGCGCTTGGCTTTTGAGTGGCGCGTTAGAAGTTTGGAGATTACGATTGCGATGTCTGCGTGGCTGACATGTTGCAAGACACCATCGCAATACTTGTTCTGCAATTTCAAACCAGAGATTTCTGCTATATATAAGTCTACGGTCAGATGCCGTAATTTCACGACAGAATGAAAAAAATTGAGAATAATCGGTAGGGGGAGCCTGCAATTACGTAATTTACGGTAAAGGACTGTAGATAGAGCTTTACAGAAAAATACCGTTACGAAATAACGGTATAAAACCTTCATTTTACTGCAATTTCTAACAGTGTATGGTACAACAATCAAGTCTTATTTACTTTATATGTTCAATAGATAATAGATAAAGTCTCAGTTCAGCTTTAAAGTGAACCATGAGCAACATATACTTTAAGTCAGAAGGAAGAGAGTCTCATAGTGGCACTTAACTGAGAACTGCTTTGCCCTAGTTGGAGCACGTGGAATTCGATATTAATTTTATGCGATGCTCTAGTATCATGACTATGACACTCCATTTTTTTTTTATCTAGTTATCAAATAGTGATGAAAGAAGCCTGTAATGATAACGTTACATGAATAGTCCAATTTGATATTTTGCAATATCACCCAATTTTAATATAATGTGTATTCCCTAAATATTAACTCTGTACAATCGGACCACCCCAGTAAGCAAGTCACACATGGCACGTTTATGCAGAATCTCGATGTGTTTTAACCTAGATGTGTTTTAACCTAGAGGAATAATTTGAGCCCAGCAGATATTACAATACGATAAGCAAGGAAAAAGTATAATTATTGTTTCCGAAGAAAAATGTAGATAGTGGAAAAGCTGAACTGCCTTACATTTTCGGTGGGATTTTGTCCTTCTGCTCCATTTCGTGCCGACGGGTCTTTGTCTCCCTTCTCTCACGGTTGGACGTAGGCTATGCTATATTGATCATGCGATATTGAGTGCTGATAGGTGATTGTGTACGAATCCCAAAGTTCTGTCGATTACTAGGTATTTTACGTCAGCACAAAATTCAGCACGAGACGGATATAACTAGTGAATGTCCGTGAAAGGTATAACCTCACGAATACTTAATTTTTGAGTCAAATTAAAATTTTGACTGAATAATTATAGTCTTTACATAAACATCGTCAACGCTATAATAATATGAATGCACTCGGGATTATGACGTCAACGAAATCTTGAGTAGCAGCAACGACCTCTTATATAATATATATATATATATTTGTTTTAATTGAGAGAAACAATCTGACAAAAAACAGCGCCCCCGCGTATCGGACAGTGTGAATGAATGACCCCATGCTAGAAACTGACACTTAAATAAGCTAATCAAACTTTAATGAAATAGCCTACATTTTTAAATTAGATATGTTAGAAAGCTACAGAAAGTCTTCATTGTTTCGTTAAAACTATGTTTGATTACTTTTTAATCATTATTCTATAGTTAAGCGGAACAACTATAATCTTTAGGTATAAAGGACACACATTTTGGAATGGTTATAACATTTTTAATTAACTAGTATTTGAATGATATACTAACCAGACATAGCCGTACGACCTTCTGACCACACCCGGTATGCAGGCCTATAGGCTATAGTCTATATATTGTGTGTCCATGCATTTAAGCATGCATGTATGTACGATTGTATGTAGACCAATGTAGGCCTATATATGTAACCTATGTAATATGTGACTGTTTACTTTCCACTTTGTATACTGACCCAATTCCCTCTTTCGATTTATGTGGTAATACTCGTACTCATAGTGTCCCTCATATAGCGAGATTGCGATCCCTTTTGGGCCACCTTTGTAACCAATGTACTTTCCTCATCAGTATACGTACAAAGTGGTTGCAATAAATAAAATACTTCACCTGTAATTATTTCACCATTTGTGTAATTATTAATGGTCTTTTAAATCCCCCACCCACCCCAAAGAGAGCTCTACAAAAGGACTTCTCCACTTCGACCATCTCCATATTACGAAAACACGAACGTGCAACACATACATGTAGACGTGCAGATCGTCTGTTGTCCGTATACGCCTACACGCACACCTGTGTTGGACGTGTGCCGCCATGTATCATTCATTCATTCATTCAAGTATTTATATAGCACCTCTTCTAGGAAACTACTCAGAGGTATCGATACGAGCCAGCGTTTCCCTCTTGCTCAAGCACGAAGTGACGAAACGCCTCCATACTTTCGTCATTCCCGCCGCTCCGTTCCTTGCGTAACCGCCACTTAGGCCTACATGATGTAACCCGCCCCGGAACCACCTCGTGCCAAGTACAAAGCACATCGTTTACCATCAGATCCGTAATAGAACAGACTTGTCAGCGACAGATTCCGTATCAAGACATATAATATATATCTTTTCCCCCGGGGTTTTCGTGCTGAGAGCGCCTCTGAATAGTTATTCTGAGAGAGGCGCTATATAAATCTATAGATACGATATATATATATGCATGTATTATATATATTATGAATTGATAGGTCACGTATGGAATCCTACCGTGTGTGTACTTATTTTTTTAATATTCAGGATATGGCATTTATCGCATGTTCAAATTATAGTAGCCTATACCACCTATATAGATATATATACACTGTGTCCGGATGAAAAGTAGAACACAACAAAAAGTGTCATAACTCGGTCAAAACTATCAGTATTTACCTGAAATTTTAAACACAACAACAGTGACCATATCTACACGAGATCCTAAAGCCGTTTGGAAATGTTCGTGAATTTATCATATTTATGAGCGTTTGCAATGGAGCACTGACAAATTAAAGTTTCCAACATGGGCCCTTACATATTACATAAGAAAGTGAAGTTCAGCTACAGCTGGTGTTCAAAATGTCCTCCTCGTTCACGGACACATGACCGTAGACGTGGACGCCACTGTTTGATGGCCCGGTCGATGATCGCGTGGTCAAACAGCTGCCACTCCTCAACCAGACGCGCCCTTAGATGATCGACGTCACGAATACGGGAACGATAAACGCGCTCCTGCAGTACACTCCAGATTTGGTAGTCAACTGGATTGAGGTCTGGACTGTTGGGTGGCCACATCTGCGGTGATATGAAGTCGGGTGTCTCCCGGGACAGCAGAGCAATGGTCTCACGTGCTCGATGCGCAGGGGCACTGTCTTGTTGGAATGTGAAGTAGCCGCCAGAAACCTGCTTGATAGCAGGTAGCAGATGTTGAGTGAGCAGCACATCGCGATAGTACGCTCCATTTACCTTCACACCCGGCTCAACAAAGATCAAATGAGTGCACCCCAGGGTTGACACACCGACTGAGACCATTAGTGACTTTGAAAAGTGTGAACGTGTTTTGAGGAGACGTTCAGCAGGCACGTGTTTCTTGCGCGTCCCAGCCGCCGCATAAACGCGATCATTCTGGAGGTTGACAGGAGGAGCGACGGTAAAAACTTTTTCGTCCGTAAACCATATGAATGGGACTGTGTGCTCAGGGTATTTCTTCAGCAGCTGCTTGACGCGTACAAGACGTGTCAGTTTGTTTCTTGGTGTTAGATCTTGCGCTCGCCTCTTCTTAAAACAAACCAGCTTCAAGTCCTTGGCAACGATTTCGTGTACTGCGGTCTTCGGAATCCCAATATCCCTCGCAATCTGACGCACCGTTCTATGGGTTCCTGGTGCATCTTCTTGGCTTAATGCCAGCCTTTCAACCAACTCGACGTTTTCAACAGTGCGTGTCGTGCGTTTTTGGCCACTGCCAGGTTTTCGCTTCACTGTGCCGGTTTCATCGATCTTCTTCAATAGCTTACTCACAGACGAAAGACACCAACCTTTATTCGAAAATTCATTCAGAAACCTTCTCGCTCCATAACCATGTTCTTGCCGCAGTACTTTAATTAAAATTTTATCTTCTTCTGTAAACGCCATTTTTGTTGTGCTTAGACCAAAACAAGTGACGTATTTCATCGATGACGACGTCACAGCGTCTGCGTAAGTAAGGGCCCATGTTGGAAACTTTAATTTGTCAGTGCTCCATTGCAAACGCTCATAAATATGATAAATTCACGAACATTTCCAAACGGCTTTAGGATCTCGTGTAGATATGGTCACTGTTGTTGTGTTTAAAATTTCAGGTAAATACTGATAGTTTTGACCGAGTTATGACACTTTTTGTTGTGTTCTACTTTTCATCCGGACACAGTGTATATATGTATGTATTTGTACATATGTACGGGGGGGGGCCCGTGGCGCTTTGGATTAGATCTGGCACAGAGACCGAGAGGTACCGAGTTCGAGCCCCCGTTGGGCGGATTTGCTTTGTAGGCTGCTATTAGCGCCGTTGTATTACATGGCTGTCTGTTCTGTTAGTAGTTAAGATTTCAATTGCATAACATGTAAATGTACAGCGCAGTGCGTTTGTCAGGCGCTTAATAAAGAAAAGATTATTATTATTATTATTATTTATATATTTGTACATACATGTACTTCTGTTTGTGAATGCATATAAACGTCCATGGATAATTGTATATATAGACTACATTATGTGTGCATATATATATACGTATATACAATGCGCATTTGTACAAATTAAATTTGCGAAAATAAGATTAGGTTGGTGCACGCTAGTTCTTCGATTGGAATAACCAGGATGCGTGATGTGCGTTTGCATGGTGCACAGCTACTTTCTGTATATTCTATATCTATATATATGCATAGTTATTCGTGTATGTATGTATGTATGTATGTATGTATGTATGTATGTATGTATGTATGTATGTATGTATGTATGTATGTATGTATGTATGTATGTATGTATGTATGTATGTATGTATGTATGTATGTATGTAGAAAGGCCTCTATTTCTATACATATGTTTTCCTCACACGTGGTGGAAGTGGCATCGTCCGGGAATCTCGCTGTCCCTCACAGATGGTGGAAGTGGCCTCGTCCGGGCATCTCTCTGTCCCTCACAGATGGTGGAAGTGGCCTCATCCGGGCATCCCTCTGCCACGTTTTGTCGAGGACGACAGTCTTCACAGCCTTGTCGTCGAGTGTCACCGAAGCAAGACGGTCGGCACCAATTCAAGAACTCTCTTGGTCTTGAGCAAAATGTATGTTCAAGAAATGTGATATATTAATAAATTCAGAAAACACGCGTAGATTCATGTTTAAGTTTCTATTCAACAGGTTTTTTTATATTGTTTCCTTAGGTTTATTATACCTGCCGTTGCAATTACGCTCGTGTTTAATGATGCTGCGGGATATTATGCGTATACGGCCGCTTTTAGTGCTGGTGGTGATGACGCAGATGCCCTAGATGTTGCTGAGACTGCTGGTGGAGGCAGATGAAGAAGAAGAGTAGGAGGAGCAGGAAGAGTAACAAGAGAAGAGGCAGAAGAAAAGGGAGAAGGAACAGGAGAAGAGGGACAAGGAGCAGGAGAAGAGGGAGAAGGAACGGAATGAAGTATCTTCTTAGGTCATTGGTTTGCGTCGTTCAGGCTCTGAAATGGAGGGCAGGGCGTATACGTCGGGCCGTTTCGTCACAGTAGTTCGTAACGCATTCTGCAGTAGCCATAAAGAGCTATGTTAGCACTCGGTATGGTGTAGCACGGTGAGCTACATGTAAAATGTGGTAACTTCATCTTCTTCTACTCCCTTCTACTTCACCTCCTGTCCGCATTCTTCTAAATCCTCCTAAGCGGCATTCCTTCCTATTCCAAGTCCTCTTCGTCCATATCTCTCGCTGTCTTTCCTTTAATTTGCCTTTTCATCTTTCTCTTCATCTTCCTGATTAGCTTTTTCCAGCTTCTTCTCTTGTTTTATAGTTGTCCTCCCATTTGCTGTTTCTCCTCCCCTTGCTGTTTCTCCTCCCCTTGCTGTTTCTCCTCCCCTTGCTGTTTCTCCTCCCCTTCCTTTCTCCTTTTCTCTCTCGCCCTCCATTTCTCTAGATCCACAAATCGTTAGCTGACGTCATTCACTGTGGTCCAATTGGCATTCGTCTGTCTTTTTAGTTCCCTGTCTTTGTTTGTGTCTTTGTCAGTCTATGTTTGCCCCAGCCAACGATAAACGCTGTTTTCTTTCTCCGCCTCCTCTCTGCATCCATTCGTGCACGCCCTCCATCCCTCCATTTCTCCATCATTCCTCTCTCAGTCCCTTTCTCCGTCCGTCCGTTCGTCCCTCCATCCTTCCTACGCTCCCTTCCTTCCTAATTGCCTCCCTAACTCCTTTATTTCCACGTGCCGCACCTGCCTTCTTCCCTTCGTCTTTTATGCCTAACTCAAAGAGGTCTGCGTCTATATGGTGCCACAAAAGGACTTCCTCCCTCTTAACGAACCCGCAACGCCAAAAGCTCCACGAATACCTACACAGCGAAGTCTTCCTGTTATCTCCAGGCCCTGATTCCTTTTTCCCCATCCTGTTTCATCAATCCACGGCATTGACAGGCATCAGGTGTCTTTTGTTCGCCCGTCATGATGCTGATAAAAGGTGCAGAGAAGGGAGTGGGCGAAGAAGACAATTGTTTCCAACCACAGGGCTGAGGGGTACACACACTGAGAGAGGAAAATAGTAATTAGACGTCTTTAATTAAGCACGCATTGGCATCCAGACATATCTACTGTAATCTAATAGCTTCTATAGCGCTTTTGAAAATACCGATCAGTAATCATAATCCATTAGAGAAGCGATAGATCGGAGAACCATATACAGGTGTGCAAGTTGAGAGAGACAAGTCTTACGTTTTTACCTGAATGACGTCAAAGATTTCATGGAATGCCAGCCATTCATCGAGAAAGCCAGAAAGTCCGACAGTTACATAATTACTAAAACAATGGTTTTAATAAGCAGCTATATACTATTCTTTGTAACAGTATTCTATTTAGATGCATTCGAATTCCTTATGCGTTTGTGACGTATTGGAAAGTTGCCTTCACGACAACACCACTGACCACCGGTCCCTCATTGATAGTAGATGACAGACGTCCGGCTATTCCTGGAGCCACCGGGTGCACGTAAGAAGGGTATTGATCGCCTGCAGATCGATATATGGTAACGGCGCCAGTGACTGACCTCTGTTGTCGCACAAAAGACTCCGCAGATACCAAAATTACCCGGGTGCAGACGACTTACGAGGGTCCGTAGATCCGAGACATCGGGCAGACCATCCCTCCTCTGGATGGTCGCCCCCCTCCTCGTGCAATTACGTAGGTGAAGATGATGTGCGAAGAAATGCCATCAAAATGCAAAAAATCTGCAGCAGAAAAAGCACATTCGGCACTAGTAAAAATTCCAATTACGATGAGAATGACGATGCTACTGCTGCTGCTGTGGATGATGATGATGATGATGATTGATGATGATGATGATTATGACGACGACGACGACGACGACGACGACGACGACGATGATGATGATGATGATGATGATGATGATGATGATGATGATGATGATGATGATGATGATGATGATGATGATGATGATGATGATAAAGTCGTGACACATCATATTACGTTACAGCATATTTACATTACATGGCGACAGCATAACGGACAGCAGCAGTTCACCTTCCCAGTGGAGTACGTGGTGGTGGTGGGAGTCGAACGAAGTGGGAGAAATCTCCACAAGTGGACGTTGACTCGTCGTCGTCTGCGTGTCCTGTGTGTGTGCGGCTGAGGCAGGGCAGGTGCTGCTGTCAGCGTCAATGTCTGGCGCTGTATAAATCAAAGCCGCATCGGAGAACTGCACCATTCGACGAACAGTGAAGACAGTCATAGGTACGTACAAACACACAACGCACATACACACACACATACATACACGCGCGCGCACAAACGCACGGACGCGTACACTCGGCCACTCATGCACTTACAGCACCAGCAGCAGAACACAATCGTACGTTCATATTGACACAGAGGCAGATGCGCACACATACATATACAGGTACAGAAAAGCATCGCTATATTATACAATTATACGCGGTACAGATGCAGGTACGCTTTATATATTAGTACAGATTCAGATGCAAACAGAAAATCCACACAGATAAGCATGCACGGCATTGCACGCCATATATATATATATATATATATATATATATATATATATATATATTATACGTATTGTAGAGTTAGGACCTTGACAGTTGTATTAAGACCCGTTGCAGAGGTCTCTTCCGTGTGTAGACAAACTAGCAGCCGTTCAGTAAGGACATAATATGCAATGAAGGTCTGTGTCTCTCTACTAACATCTTTCAACTTATCATTATTTTTATCATTATTATTAATTGTTAATATTATTGTTTCTATGCATTTATTATGCGCCACTATGTATTGACCAAGCATCAATCGATGGCGATGTATGCGGTGTTATAATTGCGCAACGCTTATCAAATAACAATAGTCCATATGGTGCTTTCCCTTGTCGTTCTTAGTCATAGCTCATTGACGTGTAGTTTAATTGTTAGGATGGGCAAGATTTCGCTTTGCAGCCATCACACGTTCGGCTACGATTCTACAGAAAGTCTTTGAGATATTAAGTTACCTTCATTATTGTGTTTTTCTGTTGGCCTATGTCTGTATGCATGTCTGTCTCTGTATATCTTTGCTTCTCCAACTCTCTTTCCTTTTTATCGTAACCAAACCAACTTGATTTCTAAATGGTGCGACCTGTTGTCAGAAACATAACGTTTGGTGTTATTGATTTTTAGACGCAGTGATTGACAGAAACCTTCAAAACTCGGTTTGAAACGGCATTTATATATAGGTCTAGAGGTCTAGGGCTAACGTCTGCAATGGAAATCTTTTCTCGTCTTTATAGGCAGGATTCCTAGATTTACAATCTACGATTAATCCAGAAGTTTGATCAGATTAACCCTGAAAGTTGAACAGATTTTTTTTATCGTTTTGCGATTTAACTACGGAGCAATCATCGTGGGAAGTTTCCTATTAAAATCGGATAAGATTAAGGAGTCAAGGTGTTCCGTGCAACAACTGTGTCAGCTTATAACGATTTACACCTTCATAAATAAAGGTTTACACCTTTGTATAAAGGTTTACCGACCGTTGTATCTGTTGGATTTTGAGGGAAACTATCCGGAGGTATAACGAAGATTTACATTTACAATTTGCTGCAGGATTTGGTTTGTAATGCCATCGTTTAATTCTTTGGTGGTTCGTGTTAGCGGCGTTACAGAAGTTCTACTGTTGAAATAACTGCGACAGAGACTAAAGCAGAAGCGCTATCAAACTTCCATTGTAAATATAGGTCTGAATCTGGTGGGATCATCTCTCTAAAATGACGACTCATACGATGCTCGCTCCATCAGCAATCACACTTCGCCGTCCGAGCGGTCAGGCTGACCAGATACTGACCAAAGTGGACGGAAAGGATCACCCATCACCAGCCATCTCTCCGTCGGACAGCGTCCACTCGGCTCCCCTCTACGGCCACGGGGCTTGGACGCCGAGCGGCCAACTGGATTCGGGTAGCGAGAGCACAAGTCGCAGCCTATCCAGGGCCTCTTCTCCGTCGGGCAGCTTCAAGGAGGTCTCTGCCAGCTCCCCCGCCACTCCGGACCGTCGCAGACGCCAGCTGTGTCGACGCCTTCAACGCGTCAAAGATGACCTGGAGAGGTTGGGACATGGCTTAAGAAAAGCCGGAGGGAACTTCAGAGGTAGCCTCGAGAACATTCTCTACAGACTGTCACCCACATCCAGTCGAAAGAAGATGATTAAACAGGCCAACGGGTTGACGGTCGAAATTATCCGCGACACGGATGCCTACTCTGGTAGGCGTCGAACTAGCAGCGTTGAGGACGATTTCGTGTTTGCGCTCGATGTGCCCGACCACAACTTCTCCACTTCGCTACTCCTTAAGGACCTCTTCGACGGCCAGTTTCGCGCTGAAATCCCCATGGATAAATTTCCAGCTGGACAGGTCACGATCCGAATCCGCAACTACAAGCTGGAAATCCTCGTTGTCCGACGCCTGCTGGGTCAGGAGGTCATGGACAAAGGTCACCGGGTCACGCGGCCGTACTACTGCGGCAGCATCAACATACCGATCTATGTCAACCCATCCACCCTTGAGTTCGAATTGGACGAGTCCGGCAAAACGTTGCATATACGAGGACGAATGAAAGGATGCGGCACTGAGGGGGGATCGGTTGGCAAAACCGGCCGGAAGAAGATCAGCGCTTCTGCGCAGGACCTTCGACTTCCGTCACCCTTGCCACACGACCTTGACCTCTATCGGGGTCAGAGCTGCAACTCTGTATACCTGCCGTGACGAAACTCGTTACGTAATGTTGACATAACATAAATAAAACAACAATATAAAGATAGCATAACATAGCATTAGCTTAAAGTAACGTAACGTAATGTGGCGTAGTCTACATCGAGGTGACGCAACATTACATTACATCAACAATCCCCGGTGTAAAGCTAGTTTCGAAAATAGCTTACGTATGACAGTTAGGAACCGTGGAAAGTTATTTAATGCAGGTATTACATTAAATTCAACATTTTATAGACTACACTTGCGTGTTTTCTTACCTTAAGATCATTCAGAGATGTGAAAGATGGGTAAACCTGCATTTTAGCGTATTTTATTATTGCATTGAAAGTATCCTGTATTTTAACGTATTTTACTATCTCTCTCATCTGGCTGCGTAAATTGAAGTTGGATTGAAAAAATAATTCTTTGCGTTAATAGAAGTTGGATTGATGAAAAGAATTCTTGGCCTTAAAATGGAAGTTGGATTGATGAAAGTAATTGTTTGCGTTAAAATGGATGTAGGATTGGGGAAAAGAATTTTTGCGTTTAAATGCAATTTACATGTAGATCGATTAAAAGAATTTTTGAGTTGAAATGGAAGCTAGATTGAAGAAAATAGTTTTCCCTGAAACTAGAATTCGGATTGATGAAAATAACACTTGCGTAAATAGAAGTTGTATTGATGACAGTTATCATTAAACTCATTGAAATCATTAAATACGCTATTACTTCTCACTGGAAGAAACAAGAATAAAGTACGCTAACATGCAGGAGTACCTGAAAGATGAACTTGATGTGGATTTGCGTTGATATCTGAGACTTGTCTCAAATTGTTATGATTTTGCAACAATAAATATTATTAATGCGATACCATGCAAAAGAATTCTGCACAATAGATTAAAATACAATACAGCGCAATTATGCAAAGCGATTAAATGTAATAACATAAACAATCCAATACAAATAAAATAGCATGGGCTACGATTAAATAAAATATATATCATAAACAAAATAATATGATATATAAAAATCTACAAAATAAATATACACGGACTGAATTTCTCTATAGGCGACGTTGCCTGCCGATGGTATACATGTATGGTGGAATGTCCCAAAGTATCTGGCGGAATGTCCCAATGTGTCTTTCCACCACTTTTCCACTTTTCTTACTCGCCTTGCCATGGTAAAGATATTGTTGCAATGTGAAAGCTGTTCACGATATCAGGTGACCAAAAGAACACAGCAGTCCATATAGTTATCCGTCCCCCCCTTTAGAGGTAGCCATGGATGGGTTTGAAGTGTTATCTATAGACGTCATTTCATAGTCTCTCTCGACATATAAGGACGGGTGGAAAGTCGTCGCCCTCATCGTTTGATCTTCCCACTGACAGTGTCAGACGAATGCACGACTAGAAGTAGCTTGCTACGGACGATACTACAGAAATTGTCGCAATTACAATTACAATTACTGTGTATTCATTCTACCTAAGTTTATTAAGGACGCAGGTAGAGCCTATATATCTCAATAAATTTCTGGTCTGGCGGAAATTTAACTCCACTCCTCTCATTTAGCAGTCGAACACGCTAACCACTGTACTATTTATAGCATATTCTTTATGAGATCAACTGGTTTTCGAGATGAACACCATAAACAAATCGCCAGCCAACATGGCCGCACACATGCACCGAATATATTGCGAAAGCCAATGAAATGGCCGGCATTTAGCGCCTATAAAGTCCTAAATTAATGGGTGGGGTAAACGCCCGTTATCGCGTAATGACCAACTGGGCATCAATCGACAGTCAAGAAAATCCATTGAGAAACGCAATGCATACAGCTGGAAAGAATGAGATCCATTCACATTATACTCATGCATAATATCAAGACTCTTATCTCGTGGCCCGCCTTTAAAACGCCTCTGAAAGACGCTATACTGAGAGCTGTGTCATATAATATTTATATATAATATATATATTTATATTATATATATATATCAATATACACAAGTATTATGTATATACTTGAGTACCTCTAGAATGTTTAGGACCTAAACATAAATAAATACTATTGTCTTGATATAAACATGTTTATAGGCACTATTTCTGATACTAAGAGAGCTATGAATCTTATGAATTTCCACGGATCTTATCGGATTTTATTACCTACAAATGCTATATAATATATTCATCATATATTTATATACTATATATGATATATATTTATTACAAATATTATGTACCAAACATATACTATATTTATATTTAACACGTATTTATATATGTATATATATATATGTCTTTATGGTTCTGAGCGTGATTATCGCACGGTTTGATTTGTAGTCCACTTGCGCGTTTAAGGCGCGGCGAAATTGCTTGGGTGGATGGGTGACGGGTGGGTGGGTGGATGCGTGGGTGATGATCGGATGACAGGACAGGGGAGGAGGAGGAGGAAGGGATGGACGTACCAAGCACCGGACGACAGAAAAACGGCTAAATATAGGTTCAATTCATTACTTCGTTATAGAGCAGCCGCAGCTGCAGCATCAACGAGGCGAAAGAGGCGGAGGCTGCGCTGACTATGATCACTCGGTACAATCAGCAATACGTGCAGCAGGCAACAGTTGCTCAGATTGCATTTAAATTCACACGCACGCACGCACGCACACACACACACACACACACACACATACATGTGCATTATTAAATTATGCAGGCCACATATGAATATGTATAGCATGCTGAGTAGGAATCTTGGAATCTTGTAGGGGTTCTATATAAATTCTGATTGATTGATTGATTGATTGATGCATGTCAATGTGTGTGTTTACATTTGTTCATGTATATATATGCAGACATTAGTATGCTTTGTCTAGGTGTGAAATGTATGTGGCTGTGTGCCATGTATTATACTGCGCATATATTGTGCACTGTGAATTGTCTGTTGTCCACTACAGATTGCCTATTGTATTGTAGGCCTACTATAATTGTATCTCCGTAATGTTGTTTTATCTTAAGAGCGCAATACAATGCTTTTGCAACTATAACATTGCACTGTTCAAGATCTAAATCTGATGTTATCTTATTGCGTCTCATCTCCTCTTATCTTGTCTATTTTATCTAATTTTGAAACCATTCTATAGTGCCCTTTGTTTCTGCAAAATGCATAAAATCTATTGTTAATTATTCTCAAACACAATCTGTCACATTTATTACAATACATCAGGGTCTACATATCTAATACTGCAAGGCCTACATATCTCGAAGCTGGACATCATTTTTCAAGCGATTGTTATTTCAAGAATCCTGTATGCACTACCTGCCTATGCTGGATTTCTCACGTCACATGATATTGCGCGCATTAATGCAGCCCTGGAAGAGGCTCGTAGATGGCAAATATTTGAGAAGATCCATACTGCGGAAGAGCTGATTGCGAGTGCAGACAGGAAGCTCTTCCAGAAATCACAAATCTTTGGCAACTGCATTCATCAACTCTTGCCATCTCTTCGTGAGGACAAGTACCTACTTCGCAAGAGAGGACATCCTTTCGTGCTGCCTTTGTTAAATCTAAATTGTTTAAAAGCAATTGTGTTAGTCGATGCATCTTTAGTTATATTTAGTTATGCACGTCTGACTTTATAATATACTACCGTTAGAGTTTATTTTAAAAATGTAGGTAATCGTTGTATACAATGTAGTGCATGTGCGCTTGTCAGATTCAAATGATGATTACTTCCTTACTTACTTACTTAATATCGTTCGCATAATTTCACGCTCATGTCTCCCTCTCATTTGCCTCTTGCCAGTTACCTGCTTCGCATTTCCCGTCGTGTCGCCCATCTGTTCTGATTAATAGAGAACATTCCTGAGGTCATCACATTTCCAAGTAAAACATAGTCATCATATTTATGTGTCCAGATGTTTTCAATTCTGTACACCTGACCCTCGCTATAATACGCGTCGATATATAGCGCGAACTCGGATATAACGCGGTCGCGGTCATGGAAGTGAAGGCTTCAATAATGCACACTTGTGACCTGTAGAACAAAATATACAGAACAAATAGTCTCTCTGAGCTTATCTCTTTTCTCGTAATTCGCCTACCTGATAATTGGTGAGACGGTCGTGTAGTATATATACCGAGTTAGATGCAAAAACACGTCGGCGTCTGTCTGAAAGAGACTTATTCTATCGTCATCGCCATTAATTGGCGTAGTTGCGTCACCGAAATAATTCATTTAAATTCTGTCGGACGATCGGTAGATTTGAACTGTTAGACAGTGCAGTAGAAGAACGTCAATCGCGGCCTAGCTGACTTAGACACTGTCCTGAAATTGTTAGAAATGGTTACACGTGCAGCTTATGAAAATCATGCGCATCTGGGTAGTCTGCTGTAGTTTGCTCAGAGGAAGCGCAGCGGCGGTTCTGAGAAACAAGCACAACTCACCTACGGCTTTACAAAAACCCCGACTAGTTTATCTACTTCAATTAAATAACCAAAATTACGCAAAGCTTTATATACTGTATAGGCCTACAGTTTCTTGCAAAGTAAAGCTCATTTATACGGTATTGAAGATATGCCTTTTAATCTAAAAATAATTAATACCACAGGCATTTTAGCATGCAGGGCATTCCATACGTGTAGCCGGAAGTTGATGGCTCCTGAAAGCGAAAAATCTAAACCAAAAATACAGAGCAATCAACCCCACATTTAAAAAATCGCTTCCATTCAAAATGCAATCTGGAATTGAGCAGAATTGTGTGACTGTCTTTACAAGTCCAATGACGCCCGCCTAAGAATGTTGTGGATTTATGTTTCATAACTATAGCGAAATTCAATTTCTTACTTTCATTAGTCCACTTCGCTTTGCAAATAAATACACAGCTACATCGACATTTACATGGTCGCAAGACCACTTTAGTATAACGCGGTCGTCGCTACAACGCGGTAGTTGATGTGGGTCCCAACTCCCGTGTTATAGCAAAGGTCTGGTGTACTGAAAAATTTCATAGGACCTACGCACGTCATATTTACATTCATATGTTAAATCTGCATGTATGTACTATATACGGAATATTGCCGAAGGTCGTGATTTCATTTCAGATCGGCTATCGATTGATGCCGTGTGTATTGTGGTATCGAAGCTATTTAAAGTCTGAAACTATAATATATGACTAGATATAGCCTATATATGTATATATCTACATATACATATATACATATACATGCTCATTGTACATAATATATATATATTTATATATATTTTATGAGTTGCCTTACTAGGCAGAAATATGTGTTGCGGAAATGAGCCGTTCATTGTGAGCGGCCTCAAGGGGTCGCCACCTGTCACCGATTGGCACATTCTTCATAGCAATATGGTCCGCAAGCCATGCAGATATTATATGGCGGCAATCTGCAGTCTCTACGTCACGATATTACATCATGTAGACAGGCAATGTACGTGTAGATATGAGTAGTGCGTAGGACTTTTATGTCTGAATAGGAATTAGGCCAGAGTTATATGCATGCTGGTTTCGGTTCTATTATATCGATTGGTTTGAGTGGCAAGGAGATCGCTTGTATATTGTCTGTCATGTACCAATCTGTAACGCCACCCAGTCACCCACCTTAACACCTACTCTGCCCCCTCTGATCCTCTGGCAACCGGACTCGGACCTCCTTCGGACTATCCTTTTGGACAATCCCTCTGACTCGATGCAGCGCTCCTGAATAAGCTGGTGCCCTGCGCTTGACTTTCGAGTGACGCTTTAGAAGTTTGAAGTTTACGATTTCTATTCTTTCATTCATTCATTATGATAATTTATATAGCGCTTCTTCAAGAGACCTGCTCAGAGGCGCTCTCTGCGCTATAGTCCAGTCATTAAACAACAATTTTTCATGGAGGTTCAACAAAATTTTTCCAAAAGGTTTCTCGATGGGTTTCACCTCTTTGATATGTCTACGTTAAAAGAAAAAAAGTTTCCCAAAATATGACATGGGCAACTATGTGAAAATGAGTAAAATCCAAGATTGCCGCCATCAAAATTCAGATCAGTCATCTGGAAATATATAGTTGGGTACGGGAGCTGAAAAATACTTCACATATGGCAACCAATTAGCCCCTTTGGTTCCAGATAGTACATGGGTTGACGAGTCTAAAAAGCCCGGGACACAAATTTTGACGGCCCTCTAGCGGCTGTGGCAGCCATTTTACAAAATGGCCGACCGAAATACATATTGTTCAATATCTCAGCTTCTCCTTTTTTTTCTTTTAACGTAGACATATCAAAGAGGTGAATCCCATCGAGAAACCTTTTGGAAAAATTTTGTTGAACCTCAACTATTTAATGACCGGACTACTAGCCTTTTATGGTGTTAACTGTCATTACGAACGAAAATATAACATCAGTACTGTTAGCAAAACAATGCACTGTAAGCTAGAAGAGTCACCAGTGGAACGTATACCATCGGATTCCCGTCGAAAGCTGACAGATGGCATGGATGTTCAGAGATTTCGATTATGATTAGCTATAACTGCTATAGCACTGTCATATAACATCAATGCAACAGGTGTCAATTGAGGAAGTTACGCATCGTACAGTTTGACTGACAATTAGATGGACGAGAGTTAAAGAAATACTGACCAAAATCATCCTTCCATAACAGTAAAAACGTGAAAGGAAGTCTTATGGTTTCCATGGCCGATAAGTTCTCATTTACCTTACCCTACTCATCTTATCTTAACTTACATTACCCTAAAGTTTGCTTTCTGTCACTGATGAGTACAAAGTTGTATTGGTTTGTATAGGTTGTTCATAACTGTTCATGACTACAGCTGCAGTAGTCATGTTTAAAATGTAGCGTGTGAAGCTATATTCTGTGACTTTTACCTCAACTTCTGTAAGTTGATTGAAGGTCGTTCAAACCTCGATCAAGTTTTATGAACATGATTTATGATGTTGCAAGACTTCGACGAACAGCAGTGATAAATAATGCAGGTGGCTTAAGACCTTGACGAAGGTCTCTGAAAATATCTGATCTCTTGAGTGCTGCTAAAGAATTTAGATGACCAGGGGGGCGATAGAGGAATTGTCTCTCTATTTGTATGTCTTTCTCTCTGTCTAATCTAATCTAATCTGAACATTTGTAAAGCGCTTCTCACAGCAGAGCTATTCAGAAGCGCTCTCAGCGTGACAGGCCCGAGAAAAGAGAAAGGTCTTTAAGCAGCGAAGAGATGCCAGTGAAATCCCTCCAGAATCCTGCTACGAATTGCAGGGGGAAGGTCATTCCATATTGATGGACCCACTACAGCGAAAGCCCGATGCTGGGTTAATGAGATTCGCGACCGAGGTATACGAAAAGATCAAGCCGGTCAGCAGAACGAAGAGGGCGAGAAGAACGTGCAGATAGTGGCTTACACATTAAGTCACAAAGGTACCTAGGAGCCAAGCCCTGCTGGGACTTAGTAACTAGGAGCAGGATCTTGTACTTGATTCTAGCCGAGAGAGGGAGCCAGTGAAGATCATTAGTCATGTATGTGGAGATGTGAGAGTACCGAGGAAGGCGTGCTATATGTCTGGCTGCAGCGTTTAAGACAGATTGCACAGAGGACAGACGAACCTTAGGAAGCCCAATTAGTACAGAGTTACAATAGTCTCTCCCTGTGTCTTCTTGTCTCTCTGCTTCCGCCTCAGCCTCACTGTCTCTTTCCCTGGGCATGTATTGTAATAATATTATATAGTTTTTCGCGCACACATTGAGGAGTAATGTCTGCTAATACCAGTCACTCAAGCCGTCCTGAAATAATTTAGGGTTGCCCAATAAACAGTGTGGCTTTATTTTATATTAAGCCATCAAAGCCTAAGACTATAGTGTTGAGCCCCTAACAATAGTCGATTGATTTCTCTATCAGCTAAGAAATCAAAGTTCATGCTACATTTTATTCCAATAATAATTGTAGGCTACTAATTTTATTAGACCTAAACTTTTGGGACTTCCATTTTCATTAACAAAATTACTTGTAAGTTCGCCTCTCTCAAACGCTGGCACATGCAATTACATTTGTTGAAACGCTGGTGTGCATAATATTTACAGTTTGCTTGATCATCATGTGGAGGTTACCTCATTAAAGTAATTGTGTTCCACACATTTGCATCTCTGCTGCGGAGATGTCCTTAAGAGATTCTGTATACAATGGAAACGGTGATAAGTCATGTTCATAATCAGATTTTTATGTGCGTTTCTTATTTCGTTTTCTTCTGCGGATATGATTCTCAATCACGCCGTTCGCCTCTCCAGTGCAGCTCTTCCTCTTTCCTCTCTGTCTCCGACTCTGTCTCTGTCTGTCTGTCTGCACACACACACACACACTCGGTCTATCTCTTTCTCTTTCTCTTTCTCTTTCTCTTTCTCTCTCTCTCTCTCTCTCTCTTTCTTTCTCTCTCTCTCTCTCTCTCTCTCCTCTCTCTCTCTCTCTCTCTCTCTCTCTCTCTCTCTCTCTCTCTCTCTCTCTCTCTCTCTCTCTCTCTCTCTCTCTCTCTCTCTCTCTTTCTCTGTCTCTCTCTCTCTCTCTCTCTGTCTCTCTGTCTCTCTGTCTCTCTGTCTCTCTGTCTCTCTGTCTCTCTCTCTGTCTGTCTGTCTGTCTGTCTGTCTGTCTGTCTCTCTCTCTCTCTCTCTCACTCACACACACACACACATACGTGCGCAGGCTCACGCACACACACACACTCTGTCTATCTGTATATTTATTATTTTCCACCACCTCCTCTTCTCTTCCTCTTATTAAAATGTCAGCTCTCATCTTCATCTCAGCTGATTTCTCCATCTCCCACCCTTCCTCAAGTGTCTTCCTTCTACTTATTCTCATGTCATCCATCTCTCCCTCCGTCTGTCCCTTCCTCACTCTTACCCTCACTTCCTGCCTCCGTCATACCATTGCCTTCCTCCCTCCAATCCCTCTTCTCTTTAATATCCCCTCCACTTTAGAACACTTTTGTCTATTCCTCCCTTCTTTCCTTCCTTCCGTTCTCCTTCCCTCCTTCCCTGCCTTCCTTCCTTCCTCTCTCCACTCCTGTTTTCCTCCCCTTCCATCGCTCCATCCCTTCCTTAATTCATCCACTCCTTCCTTTTCGCATTATAACCGCTCCTCTTCATCCCTTTGGTGGTGTAGATGTCTTTTCTCGTCACCAGACGCCAGAGGGCGCTGTCAGCTGTCGTCTGCTCCTACGTGACGTCATCGTCTGAGCAGCAGACGACCACCGATCGAGGAGCAGCCTGGAAGAGGGAGGGAGAGAGGGAGGAGATGGAAAGACGGCGGCGGCAGTGAGTGTCGGTCGGCGTAGACGTCAGCTGATGGCCGCCGCCGCCACTCCTGAATGGACGAGTGTCGAATCAACAACGACGGCCGCTCCGTATACGATGGAAATGGAAAACCGGAAACGGGTAGAATGACCGAACCATCGATCGATGATAATTATGATTCTCGTCATCTTCTTCTAATCGCAATTCGCTTCGTCCTCTGGCCCTGGGCGAATCTCCAACGCCAGAGCTGATGACGCGCGATTTGTGGGGACCAGGAGGGTAGAACTGTGAACCGAGGGGCAATGAAGCAGTGAAGGGAAACCTGATGAATGTTAATTCGCTTAGAAGGTAAAGGATACTCAAAGAAGTTACTAGTAAGACCACATTGTGCAACAATAATAATTAAACAGACTGAACCATGCATGCAATATTTCGAACTAAAGAAGCTTTTCTACCAGGTAGCAGGGTGCAATAATAACCAGGCTTAACAGATATAAAAATGAGCGCAGATGCACATTTTCATATTGTTTCCAATTCTCACAAAATATACCAACCATAAATGTCACTTGAATAGGCCAACGTGTGCAAATCTTTACCAAACTCAATATAGGCCACAGACTTGTACTGCTGCTTTTATACAAAGGCGGGCCATCAATGTTGAATTTCAGCTGGAAAGTGTCTGAATTGCTTAAGTGACCAGATTATTTTATGTAGTCCTGCAATCCCTGTATGACCAAATGCACAAAGTGCTCACCACTGTTTATAGCTCAATAATATTGTGAGATCTTTGAGTGCTCAGCACATTTCTAGCATCAGTTGTGAGATCAATATGCGGTGGCTGTAGTAGCTTCAAAAGCTGTAACTGCAACCAGAGATATATACGAAATTGTGTTAGCCACTGAACTGGGCGAGGTCTTTTCAAGTTTTCATCAGTACTGATATCTTCATAATCGGTACTTATAACCACTTGTGAACCAGATTCACTATAGAATCAACATATTTATCGTGATTTTGCAGTTTCAAAATTTCAATTTGGTAAAACTATTTCACTGCCGCTGATTTCAGAATCCTCATGCGATAAAATTTGATCACGCGATTGATGACGAGTGTTTCCCACCAGGTCACCAAACTACTAGTATAAAGTGATTTATTAGAATACTCGTTACGATGTATAACTAATACAACGTCGTCTCTGAGTTGGCGGCACAATGCCCAGTAAGAAGTCTTTCTTACGGTATTCGAAGTTCTTTTTATTTACTTTGACATATCTTGAATGTCGTTGTAGGTCTATGTGCAGTTAGACTAGATGACTGTTTACTGATCTCTTACAATATATTATGCACAATGCAGAAAAAAGATTGAAATAACATGTGCACGAGAATGAGTCTGTTGGCCCTTAGTCAGGCAACACGTGCTGCGTAATCATCTACCAAAAGTGATATTTCAGAGTAGGCTATATACGCCCCTGTGTTTAGCCTAATAGATGCAGTCACATCGGGCTCTTGGTACTATTCTTGCACCTTATTAATTGTGACCGCCGCCGACTCTGATCCATGATGGTAATTTCGGCACAGTGCCCATGTGCGCATACATATATAATTAAGCCTTTTATTGTATCGATTTTCATAAAAAAATTCAATATGCATTCTGAAATACTACTTCTACGTCCTACAGAAAGCAATAATTGCATCGATATGGCCTATAAAAATTGGCCATAAATAAGCCTACGCACGAGATGATCGATATTCTAATATTGCTGCTCGTATCGCCTTTTTTACATTACAGGTTCCTGTTCGTCTCAATGCTAATTACGACTGATAATTAATCTATCGATTCGCACTTCCTATCATAAATATTTTCAATTCCTCTGAGGCTCAATAGAGCGCGAAATTTCGAGCTTACGCTTAAGGATCGGGGGCCGCACGTGAATGCCTATCGCACGGCCTCCTCCCACACCCACATGATCTCATCCAGAGCAGATTTTCTCTCGCGGTGAGTAAGCTGCAGCTTAAATCGGCGACGGCTCATCAGATTAAACGCGACAGCCGCAGACAACCGAGTAGATTTTGTTACGGTGGACGGAGGATTGACGTCGGGCCATCGTGTGCTGGTTATGTGGTCAGGGCCCTACCGGTACTGACTTTCCAGCTCAAATATTGTCAAGGCCCGATCACTAGCCGGGCCCCTTCGCAAAATATATTAGGAATCTGGGCCCCACGACTCCCGATGAATGACGCTTCTGATTGCTAGAAGACATGCCTGTGTTAAGAATAGGCAGTCAAGGCATTGTTAAAGTAAAAAATGAAATGTGGTCTGTCACCTCGACGTGCAAAGCCACATAACTTAAGACTTTACTTGCACAATCAGGTTATATATAGAAATTGTAATTTTCTTCTTTGTTTGTCAAAGATTGGCGAAGTTTACTCCAGTTTTCTCAGATTATCTGAGGGTGGTCAAGGGCAAAATGACTTTATGCGGCCTTTAAAATATGTAGTCAAATTTCGACAAGCTGGCAACATGATATGATATACAGGACTCCAACAGAGTAACAGAATGAAGCAATTGAGAATCAAACCGAGTTGTCAACGCATTTACTGCTTGGCCTTGATTTGGGGTAGGAAGGGTAATTGGCTGATGCGTGTAAAACTGTTCCAACATATCAATAAATGCCTCAAAGCAATGATTGTCTACAACGATATGAATTATAAAATCTCCCATGTAACTCATTATGACAACTAGGGTTGAAGATTTTGCACAAATATTGTTCTCGGTTATGTGAACTTGTCATTTTAGAACAGTGACATTTAGCGCAAATGAAAAATTATATTAATATTAATATTCGCGTGAAATGTTTGAACGACAGCGGTGTTGTGTGTATGTGTATCGGTAATGAGAGTGTGTAATGTGCACAGTGGCGTACCGTAGGGGGGGGCAGGGGGCGAGTCGCCCCGGGCGGCACTTGAGCAGGGGCGGCAAAATAGGGTTGAAGAAAAATAAAAGGAGTGAATGCAGAAAAAACTGGAAAAAGTATAAGAGAAAGTAATAAATGTAGAGAAAGAAGGAAGGAAAGGAAGAAAAATAAACCAATAAATAGCATAAAGTGGCGTAATGAAGGGATGGGGGCGGCACCGGGAGGGGGGCGCGCAGGACAGGGCGGCTTCTGACAACGATAGTATTTTTTGAAAAAAAAAGAGGGAAAAGCAAAAAAAAGGTCATCAGAAATTTTGGCGGAAGTAATACAGAAAATTGTCCGGAAATTTCCGAAATGAAGTGCCAAGGGCAGGATTTTGGGCCGTCGCCCCGGGCGGCATTTAAGCTCCGTACGCCACTGAATGTGCAATTGTGCATACGCGTGGCTGAACAGGTGTTGAGCCAGAAGCCTTGCATTAAAAATTAGATTGTCGTACAGGACTGTGTCTGTATAGCCGCAAGTGAGGCGCGCGATTGAATTATCCGATTTGAGCGAGCTTAAATAGGTTACAGATAGAATTGAGTTATGTTGACTGAGCTAGCCTAAAAATGCAACTGATGTGCACACTTGGTTTGTTGTGTGTTGAATTGAAAAGAAGTAATAATTTAGAGAGGAGAGGAGAGGAGAGAGGAGAGAGAGGAGAGGAGAGGAGAGGAGAGGAGAGGAGAGGAGAGGAGAGGAGAGGAGAGGAGGAGAGGAGAGGAGGAGAGGAGAGAGGAGAGGAGAGAGAGGAGAGGAGAGGGAGAGGAGAGGAGAGGAGAGGAGAGGAGAGGAGAGGAGAGGAGAGGAGAGAGAGGAGAGGAGAGGAGAGGAGAGAGGAGAGGAGAGGAGAGAGGAGAGGAGAGGAGAGGGAGAGAGAGGAGAGGAGAGGAGAGGAGAGGAGAGGAGAGGAGAGGAGAGAGAGGAGGAGAGGAGAGGAGAGGAGAGGAGAGGAGAGAGGAGAGGAGAGGAGAGGAGAGGAGAGGAGAGGAGAGGAGAGGAGAGGAGAGGAGAGGAGAGGAGAGGAGAGAAGAGGAGAGGGAGAGGAACTGCTGTCTTTGACCATAAACTCTGTTGCCTATGGTCAATATTTGGAGGAGGAAATGGTTCGTGAGCGCAAGGAAGGAAGTGGTGGAAGTGGTGGAAGGATGGACGGATGAAGAGGAGGGCAGTATGATTGTATGACGTGCAGGAATCGATGGCAGTTTTGATTGGCCCCGACAATGACGTGCTTAGGGTAATGAAATGAGATGAGAAGGGACGATTGCAAGCGTGTGATGCGGAGTGAAATTATTCAGTTCGCACACAATGTGTGTGGGTGAGCGCGTATGCGTGCGTATATATATATATATATATATATATGAGCATAATTCGTGCACATGAGCGAACATATGTGTGCAGGTGATTGTTGATGTATGGGCAGGGCCGGATTAGGACTTCCGGGGCCCTAAGCCAAGAGCCTGGTTAAGACATCCGGGGCCCTAACCCGAACCCCAAAGCAAAGCTAATTACCAAAATACGGGTATTTCAATACAAAGTTCTAAACGTATGCTACATGATAAGCTACATTTCCTAATGAAATATAAGTTAAATAATAATACATTTTCATTCATTCATTCATTTCATTCATTCATTTCAGATATTTATATAGCGCCCCTTCAAGATTGCTACTCAGAGGCGCTCCCGACTACAGCGCGGACACTGAATCGGAGTTTCACGCCGAAGCGCATGAGCAATTGCGAGTGAAGGACTTGCCCAGGGTCCCTACGCGGCGGCTAGAGGTGGATTCGAACCCGCAACCCTCCGGCTGCAAGTAAGTTTCATCATATACCCCTTGAGGTGGATTCGAACCCGCAACCCTCCGGTTGCAAGGCACCAAACATACCCCTTGAGGTGGATTCGAACCCGCAACCCTCCGGTTGCAAGGCACCGAACATACCTCCACACCACCGCGCCCCACAAATACATGTATTTCACGTGTACCGTTAACTAATGATTTTATCATTTTTTAGACAATAATAATCATTTTAAAATTATTTTATTAATTTAGGATGCGTAACTTGGACTTTACAGAACTCAGTATGTTACTATAGCACTGCTCTACTATATGATGTAATGTAACTGGATGTTACTAGTTATTACCAATAGGGCTATGGTAATACCAGATCCAACTGCAAACTGCACTAACAAAATCTTAAAGTCGAAACATATAACTTGTTACTTAAATGGAACTGAATAGACTAATTTACAAGCAAATAGAGTACGGTAATTACTTTGTGAAAATAACGAAAACAATTAAGATTATCGAAAAAATTAATAAACTTCTTCCTTGATTTCAGCCACTGGTTGATGTTCTCAAAGGCAGCGCTTTGAAAAACCAGGTAGCTTATGGAGATGATCATCATGTCCTTCTTTTTCATTTAAAAGCTGTTTTTTCTTTCTTTTTTCATGCCCATGCACTTGGATATGACCGCTTCATTATAAATGTCACTAACGGTTAACTTTTCAGAATGTAATATAGGTTTATGATGCTAATGCCAATATGTTCCGTTATACTAACTTAGGTAATTTAAACATTTTCCCCAGCTTGCGTTCGGTAACCGAGTCAACAATGTGACAATATGGTCGACACAGAGTGGGAAATACATGTAGGTATTAGAGTTTCGGCTTTGAGCCTTTGGCGTCTGCCGTCGGGCACTGCTGTACTATGATATAATGTAACTGGATGTTACTAGTTATTACCAATAGGGCTATGGTAATACCAGATCCAACTGCAAGCTGCACTAACAAAATCTGTATGTACAGACTGTGAGTGTTAGTCTGCGACTCTTGTCAGTATTCAGTGAGTAAGTAGTAACTGAAACTTACTAGCGCTGAAAAACGTTTCAGGGTAAAGCGCTAAATTATTTAAAATTATAAAAATTAGGAATTTGCCTCAACAATTTTATTTAATTTCTCCGGATTTTGGGGACCCCTAAAACTTGCGGGCCCTAAGCCATGGCTTATTTGGCTTATTCATTCATTCATTCATTCATTCATTCAGAGCATTTATATAGCGCCTCTTCAAGAAGCTACTCAGAAGCGCTCCCGGCCCAGCCACGACTAAAGAAAAAAAGACTTGAGGGACTTGTAGAACCCTGCCGGATGGCTCACAAGTAAAGAACGGAGCTTAAGCGGGAGGTCATTCCAGATGGAAGGTCCACAACCGAAAAAGCACGTCGCTGCTTAATAGCCAAGCGTGCCCGTGGAACTAGGAGCTCACCCCTCGTCGTAGAACGAAGCGCCCGACGCGCTGCAACGTCGGACACTGGGCGGCAAAGATCACGCAAGTAAGATGGAGCACAGCCAAGAACGCAGCGAGAAACTAGAGCAGCAGTGCGGTATGAGATCCGCTGAGAGATAGGCAGCCAGTGCAACACATTACGTATGCATGCAGAGACAGGAGAGAACTTAGGAAGTCGTCCAATTAGACGAGCAGCCGAGCGTAGAACTCGATCTATGCCTTAATCCGGAACTGTGTATGGGCACTGGCGGCGCTCGGTTGCCAGGCATGAGGCAACGTTTTCGTCGTTTTTTTCAGGTGGTCTCCGTCTAATTCCCTAATTTCTTATGGCTCCTTTCAACACAGCGACTTCATTTTCTCAGCCTCAGTGGATGAGGGCGGGTATATCCAGTCGATCCCTTTGTTCGTATCTTTTAACAATTCCTCTTAAATATTTGACAACGTCAGTACACGGACAGTGTATAATTTTCACATGTACCGGTGTATGGTTTTGATGGTTACAGTATAGGCTATATAGCAGGTCATAATTCTGCCTATTTGCAGTGCTAACTTACGCAAAGCAATGCACAATTTTCAACGTGTAACAGTTGTGCACAGTTCTCCAATTTCGGGTTTGGGTGACAACCCCATAGATTAATAGATTCCCTCCCCACATTACGGAAAGCATTTTCTGGAATAGTTTCTCTTTGTTATTATTCTTCTTACTATTATTAGTATACTTATTAATATTAGTATACTTATTATACTCTTACTTATCATTATCATTGCCATAACCATAACCATAACCATAGCCATAGTCATAGTCATAGTCATTATCATTATCATTATCATTATCATTGTCATTATTATTATTATTATTATTATTATTATTATTATTATTATTATTATTATTATTATTATTATTATTATTATTATTATTATTATTATTATTACTTCGTGTTAGTGACGCATTCAGTATCAGTAAATCTGAGGCGCGAAGCAATTGTGAATAAGGATTTGCAAAAAGCAATAATCGCAATAAATAATCGTCAGAGGAAAGGGTTGAACCCATACTCTCTGCATTACAGGCCGAGTGCTCTAACCAATCGGCCGCTATACCACATCGCGTGGTTCCCCTTGTTATAATATTATGCGATATACCTATATATGCGTGATTGTAGTATATATATACGTATACTTACATTTACACATCTGTACGTTATATACGTTGTGGTGATAATTATTGACGTACGCATAGAAGCATTTTGGACGCAGGGATTCGGTCCATTTGTCGAATGCGTACCTGACTCGGCAAAGCGATAAACATGGTTTACCACTGCCTTCCGTTCAAGGAAGACCATTAATGGACGGACGGTCTGGCGGAAGAATGGAGTGGGTATACCAGATGGAAGGATGGACGAACAGGCAGACTGGCGATCAGGCGGAAGGAAAGACGGACGGACTGACGAAAGGATGAACGCACAGACGGTCAGACGGAAGGATGGACGGACGGACAAAAGAACAGTCTATATATAGACTGGCGGTCATGTTAGACTGAGAGACAGAAGGACTGAATGGAGGACAACAGGATATACATGTACATATACTGCGTCGAAAGCCTGCAGCGGGCAACCACACTATACAGTCGGTTTACGTGTAGTCTATACACATTGATGCATATACGAAAAGAGACATAATAGACAGATAGACAAAACAGACAGACAGACAAAAACGTAAATTAATTAAGCCGTCTGAATATACATGTACATCTACAATGCTTTAGGTAAAATTCGTGTAAAAATGATGGCACGTGCGCATAATTATTATCCTGTACAACGGAGATTTGCTTCCTGGACACTTTTATTTGGATCTCATGGCTGCTGATCACGAAAATCACCTTCACGTTTTTTATATAACGTACCTTTTTAGAGTCAGTCTTTCTGTGATATCTTATATCTTCAGTCTACTAATATTTCCTCAACAAAGCAAGCTGTTTTATTTAGTCTAGTCATGCCTGGGCATTCACTCAATGCAGGTTGCCCAGCGTTTAATGGAAAGGTTTAGGCATGCCACCAATGAAGATAACACAATGCACGAGTTAGATATGAGAAACGACATTGATTCAGATTTTGAACTGTTTATATCCGATGATCGTCATCTTATAACAAGCACTGTAAGAATTGAATAACCTGGTGACTGGTCACTGACTTCAGTTTGTCGAAGACTAAAGTAGAACTACTCGTTTGCTGTCACCACGTATAAAAATTTATGTCTTTCGGACCCGTCAAAGAGGTATGAGAAATATCTTTGAACAGGTTGATAACCTCTCTTGCTGCACTAATATTTATGATGTGTTCACAACTTTGGGTGCTTCTTATGACCCACAAAAGGGTGTCTTTTTATAGATTCGTCACTGTTAATCCTGAAACTTGTCTTGTTACACAATGGCAATGTTCACCTTTCAATGACAATTGGTTATGTAGTATGTAGTTCTACGCGTGAAAGAAACCAACGTTGTAACACCTGCAGTACCACAGCCACGACTGTGCTGATCTAAAAGTAGTGGCACTGGTACTAAGAATGCAGTTCTTATCTTGATATAAGTTCTGTTAGTTTATGCGAATGGGACCGCCATGCTGAAGAGTCTCATTGCATTGAAGAGAACTGACCGCTGTCCGTAAGGGTTCGGCTCCGAGACATTAAAGTGTGGCACATGAACCGTTTGTCGACACAAGAAAGCCAGTTTGTCTCTCCAGACAAAAGGAAACTAATTGGAAATTTCGTTAAGCGATGAATAAGGAAGGTGAAGAATTCGAAGAATTCGACATTTGAGGACAATAATTCCAAAAAATAACTGCATGCCGTCAAAATTAAAGAATGAATTTTGTTGGCCCACAATTCAGGCACGTCATCAATATTTTGGAGGAAAATCGCATGGTAGGTATTCAAGAATGTTGTTGAGAATTTCTCAGCGACTACAGATCCCCGAACTAGGCCTACGTACGTGGTTGATAACCTGCCCCAAACATGCAAAACTATGAAGTGTAATGTGCTGCTGAAGATTCATTTTCTGCAGTTACACTTAGACTCCTTCCTTGCTAATCTTGATGCAGTCAGTGACGAACTTGATGAAAGCTTTCACCAGGATATTGCGACGATGAAACAGCAGTATATCGGGGCAACTGGAAACCACTAATGCTGGCCGACTTTTGTTGGACGCTGAAACCTAGAAGTATCAGATGTTGAATACAAACGAAAGTCGGCAGCAGAACTCTTTTAACTCAGTTGAGCTAATGCATTTTGTTATTGTTCAGTTAAACAACTAAATTCTACATGTATAAATGACAATGATTGCTGTAACGTAAGGTAGGAAAGGTTGGGTAAGAAATCAAGGTATATGGTAAGATAAGATAGGAAAGGTGTATAAGACAAGGACAAGTGAGGTAAAGTAAAGCATGGTAAAGTCAATTAAGTAAAGGTGAGATAAGGAAAAGATAAGGAAAAGAAAAAGAAAGGGAGATTTAGGAAAAGCATATGCAAAGATAAAGCCTCTGGACAGGCGAGGTAGGTGAGGAAAGAAGAGATGATGTGTGGTACGGCAAATAGGGCAATGCAAGGTATACGGGAAAGTATGGAAAGGTGGTATGTTAAGGCAGTGGGAGGTAAGGTAAAGTAATGTAAGAAAAGATCAGATAAGGTACAAGATGAGATAAAGTAAGGTAAGGTAATGTTTAACCTTCAGGCTACCAAGGTTTTTTTGCGACATTGGCTGCCAAGGGGGGTTAAAAAATAAATGAAAAGTTCCCCTTTTGGCTGCAGCTGTTTAAAATTTACTACATGGATTTGTGCATGCATTGCTCTGTTTTTATGATACGAGTTAACTTTGCATTTGTTGTTTGGAGAGTATTCGTATTCCTGTAAGAATAACTATGGGCACCATAACAAGGATTATTTGAAGACGTACTGTGTTAAATGATGAATAAACAAATAATATACTGTTAGATTAATGATTGATGAAACTAGGGTGACCCTGCTAGCGGAACCTTATGTTCCTTTGGGTCTGCCTATTGACGCCACTGCACATGAATGTCTAGATTGTGTTTGTATGTGATAGTATTATGGTGATCAATAAAGAATTGATTGATTGATTGATTGATTGATTGATTGATAGAAATATGATCTGTTCACGTTGTGATGCTGCATTCAGCCATTTTCACACAGATAACGCGTATTATTATTTATTATGATCACTTCCAGTTTACAAAAGACAAATAAGTAAGCAAGCAAATGAAGCCCTTCATTCCCTCTAAAGAATGGCATATTTGTTTCTCTTCCAGAAAGAATAATGAATACGCTATAGTCGAAAAACTTAGGGGGTGGGGTGGTATCCACCCTCTGGTACCTCGGCAATGTCGGGTATAACTTTTTTTATGGCGTGGGTACCACCATGATGTTTATCGCAAAATGTGCGCAAATGAATCTCCTATTGCTACTTAAAATGTCAAAATTATATTCCATATGGTACAAGTTTGTGAAGCAAAAAACGTGGGGGGTGGTAACATTGATAGCCCGAGGGTTAAGGATCGTAAGACGACGTAGACAAAGCAAGGCAGGGTGAGATGATGTGCAGACGGTCATCAATCATATTTTATTACACGCCTCTATAATAAGCCCCAGCATCATGGCAATCGAATGTGTGGTCCTCGGGTCGAGAGATATTTCTTCTGAAGCGAAAACGCAGCAATGGCAATCCATTAATCTTTCCCTGCTGGTTACACCACTCGGCAACTCTACGTTTTGTACATGATGTACATATGTATGTGTGTGTGTGTGTGTACATTTGCATGCATCTATTTATATATATTTATTTATATTCAAAAGTATTTTACTAAACAATTTACTGATTGTAGGAAAAGATATTCGATTGCTGAATGGAGCAATCAGAGCTGTCGTAGCATTCATTAGCATAAGTGAAGTCATGGTTACTAATTCAGGTTTTATAGCGATTAAATATAATTATTTTACTGGTATTGGTCAGTCGCTGGCATTAACGACTCCCTCCTTTTGAAACCTTTCTGAAAAGCCCACACCATTCGTTTGATTAACCTCCAACTTATGTCGAAGAAACAATTCTTACCAGTAGGCTACTCACTTCATAAATATTAGGGCCTATATACATTGTGCTGGATCAGATGGCTTTGCACGCGTAATTGTGATTTTGTTAGTTTCTATAACATTGTCAGCAGCAACTTAAACTACTTCTAGGATGCTTTACAAATGGCATTTATCCTCACATAGCTCGATCTACTGTATTTGGTGCCGCTCTTCTGATACCAGCTGGAATTGTTCTTCGAGTTACAAGCCGAGCGCTTTAACGAATCGTGCTCCATCGTGCCCACACGTTTATACAACAGAGGAAACTGTTCAGAAAGGATTAAGGCTTAAGTTGCATGTGTGCATGGGTGTCTGTTTGCATGGGTGTCTGTTTGTATGGGTGTCTGTTTGTATGGTTGTCTGTTTGTATGGGTGTCTGTTTGTATGGTTGTCTGTATGTGTGTGTTTCATTGAAGAGTAAACGTTGATGACATTTGCATTCATTCATGCATTAGCACGCGCTGGGATCTTCTGGCCCTACGTTCATTATGGATACTAAAACATTGCGATCGTGACGACATTTCTGTTTGCGAGGCTGTCTGTTGTCGGTATACAGCAAGCGCCATACTGCAGCATATGAAGACAGACCAGAGGCAGGCAGACGGTCAGGGAGACGGTCAGGCAGACGGTCAGGCAGACGGTCAGGCAGACGGTCAGGCAGTCAGGGTAGACGACGTTTAACATTTGTCATCATAATGAACTGAGACGACTTGCATATTGTTTCCGTCCAAGAAGATCTGGTCCGTGCATTTGAAAGAAATGTCATTTCAGAACAGACATTAATGTCGCCAGAACGCTCATCTGTCTTTGTGCATGCTTGTGTTTATGTGCATATGTATGCATGTACGCATTCATGCATGTGTAGATATGCATGTATGTATGTGTAAATATGTATGCATCTATGGTAGATATGTATCAGAGCAATACGTCGCATAGGGTCAGCTCCTACCAAGGATATGTCACAGAGCATAGCCTGATCTATTGTCTGCTCTCGCCTTGAGTACGCCTATGCCAAATCTATGGTCGCAGGCATATAAGATTTTGAAGTAGTCATCGAGCTTCAACACATCCTAAATTCTCTGGCTCGCGTAGTTCTGCGTCCATCTTCTCATTGAAGCTCGTTAACTGCGCTCGGTAAGCTGCATTGGCTTCCTGTATGATTAAGAATAAGATTTAAACTGGTTTGTCTTACTTATAAAACCCTCACAACGAGCACTACTGCCTGCTTAAACCATAACTCTCTTCTTACATTCCTCCACGCAGTCTGCGATCTTCGGGTATGTTTTTTGTTGTTGAGCCTCGATGCAGCACTGTCATGGACTCTCGTGCATTCCATTTTGCTGCCCCTAAGGAATGGAACCGACTACCAATGCTCGTCCGAAGTTCGAACTCTTTCTATTCCTCTAAGAAACGACTCAGAATTCGCTATTTCTCACTGGCTTGCAAGAATCTGGATACCTAATATCTGATCCTGGCGACTGACTATCCGCGCCTCCGATTCACTTTTCTAGGTGACTTGTGCACGTTAATAATGTTTGCAAAATAATAATGCATCCATGGATATATGTATGCAGATAGGAAAACAGTTGTGCATGCGTATATGGATGCACGTATGTCAGCGTGTGTATACTATGTATGTATGTCCAGCGGGACTCGTCCATTTCGGAGTGCCTTTACGGCTCCCCATTGCTGATATAATTTGATTGATGACGTTGTACTTCGGTGACTTTACTGCACTTGCCTGTTGCATGGTTTATTGATATATATATGTATTATGTACATAAGGGAACAATAAACTACTATATATATATATACAATTATGGGCGTATGTATGTATGTAGGCAGGTAGGTAGGTAGGTGGGCATGTATGCATGCGTATGCATGTATGTAAGTGCGTGTCTGTTGGTATATATGCTTGTTTAAGCAGTTATGGTGTGGCACTGTGGCCGATTCGTTAGAGCGCTCAACCTGTAACGCGGATAGTATACGGGTTCGAGCCTCGCCCGGGGGCAGTGACTGTACATGGTGTATATAAGGACTTTGTATGTATGCGTGTGTATGCGCATGTATGCATGTATATATGTATGTTAGTTTACTGTTATACCAGGCGTTCGATTACTTTGCTTTCGCGCTACAGTTAATATCTTCTTTTGACAGACATGCTTTTGAAAGAGTGGTAGAAGCCGTGAAAGAAAGCAATGCTTTTGCTGATGTGTGACGTATAGGAGAGGAGAGAATATGCTGAATTATTGAACGCTTTAAGCCTTCTGTATGTTTTGCCATTTGGTAAGAAAAGCCGACCCTAGGTGCTGTGTTAAATTTGTGTTCAGACTGGATTTTGGTTGTAGGTCCTTTGAGATCGCTCTGTCGCCATAGCAGTCTCTCGACTAGTCGTTTTGTCTCCCTGAGTGAGAGGGACGTCATTTCAGTTGTTTTTTGGGGGTGTGGGGCAAAACTGCATCCGGGCATAACAAGTTTGATCAACTTGGGTTTAACGCCGACACACACTCTTGAAAACTACAGCTTACTGTAGATGAGCATCGAGTTCAGGAATAAACTTGTGTGCACGCGAAAAAATTATTCCGGTACACATTGAATCATCACACTGGTTTGAGTCGTTTCTTACTATCTTCGATTTTCTGCTGTCCTGTAGACTCCTATAGTTAGTCTACGAATAAAGATATATTATTTAATAAAATCCATTGACATACATATAAATAGTTGCTTTTTCCATCGAATTCAGGGGAGCAAAAGCCCCAATGACTCTCCGTCCCATGCAATGACGTCCCTGCTGCGTGAGTGACGTCTGTTTCTTCTTGAACAGTTTTTAGTCACAGGTTTTAGTACAAGTTGTGTTTCTCTCCTATAGGTTTTCCGATGGTTTTTATGTCGCTTGAGGTCGGTCGATGTCTTTCTATTCTTATTCGACTTCTTCTTGCATGTAAGTCATGTTGTGCCTGCAGTAACTAGTTTTTGTAATTGATTTATTCATCCTAAAATTGGTGTAATGCTGTATTTTCCTAGACAGCCTGTAACGCGATATATAAAATTATATATCTGCCATGTATTTAAGTATGTATATTTATATACATGGGCGTATATTTAGGGGTCTACGGGTTCAAACACTCCGAAATAAATTGCTGAAATTTCTTTTATTTCTTTATATGCGAAATAAAAAAACTTAATTTTTACGACCATGTCCATGGAAACCCCCAAATTGTTTCCTGGTAACGCTGAAATATAGTATATATATATATATATTTATATATATTTATATATATATATAAATGCTACGCTGCTTCTTTAGGCCTTGCACCACTTATGATGAATGGTTCGCGTATACGGTCAGTCTCTAAAGAGAGATTGTAAGTACAGTGACCGCGTATAGGCCTATATATATATATATAGGCCTATATATATATATATATATATATATATATATATATATATAATTAATAATTAATTTTTATTAAATATAGCCTATATATATATATATATATATATATAAGGAACTACATGAAACGGACGGTTTGACCTCATATAATGAAGCCCGATGCAATATGTCGGATAATGTCTCCGACGTAGATAACCATAGATCAAAGAAAAACATTTGATGGACGAACCGCTTATGGCTTCCAGCAGGCTATAATCCAACTCTTCATCTCAAAGCGCCTCATCGTCTGCATTAGATATTGCATGTTGCTAGATTTATACAGCGCTCAAAGCATAGCACCGTGTTTCCTTGCAAATACTACTCTATAGGGTAATGCTGGTTGATGAAGTAAGTGACATCTATAATTATGTATAAGAGCTACGGTTTCCTTAAATCGAGCTCTTTTAATGGGGCATTATGAGATGTGAGCTGAGTTGTGTTTTTGTACTTCCCTTGGGGTGGGGGGTGGTCAGGTTATATATTCCTCGGCTGCCGGAAGTTGTATCACTATACGACTGCAGACCTTCAACCAACTTGCAGCTCTTGAAAGGAGACTTTGACGACAGACGACAGCTAGAGGGTCATAATATTATTTTAAGATAATTGAATGAAGAAAACTAAGCTGGGCAATGATAACTTTACGAATTTTTACATGAACCTACAGCTATTTGCTACCTCTCACTACAATGACAGATATCCTGAAGTCAGCCTTCATTTGTGAATTTGTGCCTTAAATAATACCTGTATTGTATTATTTTGTATTGTTTTTGTCATTTTATACAGCGCCACCAGAACTATCTACCCAGGTTACTCAATCACTGTGGCTCCTGTTAAATATCACCGTGGTAGGAGCCAAGGTAGCAGAAATAATTTTTTTAAATTTAATTATCACGGTTTTCTTTTACAGGTTAGTAATCTTGGACTCATTGGTGGGCTGGCCACCAAGCGTTGACCCTACTACTGATAGCGTTGACCCTACTACTGATAGCGTTGACCCTACTACTGATAGCATATATACTGAAGGCCCTAGTGAGCAATGATTTGGCAAAACAGTTCGAGTTGCACAGATTCCGCCTTCCAGCATTTCTATAAGCACAAGAAGGAACCCAAGTGGACTTTATTATACGGGTCTCAAATGAGAATATGGGTCCTATCTGGAATCTATGTGTGCATGCTCACAGGGCAGATCACTGCAGTTGAAGGAAGTTGTTTGTGGTCTGTTTTTCATTACGACATTCATATGGTTGATTGATGATGCTTTCGAAGTGTGTTTATAAGAACATTATACTAACAAATGTTCAACTATAGCTACTGCAGTTGAAAATTTTTCGTTTGGACTTGCTTTGATGATTTGTGCAGAAATTGTCATCCAACATTCGTCATTGAAACAGTATTGGCCCAGCACAACTGTCTGCTGAAATATAAAATTCCAGTTTAGTGGCTGATAATGATTTAAATCAGGCTTGTCCAACCTACGGCCCGCGGGCCACAATCCGGCCCGCCGAGTGAGTTCATCCGGCCCGCCGAGCCTTTAAAAATATTGATTTTTTTGTCTGTCTAAAATTGGGAATTGCAAACTACGTTGCTAATTGGCCCGGTATTGGAAATTTCCTATAATTCTTTGCTTCACAAGACACACGAAGTGTTAATGCCAGCTATGTGTTGCAATACTTAATGTTGTTTTCTGCCTCAAATAACCATGGCAGAGTCAATACTGCAAACAAAAAGCAAAAATTGACTCCGAATGTGGAGTTTAAAAAAATGTGTAGACCGAGGAATTTTTTCTCATTGAGCATTCTGAGGGTGTTGTTTGCTTAATCTGTCAAGAAAGGATGGCAGTTAACAAGGAATATAGGTCTACTACTAAGACGCTTTTCCAAATCTGTCTATTCCTACACTTAGGTATATTGCACTCTTTGGCAGTACATATTGTTGTGAACAGTTTTTGTCTACAATGGCAAACATTTAAAAAAACTCAAGATCACTACTAACAGATGGACATTTAACTATAATGCTTAGAATAGCTACATCAACTGTTGAAGCAGATATAGAGTACTTGTGCAAGCATAAGAAATGTGAAGTATCCCATTAGTACAAAAATCAGAAAAATGTGACTGTGTGGTACCTGATCGTCATGTAGGCAAGTAAAATTATTGTTCTTTAGTAGGCCTATGCCGCTAGGCGTCGAATTTTTAAATCATTGATGAAATTTTTTCTTCGGCCCCCGAGGTCTTAGAAAATTGGCAATGTGGCCCCTCGCCCGAAAAGGTTGGACAACCCTGATTTAAATGCTTGATATCCCTAGTAATTATTATTTGGGTAAACGTGTAGTTTAGCTTCGTAAATTATTCGCCATTGCATGGATTTCAGCATCGACGCATATTGGGTTTCAGAGTTGGTCGAATACATGTTGGATTGACGAAAAGGATTTTTGATAAATAGAAGTGGGATTGATGAAAAGAATCTTGCTTAAATAGAAGCTGGATTGATAAAAAATAATTCTAAAATTAAATGGAAAATTGATGAAAAATATTTCCTGCTTAAATAGAAGGTGGAATGATGAAACGAATTCTTGCCGAAGTAGAAGTTGGATTAAAGGAAAATAATAATGCTACAATGGGCGAATAATTTACGACGCTAAATTACACGTTTACCATTATTCTATCTAATTTAAGCTTATATAATAGTGTGAGTGACTTTGTTTATGCGCTTAGGCCTACATATCATTTATTGTGTTTTGAACAGAAGTGGTCAGGACGAACCGACTGACCCCCAGTTCAGCAAACACAGAGATTGATTACGGAATGGCTGCAAACAGGAAGTGTCAACGGTAGTAGACGCAAAGGTCAGTGTTCAAGTAAACACTGGGTTCAGTGACGCACGAGGTGTCGTCTGGGACTTGTCACAGTTCGGTGACAGAAGCTGTCAATAATAATTCAGAGTTGGACACTTTAAACTAAACTAACACGTCAGCAGTATTTAGTTAGAAAGTATATAATCAGTAATTTAACTATTAATTAGCTCAATAACTCTTTATTATGGATATCTCAATTGTAAACCTATTCCTGTAGAACAAAATTTGATTAATATTTTTTGGCGGGGTAGGGTTTTTTACATTCCGTAAGTGAAGTTGGGCTTTCCCTCTGCTAGATTTTAGGAGCCCTGTGTCATCCAGGGGTGTTTGAGTGCAGGCTTCCCGTACTCCTATTATAGGCTTTTCGGAAATACTTTACCATAAGTGTGTTTGTATTCAACAATGAACAAGTCATAAGCCTTATTAGCGTTCTTATTATAGCAGGCTTCAAAAATTGGAGGCCCTATCAGCCTCAGGAAGACGAATACCAAAATGTGTCCCCTCTTCACTAATAAACCCGAAAGTAATCATTTTAGGAGTTCTTGTAGCCATGCATTTCTAGATCAAAACAAGTTAGGACAGGCAAATGGTCCGAGATGTCCGAGATAATAATCCTAGAATCTATGATATTTGAATCCTTTGTAAATCAATGTCGATGAGTGGGTAGAGATTCTTGATCGATCGTTACAGGCGATGTAATAAGGACAACTTTGGCTTCTTTCCCTTTCGGTTACTTTTAGATTTATATACTGTATAAATTCTGTTTATGCAATTATTGTTGATGTATTGTATTGTATAAATTACCCTAAATTTGAAATGAATCATTCTTGCTTCGTTGTGCGTTTCCTAGAGACTAGACATTACCTAGTCCAATGTCGAACACCGATGGCAGTCCGACGCCGGTTCATGGTATCGATCAGATGCCAGAATCCGGCTTCGGACCGACTTGGATTATCGACTTCGGAATGACATAGGAAACCGGTGGAATCGATGAGCAGCCGCTTAGCGACAGACAATGGGGTAGGAACTGAGAAATCGATGGACTTTCAGAATCTTAAATAACAACGTCGGACTTGACTGGTTGTCTGTGTAGCATCTGCTGTTCTTCCGGATAGTCTCTCAGCAATATGATGTAAATCTGATGGTAGAATAGATCTTGTGCCTATCTGTCTCTTCAGTAATATATCAACATCTCTTCTCTTTTGGTTCTCTGCCTTGCTAGGCAGGTTCGTAGGCTACGTCCAATTTCGCCATTATCTGTATTCAATTCTGGCGTCATATCAACATCCATATTCTGTATAATATCTGTTCGTATAAATGCTGTGGTATTAAAATTACATTCGCAAGGAACTGTTGTATGCTGGACACAATTCTGATTCTCTGTAAACAACAGCTTTGGCTTTTCCAGTTGGTTAGTTGCTGTTTAACGACACTGTGTCATAGAAAAGATTATTAGCGTCGCCCACCTCCTTTCTTCAGGCTCAGAGAATGAGTTTAGGGACGTCTTGTGACAGCATTATAAGGTCTTTGACGTCTTCCTTTTGTTGTTGACTCTGTGGTGGATGTCTTTTTACTCTTACCTTATGTTTTAGGACGAGGAGTCTGACCGGGATCTTCCGTTTCGCATCTCCATAAACAGAAACTACCTTTGTTATCTCTCTCCCACAAGTCTTAAAGCAAGCTGTCCTTCCACTTATGTCATAATTGCTGATTTCTTCGTCATACATTCGCTAGGTGGCCAACACAATCCAATTTACCGGTCTAAGAGCAAAAATCTTAGAATTGAGTGCGGTGAACTTATGACGTCAGAACGACATGAAAGTCTACTTTATGTAATGTAACGCTAAAGACATGGCTTCGGATTACAGGGATCGCCTGAATAATGCTTTATGGTAATCGTAATTTTATGCCAGGTCCCTAGAAGTTGAATGAGAGTGGTAGGCTAGGACTCGCAGGCAAGCAAGGACAGTTGGGCACGTGTGGCGAAATCTGGCCTGAGACAGGTAAATTTCGGACTACACACGACCTCGAGGAGAGCCCAGAATGGAGACAGCTAACAACGTCTGGAACATGGGCGTATTTAGGGCGGTTTACGGGTTCAACCCCTCCCTCAAATAAGTTTCAAAATTGTTTACATGCTTTTGCATGCAAAATACAAAAGAAACTGAACTTTTGCCACCATTTCCAATGGAACCCCCCCAATCTTTAACCCCCATGGTGTGGAACATAAGCTCTCCATAGAGAGGCTCACCATATGTGATAATAATGATGGGGAAGTCTTCAGCGTCCGAAACACATGTGTCGTGGTAACCTGCAGCTTATTTAAATGGTTCGAGGTCGTAGTTAAGAGGATCCACGGATTTAAAACCTCGCTAGAAACTTTTCCTATTATTTTTATCTTCTCGGAGAATGAAATAGAGAAGTCATGAAAACTGGAGAAGAACAGAATCTCTTCGAAATGCAGGAAAAGTAGCCTAAATAATCATCTATGACTGAGGAACTGAAACTTCTATCACAGAAATGTGAAAGTTAAAACCGGTTTTCTAAAGATTTGGACACTGAAGCAGGTTATTGAAGAAGTCGTTAAATCGGTTATCTAACGTTCAGTTCTTAATTATAGGCCTAGTCCTGCCGAATTTTATATCTACATACGGCCCTATTTGCGTCACAGCCCCCCCCCCATCCCTCTCAAACCCTTGCCAATTCTCATGGCTGTTGTTTGAGTTTTGAAGAGTAGGCATTCGATTACAATAATAGCTAATTTTCTAGTCATGCTACGACAGAACGCCAGACACGAGACAAACTAATAATTGCGCTAGAACATTTGCCACAGCGCCACCTAGTGTTTGTTTTCTAGCAGAATTGACGTCATTCGATGCAGCTGTAGGCGGTATCGGCTGGTACCAGGTAAAGGTCTGATAATCACGGTCTGGTGGGAGATAGTGGATGAGCTCAGAGGCTCCATCTGGCGAATGCTCGTGTTGTCTCGTTAGCGTCGAAGGTGTTTGAACGGTTGTAGCTGTTGTCATCCGCGGCTCTGACAAAGAATAACCAGATGCACTACGAAACAAGGTCACAGTTAAATAATTATGCGCCTCTTTATGCCTTGCAATAAGCTGACTTCTCACATATCTTAAATATGCCTTATTATCACCAGGGCGCGATTTATAGAAGCGGATGTAAAAGAGCTTTTTTAAGAGCCAACTTAGCACGTAAGCCATACCACAATGCGAGAGAAATGACAGGCCACATGACTCGGCTAAAGAAACTGTCATCGTTCCTGCTCTCGGCTCGGCTAGCCCACCCACCACAGGGCCAGCCAATCTGGACAAATAACTTCGATCATTCAGAGTGATGCGGATCAGATGACTGGCTTGGGAGGGGGCTTCTTGTCCACGGACGCACCTCACGACGACGGAAACCCACCATATGTAGCTTTATGAAAGCGTCGTGGGTCTCCTCTCTGCCACACCTGGTAAGCTCGCTTTTGTTTCTTCGTCTAGGAGGTCCATCGGGTCTTCTGACGGATATCGTCTTTCATAGTCAGATACTTGATCAGAGGGTATCCTCGAAGACCTTTGCAGTATTAATAGTTGTGGACTGTACTGAGTTGCCGCTATCCAACAACCAAATGCTTTCATGTTTCACCGCCTTGCTGAGCACCCGCGGGAGCAAACAACAAACTGTAGCCTGACCATGACAGCTACTGTAGAGGACGAGGCCGATAATGAACCCGACCCCTATGGTCGGCAAGGCACAACGACTGTCTCTGACTCAAACTCTGGCTTTGCGGGTGCCAAATTGGTTATGGACACGGGAAGTGTCCATAACGCTACGGTTCCCGCAACAAGACGGAGCAAGGCCCTACTGGTCAGGACTGGAACTTGAAAGGGTCTTTGCATGATGCTGTCTTTCCACGATGACTGAATTTAAAGAACGGCGTCACTGGATTTAATAGACCGCATCACCACTGTAAACTGCCAGCCTCACAACTCTTGGAGATCGAGTTTACAGTGTGGTAACTTTAAGAGTGGTGATGGACTATGTCTTGTGAGCAGGGCTCGGCCTGTGCATCAAATTAGCCTGGTCCCGAATTGTGGTCTCAAGATGGGTGCTTTGTAGGGGTGGCGAGGGAGGTTCTTTACCTGAACTTACATTACCTTAAGTCCTTTTATTTACCTCATCTTACTTTCCTGCCCTTACCTGCCTTTACCTCACATGATCTTACCTCATGTCAACGACCTTGCCTCTCCTTATCCTAGCTTGGATTATCTTGCCTCTCTTCGCCTTCTTTTGCCTTGCCTCATTGTGCCTAAACTTACCTTTGCCTGGCCTTGCATACTTAGTTAATAATAGAGAGTAAGAATTGTAAAGACGCCCAGTGGCCTACGTCTGAATAGGTCAACGGCGTGTTGACTTAGTCCCAGTTGGTTTTCAGCCACCAGAGTGTAAGTGCGGAAGGACTCCTCTCGAACCTTCTCCATACACAACAGAGTTTCCAAAAGATCATCGCCAATGACCTGCAATGCAACGATATAACGAAAACCTAGTATTTTGTATTGTATGCAATACTATACATATTTATTATATGTATATCTGCGATTAATGTAGCGCCTATTAGGCAGTTGTAAGAAGCGTCGCGCTCGCTAGTTTAAGTGGTGTTAAAAGTTCATTCAGAACAAATTCATCTGTTAGCATTATAATTAAATAATGCGCAGATAACCGAAAACGTCACATTCTTCGAGTTCTCTGCCCTCAGGCGGCAGGTTCTGTCGTCTGACGGAGTCAAACCTATATACGTTCGATTTCTTCCAGTTCAACAGAATCTGTCGAGGTTTCCCTCTCGTTCTTCTGAACAGGAATATAAGGGAATTACTCAGAACAACCAGGAGTAATTGGCAGGGAAGTAAGGCATCGTACCCATTGCTACCACTTCTGTTCAACTTCTAAATCGAGGAACTTATCCGAGAGGCATGCACTGGAGAACATGAACAGGGAAGAAATGTGGTATAGGCAGGTTCATAAAGGCTCAAAGATTTGCAGATGACCAAGTGATGATGACGATACTCGCAATTTATCAAATAATCTGGTTCAGCCTGGTTGGCTTCTTGTTCTCCTTCATTATCACTCATTTGTTGAAAGCAACCATCTTTGTTTATTCTGCCATTTCGTTTCATACAGCGAGCCCCTCCTTTTCTTTTGCTAACATCTAACAGGTCTACTACTAAGACTTTAATTATGCTGCGCGCATGACTTGTCCTCGTTAGTCAGCTTAACCTTTGCCTGTAATACTCGGCTGGCTACATACCGGAACGCAAAAATTCCTGGCGTATTCTGGGTCACACCAATTAGCGAAGCTCGTACCATGAGGAGAATTTTGAATGTGATCCTGTCCTTGGCATCTAAGTTGTAAAGACGTCGGCCACGGATCTAAGCTTGTTGCCCAAACTCAGTTCTCGTTCCGAAGAAGGGTGGGTCAGCCAGTAGCCTACGGTCATCGTCAGGGTGTACGTTGACCGTTCTGCGCTTTCTTACCAATCGAACAACTGTTTGCCACTGCTGCCAAGTTGCTTCAGATTTTCTGTCGAATGCGTATATGTGGAGCACGTAGACATACCACGTCCCTCAGCGAAACTGAGATTGCTTCTCAATAATCCAAAATAGTTCAGACGAAAAAGTGTCCATTGCAAAACAATTAAGGACAATTTACGAAGGAGAATAATTATTTACTCCTATTTCTAAGAAACTGTAAATAATGTGCGCTATTTATAGACGCTTGGTGTCGCCGCGCATGCGTCCTAACCCGAGTCATGCTCCAATATCCGGTTCCGTCCGTTTCGACGTAGATGAACTTTGCCCCGCTGACCTCCGACGCCCAGAAGACGGAAGTCGGCGCCGGACGTGACGTCATCTCGCACCGGATGCAGACGTGTGCATCGTTCAGTCGAGCGTATCGAGAGCTGCATCGGATTTCCGGTTTGTCTGAGTCGTAGGAAAACGAATACATTGTAAATAGATTTTACCCTAAGATACATGCGACTGATCCGTAAGAAATCAAAATTAGATAAAGAATATCAAAGGAAGAGTACTCGAAATAGACATATTAATGAAGAGTAGGCTAGAACTTTTTACTCAACACGGAATGATATCTCAGGAATGAAAAACAAAACAATGAAACAATGAAAGTTTGCGAGAGCAAGACCTTGATAGCCTACTAAACAATATACTAAATAAATTTTGATACTAAATATATAAATTAATTTTGTCTCTTTTCACATTTGTAGTGCTAAGGGTTTTAACTACCCATGGACTAAATAAAATAATAAATTATATGAACTAGTAATAATATGTTTTGTATTTATAAATTTATAAAGCGCCTCTCACAGTGAACACCAATCAGAGGCGAGAACTATAGTAATAGTATTAGAAACAGCAGACAACTAGGTTTTACATTGTGTTGCTGAATTCTTGTAGCTTTTATTGAAGAACAATCTACTCAGCGGCATCAGAGTTTTAGTGCATCGATCTGTAAGGAGAAAGGCGAACTTCCTATCCTCATTCTTCCAGGCTTACTTCCGTTTAAGACTCATTTCCCCTTATCCCATTTTGTTCCTGCTTGTAGGTCTATTGAATTCCTCACCGGTTCAGACTGTCTTCCATTGAAAGACGAATGAGACAGGTGGGCGAAGGAGATAACAGTACTGTATTGTATTTTTCTATAAATTTATATAGCGCCGCCCTCTCACACTGTTCACCAATAAGTGCGAGAGACCCAGGGAAAATAAAGTGGTCTTGAGCCAACGAAAAGAGGCACTTGGCCCACCAGTTAATAAGAAGGAACGTTTCGAAGGAGGGAGCTGGTTCCATAGTGCAGGGCCAATGAAGGCAAAGGCTCGAGCTTTAGCCATTGCAATCCTAACTCGCGGGACAAAGAGATCATGCCGTATATATTGAGGGCGAAGAGAAGTGGCTGATGTCGACAGGCGGATGAGGTCACGTAGATACTTGCTCGGCCAGCATACGACCGGTATACAGATTAATATGAGAACCTTGCATTGAACCCGAGCAATAAGAGGAAGTCAATGAAGGTGATCAAACATGAAAGCAGAGATGTGAGATCAGCGAGGAAGTCGCTGAATAGGAAAGTGACGAACTTTTGGAAGACCAACCAAGAGAAAATTACAATAATCAATTCGGGAGCAGATGAAGGCATGGACAATAGAGGTAAAGACAGAGGAGGAGACGGGTTGCTAGAAGCCGCCTCAGGGTGGAAGTAGGAAGTGTGTCTAATTTTGTCATTGTTTTGTGCAGATATGCAGGAGACTGTTAAAGACATGTTAAATGTGCTTAACAGACAAGTTTAAAGTGCTTAACATGGAAATTATCGAGCGTGCACTAATTGCTTACGCTCCAGAAGAAGAGTCCATAAAAGCTGGATTAAAAGATAGCCTTTTCTGGCTGTATACGCAAAACTATTGATGCAGTGAAGGCCAAGTGAGTGTACTTTCTTGGCTTTATATTAATTTTTACAGACGTTTTTGACTTGAATTTCGAGAACAAACCAAAAAAGTGTTTTATTTGACTGTTGCTCTATTATAGAATCAACTTATTTTCTGCAATTTCTATTCATTTCTGCTTTAGACAATTAAAAAAATGATTTTTGGTTGGCAGTTGCATATTCTGACCAGCAATTATTTTTAAGTTAGTTATAGGTAATTCGTAAGATCTCCAAATGATGTATGCAGTGAGAGAAGTTAAAATTTAAAAATTGCATCAGTAGCAATGATGTATAAGTTAAATGTACTTAAAAACCTTTCATTTGATAGAGATTTAATTCTGCTGCAGCGTTTATTTTTGCAATTTTAGTATTATTATTTTTTGATAAATATAGTTTTCTGTATGTGGTACCAGTTGCTTGTGAATGTTTAAAGATATGTACAGTGCCCGTGACCCCCTCAAAGTCCGACTCACACCTCAACGTGGTGAGGGGGTGGCAACAGTCAGTAGGGGAGTGCCTGCTGAGGCTATGCCATCAGTGGTGAAGGTCTTGGCTGAAGTACCACCTTATGGCGCTACGCAAGGTGGACAGGCTCAGCAGGAACCCTGAAAAAGCTGGCAAACGTGGGCGGCATCGCCGCCTTTGATACCACAAGTGGATATCAGAGCCAGTCCTAAGCCTGGAACTCTCTTTAAGGGAGAAGTGCGAAGGTCGAACGGATGGGTGCAGATACTTCGTTCGTAAAGAAAAAATACGTATGAAATCCAATGCAAGCATTGGACTCCAAACGGGCCTCGGCCCATGGATGCAAGCGTTGGACACCTACGGGCCTTCGGCCCATGGATCCTGATGATGATGATGAATCGATTGATGATGATGATGACAGTGCCCGTGATTCAAAATTTGATCACTTATCCCCAAAGTTTATAAAGGTAATTTCAAATTAAACGTACAAATCAATTCCTTGATTTGAGTTAACCATTTATTCAAGAACTGTCATTGGGCAAGCAGCGTTTGCAAAGGTTCATCATTTTCAACCTTCTTTTCTAATTCAATTCATTTACATTTTCAAGTAAATTTTTAAAACTGATTTAAAATATAGCATTCTGGTTTTGATAGGTTTCTGCGTAAAGGTAAGAAGGAAAAGGTTCAGAGAGTGGATGACTTACATATTTTGAAAGATGAAAAAAGGTCTTTGTTTGCACATGCTAGACATATCATAAAATAGGTAAGGGAAAACTGTATGAGAAAACCGGAAAACATGCTAAATCAAGATGAAGTACGCAGGAGTAGTATCGACTGCCAGAGCCCTCTTATTGATTTTTATCGACTTTATTGACTTACCGACTTTGATCGACTTATCGACTTTTTATCGACTTATCGAATTTTATTGATTTATCGACTTTTATCGACCTACAACTTTGTATCAAGAAATCGACTTTTTATCAACCTATCGACTTTTATCGACTTATCGACTTTTATCGACTTATCGACTTTTATCGACTTATCGATTTTTATTGATTTATCGACAGATACAGACAGGCTCAGAGGCGCTGCCAGAGCCCTCTTCCGACTTACGGCTGACGAGGATTTGCAGTTCGGACGACACGACTTCCAGTCCGTGGACTTTGGCCAGACACTTGAGCGTCCGACCGTGGTGAAAGGCATGCGCAACAAGCGCATTCGTCCATCGGGTACTGATCACCTCCATCACTCCGAGGCCCCGCTTCCCCGTCACGCTCACGTCACTCCTCAGCGCGAACTGGTCCGTGACGTCCGTCCTGTCCAACTCGAGCGTGACAGACGGGGACGGATAGCCACCGACGACGACGCACTGAAACGGAACCGACTGACCAGCGGACAAGGTCACCGAGTGCGTATCGATGACCGTTCGATTGCTACTGACCGATCCGAATGCCAGATACATCGATGTCACCGGTTCTGCAATATTACCAACAGACGGTAATGTAACACTCACATGGTGCCATTCAGTAACATCGGTAGCCCATGTATACATGCTATAAGTTGAAAAGATCTGGTGCAGTGTGCTGTAACGTAAGCTTATTATGTAATGCGATCTAAGCCAATCCAATCTATTTATAGTTTTAATCTAGTACAGTTCAATTTATTCTATACTTAATCCTATTCTACTGATCTGATCGGAACTAATTAAACCTATCTGATCGAATCTAAACGAACAAAGTGAATGTGATACATACTTGGAGTCTTCCATTGAAATGCCCTATATTAAACCGGGACCGGCCATCTTCTATGCACATCAGCGATTTATAACTTATCAGTTATGCACTTAGTGGCGTCGACTGTACATGTATGTTTGTATGTATATGTATATGTATACGTGTGCGTGTTCGTGTATGTACGTGTATATGTGTGTGCGTGTGTGTGCAGTTACGCTGGCAAGGTGAGTTCGGTGCAACAGGTGTGTATGAAAGGGTGATCCAGCGCTGGAAACGTTCCGTTTTCTCACGTTATCCACTTAAAGACATTGAAGACGTTAGATGCGTCCACTTAAAGAACACTATCGAGCTGTATCCAGCGCTGATCAAGAATAATTGCAAATCTTATGTCTCGTAATTATCCTTATGAAGCGTCTGTCTATCTCTGTCTGTCCGCATGTCTCTCCGTCTGCATACGTATGTATGTCTGTGATGATCGCTGTCGTTCTCAGTGAGCTGTGTTTCCGTCTACAGTTCTTTGTCTTTCTGTACATATGTATGGTTGACAATGTTTATGCATCTCTTTTGTCTCCTGTTCCTGTCTCTTGCCTTCTATTAATTTTTATGCCTTATTAAACCCGCAAATCATTTGGTAAATTAAGGTGCACGAGGTAGACATAGTGTTGTGCGTTACCTGTAACGCGTTAATGTAGGCCTATTTAGTTATTATTTTGCGGTAATTTTTGGGGTAACTAGTTACCTTTTACCAAAAGTAACGCTCAGTGGTAACTTTTTGCTTCGATGAGGTAACGGCACAAATTTAGTTACTTTGTATTATACTTTTAAATCAACCAATGTTCGCGTAGTCGAGTTCGGTTATGGCGCTATAAATATTAGTAAAGGTGTTTTATTATCAACCAGCGAATTCTCTTGTTCACGTGTGTTCAAATGCCCCGGACATTTCCGTGTAGACCTATGCTCTTGTCTCTGAACTCGTTCCTTTTATTCTTCAATTTCAAATTCTAATTTCATCATAGAGGTTGCTGAAAATTCAAATTTACATTTCCGTGACAAAAAATACATATTACTTTTTCAAAGTAACCGTAATCAGTTACTAGTTACCGCAACTGTTTTCTAAAATAATTATTTGTATGTACATGTAACTAGTTACTCTTTCCTTTCCAGTAACTAGTTACTCTAACTAGCTACTTCTGAAAAGTGCCGATGAAAAGAGTCAAAAGACAAATGACGTAGGATACCTTAGGTATCCTAATCTAAGCGAAAGCAAGGTAAACGAAGGTAAAGTAAACATAGATAAGATAAAATAAAGATAAGTATAGTTGAGATCAGTGATGGTAAGGTAAGCGTGGATAAGAGAAGTCAAGGTAAGTTAAGCGAAGGCACGGTAAGCGAAGGCAAGGTATAAGCAAAGGCAAGGTATTGAAAATTAGGTCAGCACACTCAAGGTAAATGAAGATTCAGCGAAAGCAAGATCGGTTAAGCATATAGGTAAGTTAAGTGCTGGATACGTACGAACCTAAGATGGAGAGGACGTGGGTGATCGATCCCAGAACCTGCGATCTCAGTCTTACTTCGCACGTGTAGTTTCCACTGTCCAGATGATTCACTTCTATAGACAGCAATACAGCACAATATAATTTTATTTTGTATTGTTCTATTGCTGTTTCTTCTACTTCCTCTGCAAAGTAATACAACAGGACAGCAGTGGAAGTCGTGGGGAAATATATCTTCGATGAGGCCTACTTTGAACCCTGGAGGTACACTGCCCTCTTTCTGCTGCAAATCGTGTCTTCTCATGCAGCCAGTTGACTGATGGGATGTCCATTCTGTTGAATTACTGCCGTCGTGTTTGTGACTCAGCCGAAACATCGTTCCACTAAGAAACGACTCCCCGGAGGACTAATTTTAACGGAGGCATATAAAAGACACTCGATTACCTTACATTGCAATCGCCCATGTGTCATGGCGGCCGGAAATCAACAAACCGAACCACGGGACTCCTTCGCGGGGAACCTTGATTTCGCATTCCGTTCCTGATTCAGCAACACAGGGGTCAACACCTTCCACCCTCAATATATATATAACTATATATATGCAAACGTATATATATGCATGTATATAGACAGACGTATAATTTTTATTACGCTTACAGACATACTATATTATATGAAATCTAACTTGTGTTGTATAGTAAATATATGTATACGGAACACGGTGTATATGATTATAATATACAATAATATTAGTACTAGCCCTTTTATGATTCGTGCAATGTCTCGATATAGTGAATAATTATATACCTGTATGTAAACATATTTATTTACCGAGAGTACAACATTTTGGGAGTGCTACATACACGGTCAGTCAATAACAAACGAATCCTCTTTTATTTTACCAATGTCAGAATGTCTGGCAAAAGGCCCTATAATAGTAGAACATCTGTGTAATATTGTCCCCATTGACCTTAACACCTGGTTCGACGAAATGGATGTTCGTACGCCCGAGTGCAGAGACCTAATGACAGAAACCATTAGAGATGTGGTGCGGTGTTGGATATTCCTACTATAATATGATTGTGTAATAATTATATTATATTACACAATCACATTAATACGCACATTACACAATACACACACAGTTACACATTGTGCTGGCCCTGCAGGGCACACTTGTCGAAAATTCAAAGAAGAACACTGTGTTCTGGTATGCTTCCCTAGCCGAAGTTATGTTGAACATCTTGTTGCTGAAAGTTGGTCGAGTGTGCAAAAGACAATTTGCTGGATCGTCCGTTTTCCTTCGACGGATACTAAAATCTGATAATTCTAATCGTTACTGGATGCTGTACAGTAAAGAGTTTTTCATCAGTACACCAGATGAAATTGACTAGGCTTGCAGGATACAGCCTCAACACTTGACTGGAACGCTGGAATCTTGCTTATTTGTTAGCCTTTTTGTCGAGGTTGTAGTGACGTCATTATAGATTAAGTTGATCCAGCTTTTTTAAAAGAAACAATTTATATGGCGCTTGGCTAGAGCATCAAGCGTCATTGCTCTGAAATGTTATTAGAATTGATGGTCATCTACATGAATTATGTTCATTTATATAGGGGCACGCTTTTTATTGACTCACCGTGTAAATAGGCCTAGACTATACATACGGCACTCCGACTCTTAATAATAATTATATAAGTAGACATAGACACAACTACAGACACAGACTCGCAAAGAGAGAGTGTATACATAATATACTTGTGGGTCCATTTTATTGTTATATTCGTTGGTCCCTGCTATATATTTAAGGGGTCATTGGTTTGTCCAGCTGTCGAGACAAGTCTGTATCTGCACATTTATATAGCGTATTTTTTAAGTGATTATCGAAGCATAGTTACCAGCAACGAACGGTAATTGTCCATCTGTTGGCCAGTCTTGTGATTTATGGTCGAGTCTGTGCTTCAGTCAAAGACCAATGACCCCTTTAGTCGCCGGACAAAACCTCTGAGTACCATTGTCTCAAGGGTCATTCAATAAATGGGAGATGACCTCACTCTCCCTTTACCTTATCTTTCCTTTCCTTACCTTACATTACATTATAATATTCACAGTGATCTGTATTAATCTACAGACATTTACATTAGTTTACATTATTTTAATGTTCATAACATTGTTTCACACTACGTTACATAACAGCCGTCCTTACAAGTATACAATACTAATTACTAATTAATTATCCGTCTAAGTCGCTTTGATCGGCGATGACTAGAATCCGAATGTGTGCATTGTTGCGCCGCCTTTTTCTTCTCGGGATCGGTTGTCAATTTCCGATAGGGATCTGCATCCATTCCTCTGATCCCTTCCCCTCCCACGCAGTGACTCAACGGACTCCGTTGACAATGAGATGTCGCGACATCTAGCGACATCAAATCCCACCGGAAATTAATGCAATCAAATTAAATGCACGCGGGATAAGAACATAAGAACGTATGTACATCCATGTATATACACGTGTAGCCTATGTACACAATTGTATATATATAATTATATATAGACTATATATACACTCTTATTCTTATCCGCATACATGTATAAAATGTATGTATATTTATCTATTCTTATTCCAACTGCATATAGACCTAATGCCTATATATGCTCCTTTCGTGTGTATGTATATATAATTATATATATAATTATATATATAATTATATATATATATATATATATATATATATATATATATATATATATAATCAGGGTCAGTGGTACAAAGAGATCTGTGGTGCTCTCCTTACGTTTACAAGCCAATGATGAATTGATGATCATGATAACAGGAGATCAAGCAAGTGCTGATAGACGGACTGATGGAGGGTCGGACAGATGAACGGAAAAAAGGAGGAATGGAGGGACGGGTTGAGAGACCTGGGTGCTATGGTTTAGTAATGAGTAGTTACTAGTTAGTTTAGTTAGTGGATCGATTCGTTCGATACCTTTGATCTTGAGAATCAGTCGATAGCGTGGAGGTTCTCTGATCAGCGCAACATTGAATCGACGCGTCGATTCGAAAGGTTCAAGGATCATGCCGACGATCGTGACCGTGGCGCGGTCATGGAGCTGGGTCTTGGCCCAGATGATCGGGTTGTTGAAGTCGTTGAAGCTGGCCATGTAGAACTCGCAGTCGAGGGCCAGCTGGCTTCCGGGAACGAGATGATACTCCTGTGCGCGCGAGAGCATCGACAGGTCTGCTACTACTGCGACTGAGGAGTCTGCGACAAAGAGAAGACGAGGATTAATGGCACCGGATGGCACCGATTGTCTGCGACGGTTCTTCTGTATGTATGCCAGCGCATGTGTTCGGCTCGTGTTTTAGTGTGCTTGGCGTGAAGCGAGAAGTTATTGGAGCGGGATACGTGGAGAGCAGTTATTATTGCTTAAATGCAGGAGGATAGATATTCCGAATGATCCGATGTTTACACTGAATGCGACGACCGTCGTCGTCTTTTGTTAAGTACGCTCGTCTATCACGGTCTGTGCAAAGTGTGCATATGAATCTCCCAATTTATGTAGCTCCCTTTCGGATACATTTCCTGGTCGTATATAGGCTCGCATGCACGGTGTAATGGAGTAACGAAGAGATGGAGAGACGGAGAGACGGAGGCAGGAAAAACGGAGCGTGTTGGAAAGGTCCTTATAATGCTCATACACATCCTTACCACCTACCAATGCTACTCCCGCCTATATATGCACTTACCCGCCTACCTTCCGACATACGTACATACCTACTTAACTAACTGCTTACTTACATCCCTACCTGTTGATCGACTTATCTACCTACTTACTTACCTACCTACCGATCTAAATATCTACCTACCTATCCACGTACCCCACATATGTCCTTACCTAATTATCCAGCAACCTAGACCTACCTGCAGACATGCATCAACGTAAGGACGTTTGACCATAATCACGCATGTGTGATTATGTTGTTTTGGTGATCATGATGACGGTGATGCTGCTGATGATAATGATGACGATGATGATGATGATGACGACATGGCTCCGATTCAATATTACATTATTGCCCTTGTGTGGTTTAGCCTATAGTTACCTGCTACTTAAAAATAGTAACGTCATGACATGCTGTGTAACATGAGACATTCAGCTGTGACATAATGTACTCACCTGTGAAGTAAGGCATCTACTTGAAAATTAAGGCAATCACCTGCAGTAATTAATTGACTTCTGACGTGAGTACCTGTTACGTGTCGAATCGTTGCAATTAAGACGGCAATCCAGAGAAAGGCTTCGCCGGAAGTGACGGATGACGTTGCCATGGATACTTAAATGCATCGGCCTACTGCTCACCATGGAGTCATAGTGAAGTCTCCAGAAACGATGACTGTAACTATAGCGACAACGATGACGTATAATGGTTAACGAAAGTCAAAGGTTATCGTTAGTGATAACTATACCTGCAACTATAATATTCAGATCTGAACGTGTTTGCAGATCTCTGTATAGGTCTAAATCTATTGGTATAACTCCATAGGCCTGACCCTAACTTTGTGGGCCTAACTATGTATACTCTGTAGACCTATGCATACGTAACCTCAGCTGAAAAGAGGTCTTCAACTTTATCTAAAATATTATACGTTACTTAGCGCAACACAGACAGCGCAAACAAAGAACTTAAGACAACTGAAACCATCCCTCCACTAGAGATGCAACTAAATTATGCTTACATACAATGCAACAGTGTATAGTTGTACATCCCTCACAGACACAGCAAGTCTATCCACTAAAGATAGATTATTTAGGCTATTCCAGTTACCATGACTATACGTACCAATCTAGAGAGACCCACTTGAGTTCACATGATTTAAACATGTAATGCAACATATCCGCACACGGGACATTAAAAGACGTGGCACCCATTCAGACGAGCAGAGTTGTTGAAGGATCTCACCCGATTAATTCATTGAAAATGAACAAGGTCGAGGTCGTACGGTCGCTATGTTTACATTACCGGTACATTTACATGAATTTCATGCTGTCTAACCCTGCAACGAAGTCTTTTCAATAACTTTCATGATTGAAATGTCAAACGTTTAACGTCTCAACTTTTAGACCTACGTTACGTAAAGTAGGCTACTTTGATGAATGATGTGATGTGCAACAGGATTTACAATATGAATCAACAGAAGATACTGAAGCGATATTCTTAATGGATAATCTCAAAACTGAAAGGCTGATTATAAACTGAAACGATATTTTTCAAACCGAAATGATAATCTTGAAACAGATAGGGGTCTACGTTAATACCTAACACCGAAATCAAAAATCGAAACGATTAGGCCTATCTTGATCCTGCATCATTAACATTAGAGCAACTAAGAGACCGGAAGCTGAAACAAAACTCCAATATGTAAAACCAAAACGATAATCGGCGAGTTCTAAAACTGATGCGATAATCCAGAACTTTCGAGCTGTTGTTACTGGCTACTCATCCAACTCATCTTGTCTCACTGATGGTCGTCGTCGATTGACGCGTGTGGTGCAGTGGTCGTGCGCTGCACCCTCGCAAGACTCCGCCGCGAACGCTGCCTGCAACCACGGCCGTCGAAGCAAGCATAGGCCTGTAAAGTAAAGGAATGTAATGATGCACTGATGCACATAGGCTACATTATTACTTTATAGGTAAAAATGTTTAGTACCTAATTACTCGGATTGTGGTCAAGGCCTGGATGCATCGTTGGTGGTGGTGGGAAGAAAATGGGAGATGTGTCTTTCCCATTTACTCCCAGTAGCCTACTCGAGAGTGGAGCAATAGAAATTAAGGGGCGAGGAAACACGAATAAAAATTTCGAGGCATAATTTTTAATAAGGCGAGTGAACTTTAATATTGATGAATGGACGATGTTGATATAAATCGTAAATTGCATTAAGTTATAAGTAGTCAGAAATGACCCAATCGTGACCTTCTCATGTGAATCAAAAACCGTGAAGACTTAAACAAGGCATCGGAAATTTGGAAAGAAATGGTCTTTCAACGTCCCGATGACAAAAGAAATGACCAGCCTATAATTATGCGCATGCATGCACCGCATGTACAATCATTATATACAAGAAACATATACTTACATGCATATATGTATTTATTCAAATATAATATTATTTATACCTCTTCTACCAAGGGTGCCGACGTCCATGTATGCAAGCCGAATAACCATATCATTTTTGGGAGCAGGTGCGAGTGCGGAAGCCCCCGCTGGCTCCTCCGTCTGCGCCACTGACTTCACTGGGCCGCCTCCACCGCCGCCGCCAGTGACTCCCCGATATATCGTCTCAGGGCAATTCATCGCGGAGTTGTCGGCGCGAAGAACGTTGTCTTACAAGGCAGTCGCTGGGGCGCGGCGCGGCGCCCCCTGGCGAGTTGACGGGTGTCATTAATCGAGGCGGCCTACGACGGTTTGTTTACTGTCGGCGGCGTGTACGCTTGCGCCCTCTGGGGAATTGTAAAACGTCCGCTGGTTCTCGGTCGACCAGCGGAGCACGAAATTAACGCGTCGGTCGGCAGACGACGCTGGATGTCGTCTGCGAAACGGTGACGTATGCATGACGACCTCGAAAATGGCAGCCAACGACCAGCGCCGCCTTTCGACGAAATGATGCGACAGTAACTCACCTTAAAGGACTCGTTAGCCGAGCGAAGCACAGGCCCTCTGGCGACTGAGAGGACGCCCTCTCTGCCAGATGGAAATAACAAGACTACTCAACTAATTGAGCCAGTAGTAAATTATGGTGATCTGCTTCGGTTCAGTTAGACCTACATTGACTCTGTTGCTCTTGATTTGATCTAATCTGAGCTCATCTGATCTGCTCCGATTTATGTATTTGATTTGTTCTGATCGAAATCGTAATCGCAAACTCCAAATTTCTAAAGTGTCACTTGAAAGTCAAGCATAGGGCATCTGCCATGATCTGATGTTATCTGATCAAATCACATCGGATCACAAAAGATCACAGCAGGTGATCTTTTGTGATCCGATGTGATCTGACCTGATGCAGACTTACATGTGAGACTTGAAACTTCGAGACCGATACCGAGGCAGTATGGACCGAGTCCGATGCCGAGACAGTGGGGACGGAGACCAAGACCGGGACCGAGACACAGTTCAAGACAGTTTAAGAGTGAGGCCTTTCGGCATTTATTCCACAGGGCAGCACAGATTACAGAATAAACAATAAAAATAACGACCAAGTAAACAACTCATGTACCAGTTTCCCCACTTACCTATATTTAGACGTTTACGTGAAAAGGGACCAGACTGTCGGTTTGGAGTTGTTGGCATTTTCAAAATGTTCAGAATGAAAGTGAAATAAAGAGTAAATCTGCATATTATCCAGCACATGTCTGGTTATTGTAGAGACTGGCAAACACAACAACCCCGAAAGTGTTCATTTCGAGTACAGTAACATGAAGTTGTAGGTTCTAAGGTTTTGCAACTACTATTGCATTGTTATGGAGTGCTATATATCATTAGAAGCCATTTACTGTAAGCTTCACTATTATGTAACTGCCGATGAATTATCTGACAAAAATTATGCAGTTTAGTCGTGAAGTAGGCCTAATGTAAGCCTACTGTACCGAAAACAAATAATTGACATTTTGCAAAGAAACACAAAATCTTGTCATAAAAAACTTTTATTTCAATGACATTGAAATTATAGGCTAAGTACGTTGATAGGAGAATATAATTAGAGAGAAAACGCAAAATCACAAATTCTAACCCAAAGCACTTCAGGCACTATTTTATCTTAAACTAGAATCGACAATCTGGACCCTATTCACGTTCACGTCCACGTATACTAGTCTATTACTTCAAGACATTTTCCAAAAAGTCAAGAAATGGCCGCGAGACCGAGACATTAGGTTCCGAAACCGAAACAGACGCCGAGATCAACCAAGACCAAGACATCAAAAAAACTATTGCGAGACGCCTCGAGACCGAGACTGAGTCTCGACTCTCGAGACCATCTACTGATGTGAACTGATCTGATGTGATCTGATCTGTTGTGATCCGATGTGATCTGATCTGAAGTGATCTGATCTAATCTGTTCTGTTGTGATATGATCTGATGTGATCTAAACTTATGTGATCTGATTTGAAGTGATGCTATGTGATCTGATCTAATCTAATGTGATCTGATGTGATGTGATCTGATGTGATCTAAACTTATGTGATCTGATTCGAAGTGATGCTATGTGATCTGATCTAATCTAATGTGATCTGATGTGATGTGATCTAATCTAATCTAATCTGATGTGCTGTGATCTGATCTGAAACACTCGGCCTTTGGTCACCTCTATGCTGATGATGTCTAGGCCTTCGTTCGTGGCTTCTCTACCCACGAGCTTGCTCTTTTCCAATATACTGAATCTCTTTCTGCCGATCTCAGTTGTTGGATGTCCTCAAATCGTCTTTCACTCAACTATTTCTAAGACTCAATTGATCTGGCTGGACACTCGCCAGCAGTGCCGGATTAAGGTATAAGCCAGATAAACCATGGCTTAGGACCGCTGCAAGGTTTTTGGGCCCCAAAATCCGGAGAAATAAAATAAAATTGTAGGGGTATGCATGGGAAGGGGCTTACAGTGAGGGGGATTGCTTCCAGCTTACAAGGGGTATAGTAGGCCCTGCTTGCATCGTCTACTAGTAGGCTGAGATTTGCGTCTTTGGTTGATTAAACTTTGAGCTAAAATTCATTTTCCACTAAGTAGTTTTATCTTACTAGATTATACTTCATGCTTTCTATTTATTCTGAAAGGTTCCTCAGATTCTTAGGCCTAATTTGTATTGTTATTCCATCCAGTTGCATTTTGTATCGTTACAGTTTCCTTCTGATTTCTCTATTGTCACTATTGAGCCAGTTAAATTTTCTGCCTGCGGTGTAAGCTAATGTTGTTTGGCTGTGTTTCTTCTATTTTCCACGAGTTCCAATACCTAGTCTGATATGATATCCATTGGTCTTTCGCTTTCCTGCAGGCTCTTCCGACTTTGTTGATGGCTGCTATTTTTATTCCTTTTTGTATGTCTGACCACAGAACTTTTATGTAGGCCTATGTTCGTCTCTATCTCGTCTTCGTAGGCCTACTTTTGCCGGATGTCCTTATCTGTCAGATTCTTGGTATCATACTTGATGCTCTCTGTTGATCGATTCCTTGATCTGATTTTTAAGTTGGCTATTGCTAGCTTGTGCTCGGAACCGAGTTGTGCATCGAATGAGCTGAAGTTTGGTACATCTGAGCTCCATCTTTTGTTTATTATGATATAGTCGATCAGGTTAAGTGTCTTTCCATCGGGTCTATCGACATTCCCCCGGACATTCCCCCGGACGTTTCCCCCAACGTTGGAGTGATGAAAATAATTCTCTACTTTAATAGAATTTGGATTGATGAAAGACATTATTTTCCTTAAATAGAAGCTGGATTGATAAAACAAATTCTATGCTTAAATAGAAGTTGGATTGATGAAAATAATTCTTAGCCTAAATAAAAGCTGGATTTATGAAAGGAATTCTTTTCTTAAATAGAAACTGGAGTGTTGAAATTTTCTTTTGCTTTAGTAGAAGTTGGAATGATGAAAGAAGGTCTTTGCTTCAATAGAAGTTGGATTAATAACAGTTATCATGGACTATGGTAGAGTTACCTACTTACTGTTCGGGGGAATTGTCCGGGGGGATGTCCGGGGGAAATATCCGGATACCCTTTCCATCGGGTGATGTCCATGTCCATTTTTGTGTGGTTTCATTTGTTCGTCTATCCGAATTTACCAATGGTACCTCTCCAGGAGTGCTGTGTAGTTGTTCATAAAGTATTAAATTCTTCTTCCGTAGCTGCTGACGTCGGCGCATAAGGTCTAGGCTTGGATGACGGTCATCTTGGAAAATTTGGTGCGAAATCTAGCAGACATCAATAGATCCTTGTGATATCAACTGGTATCCATCCAGTAGATATAAAACCAGATTCTGGGGGCAGGCAAAATTCTGGGGGCAGGGAGTCACCCAGGTAGATATAACTAACAAATAAGGTCCTATAACCCAAACGCCTACCTCCTAGGCAAGATTGTCGGGGCAGGGGGTCACCCAGGTAGATATCACTAACAAATAAGGTCCTATAACCCAAACGCCAACCTCCTAGGCAAAATTCTGGGGGTAGAGGGTGGACACCCAGGTATAAATGACTAACAAATAAGGTCCTATAACGCAAACGCTGGCCTCCTAGTAGATTAAAGTGGTTTCTAGGACTTTATTCCGCTGATGCAAGTTCATGCGCAGTTCGCTCCACCCACCAGCTCAAGCAACGGCTTCCAGACGACCTCCACAGGTTTTGGCGCAATAGAACCTTTGCGATTACTTTCTATTTGGCGGCGATGGGTACGAATGAATTATCTCAATTGTCCTCGGTAATCTGTCAAGTCCAATCATTAGGTATCTATACAACTCTGCTAGATGAAGTCGTTTAATGAAGACTCCCATGGTCTCCCATGGTCTGGACATGTAGAGAGTATGCTAGCTGACCGAATTCCACACAATGCACTACATGCAATATTCGAAGGAAAGAGAAACAGAGGCAGATCAAGACTACGCTGGATAGACAATATAAATAAAGACATAACATCACTGGGTCTAACACTAAGGGTTACAATGGACTTGACAAATGCCCGAGGACAATGGAGGTCATTTATTCGTATTCACATCCACCAATTGCACTTGACATCCAGAGCCAGAGTTTATTTATCAATTTATTTTAATCAATTAATTAATCAATCAATCAATTCGTCAACATTCACATTAATTATAATAGATTTTTACTCACACATCCGCTAATCTGGCCAAAACTTCGACCAAACTATTTCCACTGGCTTCCAGGTTATCCTCTAATTACTCCGTGACTTAGAGGTTAAGAAGATTAGACATAGGCGCCACAAGAACTGGAACAAGAAGAATAGATCTTGCTTCAGTTCTTTATTTCCCATTCACCTTCTTACTTCCGTTCTTATACCTTCACGTCTAAGATCGTGATTTCGATTTTTTTTCTTGTCTTCGCTTCTTTCCCTCTCTTCTTCCGGTTTTGGTTCTTTGTCCCTCTTCTTTCTTCTTCCGATCTTCGGAGACGTCTAAACCCTTCGCCAGATAGCGCTTCCGCCGATGTCATCAATTTAGCGGAAGGAGGTCGAGACTTAGCGGATCAGCGATCGGAGTCTGTGCATTAGAATGTCCGATCGAATTAAAAGACGAAACTAGAACTATTACCAGCGAAGGAGAAGGTACATCGATCAAGAGAAGAGGGAGAGGAGAGGGAGAGGAGAGAGAGGGAGAGGGAGAGGGAGAGGGGAGAGGGAGAGGGAGGGAGAGGGAGAGAGGAGAGGGAGAGGGAGAGAGAGAGGAGAGAGGAGAGGGAGAGAGGAGAGGGGAGGGAGAGGGAGAGGAGAGAGAGGAGAGGGAGAGGGAGAGGGAGAGGGAGAGGGAGAGAGGAGAGGGAGGAGAGAGGAGAGAGGGAGAGGGAGAGGGAGAGGGAGAGGGAGGAGGAGAGGGAGAGAGGAGAGGGAGAGGGAGAGGGAGAGGAGAGGGAGAGGGGAGAGGGAGAGAGGGAGAGGGAGAGGGAGAGAGGAGAGGAGAGGGAGAGGAGAGGGAGAGGGAGAGGGAGACGGCTTTGGGGAGACAGGAAGAGGGGAGAGGAGAGGAGAGAGAGGGAGAGGGAGAGGGAGAGGGAGAGGGAGAGCAAAGGAGTCAGTGAAGGGTCCCTTACACGCTGCAAAGTAACTGCCTCGGCGAGTAAGGCAAAGTATAACACCTCTGTTGATAGAAATTATATTTTAAAAGAAATCAATACGTCCTTATCTATAAGTATCATGTCCATCACCGTGAGTCAACAATTATAACTAACATATTTTGTCAGCCTAAAGCCTAAAGAGGTTACAATTAACAGCATCTAAAATTCGAATATTAAAAAGCATTCTACCGACGCCATACACATTATTTCAATTGGGTTCATTGCTCGCTCGTCTAACTCCGACACTGCCCGTACTGTCGTAGCGCCAGTCCAAAGCCTGACTGAAGGAGGAGGGCGACCCTAGTGATCTTTGTTATTGCACAGTGTCGTTAAACTGAAACTACTACTATTCGTCAAATAATGCGATCGTGATTAAACTAGTGCAGAAACTTTGTCCCTAATGATGTCAAAAGCGGCTTTTAATGTCATAATTATTATTATGTCGACTTGACTTCTTAAAAGAGGTGTCTTATTTTGCCTTATTCGTCCGAGGCAGTTACTGTGCAGTGTATAGGGATCTTCAGTAAATCCTTCATTGAAAATAGCTCAGCGCCATCGATGTTCTGTCGTATGGTCGTGTCTGCACTTCCGAACTTTAGAAGGAAGGCAATATCAATTACAGTCGTATTGTATCGTATCCTATAACAGGGAAGTACACGGCCAAAAATAGTTTATCCGCGGAGCCACGGAGTCGCTAAGGTATAATAATAATAATAATAATAATAATAATAATAATAATAATAATAATAATAATAATAATAATAATAATAATAATAATAATAATAATAATAATAATAATAATAATAATAATAATAATAATAATAATAATAATAATAATAATAATAATAATAATAATAATAATAATAATAATAATAATAATAATAATAATAATAATAATAATAATAATAATAATAATAATAATAATAACGACATCTTATGTCTTCCGTTATCGTCGACCTTCCTGATTGAGAGGGAAAGAAATAATGATACAATAAGCGTGTGAACGATTAAATTGGGTCAGTAAATCCTTCATTGAAAATAGCTCAGCGCCATCGATGTTCTGTCGTATGGTCGTGTCTGCACTTCTGAACTTTAGAAGGAATAACGGAAGACATAAGATGTCGTCAACCAGTTTTAAATAATAAATTATATTATTACTATTATATATCCCAACCAGATGAGAAATTTGGTCAGCGATTTCAGCTCAATCTGTGTCCCTTAACCAACTCAGCTATAATGGGTACAGTGACTGTACACTGTCGGTGGGAAGATTTTCGGTCGACGCTCGAAAATAAAACAGGTTTAGCATCTTTTAAAAATTAATCGTCCAATCCGCAGTCAACAGAATGTTCTCGATTTCCTCATCGGTGTTCAAATAAAAGCAGACAGACAGTTAAACAGGTAGACTGTAGACAGACAGACGAACGGACGGTCAGACTTACTGACTGGCTGGCTGACTGACTGAATGAATGACTTACTTACTTTCTTATTAACTGGTTGACTGACGAAGTGACAGAGTGACAGACAGACAGACAGACAGCATACATACATACATACATACATACATACATACATACATACATACATACATACATACATACATGCATACATACATACATACATACATACAGATAGGTAGACAGACAGGCAGACAGACAGAGTGACAGACAGACAGACATTGATCCGGAACTAATATCTTTTATGGGATTATCGTAATCGTAATCTCCAGACTTCTAAAGCTCCAGTCGAAAGACATGCGTAGGGCATCAGCTTATTCGCGAGCGCTGTTTAATGTTTAATGTGTTTATATCCCAGTAATAATTACTCATTCGAAATTATATAAATGACCATACCTAAAAATTATTTGTCTTCTGTGTGATACAATGATATGGCATGAAGAACGTATAAATGTAAGCGTATTCATCTAACGTTGATGACGATGATGATTACTATAATGTTTTATGAATACATGTATCAGGGAATTTATGGAGCTCCTTTAGAAATTCTCGTCGTTGAGACGCAAATCCTGAAACTCGTTGAGAATCAGGATATTTATTAGGACATAATTAAAAATTCGATTTATCCGACATGTGAATAAATTTCCGCGGCTTTCAGTACAAGAAGAAGTTCCTTTCAAATGGAAAGTGAAGAATATATTCACTGGATTTCACGTTGATGCTGGAAAATAAAACAGGTTTAGCATCTTTTAAAAATTAGTCGTCCATTCTGCAGTCTTTAGAATGTTCTCGATTTCCTCATCGACTACACAGTGTCCAAATAAAAGCAGACAGACAGACAGACAGATAAACAGGTAGACAGATAAACAGGCAGGCAGACAGATGATAAAATATTGACAGACAGACGGGCGGACGGACAGACATTCAGACAGACTAATTGTCTGAATGACTGAATGACTGTCTGTTGACTGGTTGACCAACAAACTGGCTCACTGACAGAGTGACAGACGGTCATGCAGACAGACATACCGACATACATACAAACATACACACATACATACATACATACATACATACATACATACATACATACATACATACATACATACATACATACATACATACATACATACATACATACATACATACATACATACATACATACATACATACATACATACACGCAGACTGAGTGACAGACAGATATACAAAGATCCGGAACTAATATCTTTTATGGGATTATTGTTATCGTAATCTCCAAACTTCAAAAGCTCCAGTCGAAAGAAATGTGTAGGGCATCAGCTTATTCACGAGCGCTGTTTTATGTTTTATATGTTTAATTCCTAGTAATGTCAACCATAAAAGACGATAAGTGTCCAAGAAATCACGAAAATCCAGCCATGCCGACTGCTAATCCTATGCAAAACAGTCTCTTACGTTTTTTTCTTGGAAAAACATCGGTTTCTAAGAACCTACAATTTCTACCAGGTTGGGGAATTTTCATATTTAAAGGTATGCTAAGGTCTACGTCAACGGACCTTGCAACCAACCGCTGGGCGTTGATGAATATTATAAAATGTACGGTTCTCACTAAACACCTTTAAAACGTTTCTCAATGGCGCTATATGTAAGCGTTAATCGTGAATGGTTGCAGTTTGTGATTCATCAAAATCTATAGGGCCTACACTTTGGAGATTCATGAAATCTAATAAACTGTATGATGCAGATGTGGAAAAATTATTGTTATCATCGTGATCGTAATCGTCACCATCATAATATTGTATTTACTACATTGCGCATGGTATTATTAAGCTGTATCTTATGCGCTGAGCAATGGTGAGTGAAGGACTTTACACAGTAACCGTCTCAGAGGAGGAGGAGGATCAACCCGTGCACTCCGCATTACCAGGCGAGCGCTCTGCAAATAAGCTACCTCTGCCAACTGACATTACCCGGGAATAGGTAGTGCCAGACCCAAGCCTGAACCAAGGAGGAGGGATGTCAGTGGTTCCGGTAAATGCTGAATATAATTTCATTTTGAAGTTCTGTAGGTAAAGTAAAGTCTACGTCACGTATGTCTCCCAGTCCAAAGAATTATTGCATTCATTTTCGACACCTCTTTTAGGATTTTCAATTCTGGTATAAGTGGGCTTGCTCCTATTCGCCCTGTACATATGATATCTACAACCGATTTAATCAGGACTCCTTTAAAACTCAAGTAATTTGGTTTGGAACCAAACAGCAGCTCCTTAAACTTGACCTCATACGTCTGCAGTTAATGCATTCTGATTTCACATATTCAACCAGTGTATGCGACTTGGATGTCACCTCTTGCATTTGACGCGTTCATGTTGCTATCATCTGAGGCCTCTGAGAGCTATCAGAAGACCTGTCTCCTCTTCTGTCTTACGCTCTATACCCATGGCTTTATCTCAGGGACTGCTCCTCTTCTTAACGACATCTTGTGGCCGTTGACGTCGACTTAACCTTCCGTGTTGCACTTTATTTGAACTGAACTGCACATGTCTGATTAAATGTATATAGTTTAAAACTAACGTGTTTTAAAGGTGTCTCATTGAATCTCTGTATTTCGCGTAGTTATGTCCACATTGATCGTGTGGCGGCCATAGCGTTGACTTCGGCCTTACCTTACCATTTTTGGCATAAATTAAATTTTTACGAAGGTAGGTGGTTACTGTTTAATGAAGCTGTGTCATAATAAACGTGGTTTGCATCGCCCTCCTCTTTTATCCAGCCTTCGGACTGGCACCACCAGGGTGTAAGGAGGTGGTGGAGTTAGATTAGCATTCGAAGCAGCAGTTAAAAACAAACGCCGTACATTCAACCGACGCTATGCGTTTTTAGATGAGGTTTGTATTATAACAATTTAATTAGGTCTATTATAGACTTTATTTAGAAGACTGGATTAGCTCGGCAACGAGCTTTGGTCGGTTGTCATGTGATCTCATTCCCAGGAACAATTTATTTTCCCTAGTAAATGAATTTTGAGTAGATTACAGTCCCTGGTGTGTTAAGCCGCCTTTATCTCGCGTATTCAGAGACTAGCAGTTTTTACCCGGCGTTCGCCCGGGTTTTTCCCAGACGTAATATGTAACGGCTGCAAATAAAGGCTATTTACTTACTTACTATATTTGATGATAGGCCTATATCTGAACGGAAACGACATTTAGAGGTGAAAGTAGTTGTTTTGCCCGTGTACTGCACGGGTTATCTCTACGCTACCTTAGGCTATATAGGCTTATTATTTATTCCCCGGGCTAAATAATTATAATAGACTAAGCTCGGTCGTTTTTCTATAACCTATTTTCTATTATCGACGTAAGGTATTATTTGTTCCCCGGGCTAAATATAATAGACGAAGTTCGGCCGTTATTGCGATTATAATTTTTCGGAGCGACTCGCGTCTTTTAACGAAAGCGCCTGATTTGAAAATTAAGTATGCGTGACGTAAGATTACATAATTAGCATGCGTGACGTGCCAAATGGCCATAGGCCTACCATGGCCTGTATAATTAAAATAAACTCGTCGAAACAGTTGGAAATAATGTAAAATGTCCATATATCGGCGTTTAAATAAAATTGCGAGCTGAAAATAGTCGCGTGGACCTAGACGTGGCGTCATAACGTTTCGTAAAATTTTGTAAATCGCTAAAGCGTTCCGTTTCGGAGCCTTTACATAAGGACAAACATACATACAAACAAACAAACAAACAGAAAAACGTAAACAGACTTCGGCTTATATTAATAGATGATAAAACTAGAATATTGTTTGGTAAGACACCTTGATATTGTACATATCCAACTGTATATAAGTATTGTCTCATTTTGTATTTCTAATGCAAAATTCTCTTCCTTAGAATTACCGTTGTTATAGACCTATCGACTGGCAGTGCCAGTCTCAAGCCTATATAATGGAGGAGGGCGACGCTAATTATCTTTGTTATCAGTGTCGTTAAACCGAAACTACCCCTAATTTACCATATTTTAGAGTTATGAATAACGATATCCCACAATTCATCGATATCTCATGGCATGAAATATCGTTATCGTCTATTTGTATTAAATTTACAGCTATCGCCGTAGCGTTAACTAGAGATAAATAGTAGTTGTCTGTTTTACCATGCTATCTCATAGCAAAGATGATTATCGTCGCCCTCCTCTGTTCTCCATGTTCAGGACTGGCATTGCCAGGGAATGAGCAGTGGTTCAGATTGACACCAATCCGAGGCGTGTGGTGACTGGCCACCCGCCCTGAATGAGGTCGCTAACACCTTCTACCATGATGGATTATTACTTCTCTGCTTCTTCTTCAGTATGCACTTCTTACAGGAGATTTTGAAATGCGTTTTAATGTAGGTTGGTTAATGTCAACGTCGACCTTGCTAAGCAAAGAAAACTGATTAAGTTGATAACGTTAAAATAAATAAATTGTTTCGGCTAAACGACACTTTTTCATATCGAAGATGATTAGTGTCGGAGGCAGAATGCAACCTCGTACTCCACGTTTAAATTGCGACCGAGCCACCCGCAGTAAAGATCCGAGAAATTAATCTCTGATAAACCGACCGACCGGGAAGCGAACCCGGGGCGCCGGCGCGACGAGCGGGCACCAACCCACTCGGCCACTCAGGATCTCTGTGTTGATAACGTTGCAACTATGGACGATTATATAGGATGAGATGTCCACGTTTTAAAGGTGTCTGACAATCTAACAAAATCTCGCTTTTAGAATTTGTACACTGTGATGTAAAAATCGTTTGACGACAGGACCAAAGTTTACAGTTTTTATCTTAACAAAGCGTTGTTGAAACAGGTGTACGATTGGTCAGAGCACTCGTCTTGTAACGCGGCGAGTACTGGTTTCATCATCCTCCCTTGACACGATCATTGTGCTGGAACCTTGTGTATTGTATTGGATTGGATTGTATTATGTATGTCGAGAGATTGATTGACGAACGACAGCAATGGAGGGTTTGATTAAAACGCCACTATTACAATGCAACACACGAAATTACAATAATTTACAATGCCATACAATGTAAAGCAGAGTAGCATCTGGTCGCATTAAGGTCGGCTCAAATTAACCAACTCGTTCTTAGACAACTCGACCGAAACCAACTCAAAGAACCTTTCGTCCGTTAATCAATGATGATCTCCAGCATTGACCTACATTCATCAAGTTGGTCTATGGAGACAGACAGACAGACACACAGACAGGCGGATAGACGGATAGAGAGAGGGTGAAAGAAAGAAGAAGAGGAAGAAGAAGAAGAGGAAGAAGAAGAAGAAGAAGAATAAGAGGAAGAAGAAGAGGAGGAAGAAGAAGAAGAAGAAGAAGAAGAAGAAGAAGAAGAAGAAGAAGAAGAAGAAGAAGAAGAAGAAGAAGAAGAAGAAGAGGAGGAAGAATGGATATACAGATATTCAGACATACAGAGTCAGAGAGACAGACAAACAAGCAGACAGAAATACAGACAGAAAGAGAGAGTGATAGAGAGATAGAGATGAAGGCAGACACAGAGACAAAGCAGGAGAATGACAGACAGGCAGAGACAGAGAGAAGTCATCTAATGCATCAACGTCCAGAGAACACGTGACTGGAATATGTAAAAATATGGTATTACCATCCTACGCGTTCGCAAACAGCAACTAACCAACAACCTCGCCTTGTGATATCAATATACTATATAGGAAAAACGACGCTAAACACCTTTTTAACGCAGTAATCCTACGCTGTATATGTGTAGCCTCTATAGATATAAGCGTCTGCTATGATCTGGCAAATGTAGGCCTATTATAGGAAGAAAAGAAGCCAAAAGTTGGTTGCTGCTGAACACCTTTTTTAATCGCTCGTCTGAAGGTATATAATTCTAGATTTCACAAACACATATGATTTTTACGCGTTCAAACGTTTTCAAATTTACTACGAATAATCATACCATGCCATACTCTATAACCCTTATTGTATTGTATTGTATTGTATCTAAAGATTTATATAGCGCCTCTCTCAGATTAACTATTCAGAAGCGCTCTCAGCACGAAAACCCCGGGGAAAATAAACGTCTTTAAAGAACGAGAGACCAAAGAGGAAAAACTAGAATAGTAATTAGTTTAGCCCTTAATGAGGGGGAGGTCATTCCAAGTAGAGGGACCAACCTTAGCCCTTAGCTTACCATGCTTTATTTCACTTCACCATCATTAGTTCCTGACGCCAGATATATTTGGCGGCGATGGGTACGAATAAATCACAATAAGTTCAATCATTAGGTATCTATACAACTCTGCTAGACGAATACTGCGATGGTTTTGGACATGCACTGGACCTTCGAAGAGGTGACTGAATAAATGACCAAATGACCGAGTGACTATATGACTGCCTAAACGAGTGACTGACTACTAAATGACAGACTTACTGAGTGACTGAGTGACTGGTTTGTTGGCTAAATGACCTAACAAGAAAGGACCGAATCCAATGAGCCCAGGTGACTCTTGTTTGTCACTAACACATTGTTATCGATTGCGCCGTTTTTCAGTACGCCACTGACGGTTGGTAGTCAGGCCTCTTCCTCGTTATCTATACAACGAGCTGTGGTGAGTATTATGTACCATATAATGCATATATGAAGCCATTCAAACGAATATTGAACACTTAACGCCTGCTTGCAGTCTGACTAGAACGATCGTTACTGTAAGTAGTATTAACCTTTGGTTAGAGTAAACCACGCAACTCTAATCTACAATCGGATAAACGCGTCTTATCGTAGACTACAAGGCATTCATTGTTCATTAACTTAGTCAGTCGGTCAGGTCATATCTCGCTAGGTCATTCAGCCAGTCATTCAGTCACTCAATAAGTCTGTCATTTAGTAAGTCAATCACTCGTTTAGGCAGTCATGTATATAGTCACTCGGTCATTTGGTCAGTTATTTAGTCACTTTTAATCAATTTATTCAATCGCTCAGTCGCTCACTGAGTGAGTCAATCGAAAGTCAGAAGGTAGGTCAGTCAGTACTGACAGTCAACCAGTCACTCTTTGACAAATGGATTATCTGTTTTCAGGAATGAAGATTCTGAATTTCTGTTTGATGATTGGGAGTGAACGATGAATGCTTTCATCGATCTGAACCCAAAATGGAATTCGACGAGAAGTTCTTTCAGATAATATGAGGTCCAGAATCTGTCTCTGCTTCGGTCTCCTTGTCGCTGGATCGACTCTCATAACGATCATTTATCAGTCGACTCTACAAAGCAAGTATACATTTCCTATAACATTTCTTTTCATTACCTATCATAAACCGAAGGCATTGTTGGATTTGGGGTAGCTTCACTCTTTAATCGATGGTGGTGCGACTCCTGTACAGTGTTCTTGTAATTGTTCGTTGACAATAAATTCAGTATGGGAATTGTCAATAAATAACTGGGGGTTAGACGTTGATTTATGTGCAGCTTGGATGTGAAATGTATACTTTACTATGGGATCCTAAGAAGAACTAGGGGGGGGGTTGAACCTCCCCAGTCCCCCCACGACAATTCTCACCCTGAATAAATTATTATAGATTTCACCTGAAAGACTGTTCGAACTCCTGCAGTGAAAGCACTCCATGCTTCGAGGGCATACAGCGTGTACAACTGTACATAGAAAGCGACCAACTTGCAGCTACCTTTAAAATAGTCTACACACCAATAATCTCGAGTCGGACCTTTCGTATTTTTTCCGACAACCGACAACACAGCAATCATGTTGGGCGTGCAGTTCCATCTGCCGATCTACATGAACAATATTTAAGGAGCTCGGTTGAGGCTTTTCCTAGACGTAGTGGCGGGGCGTGAACGGAACCCCAGTACTATATTCACGCCCGTCGCGTTATTGGCTAAAGCATGTCACGTGAACTTGCTTACTTCCCTTGGAATATGAAATGGCGGACATCTTGATGGTTGGTTAGGGTCAGGTTAGACTTCGTGAGGGTCGTTTAGGGTCAGATTACGCGTCTTGAGGGTTGGTTAGGGTCAGGTTGGGCGTCGTGAGGCTCGGTTAGGGTCAGGGTTAGGGTTAGTATCGTCATTAGAAAACATGGTCAGCAATCTTCCGCCGCATTCGGGAGAGTTTATCGGTCGGCTCCTTGCACGTGGACAAAATCATGTGACATGTATTGACCAATAGCGTAGCGGGCGTGATTCTAGTCCCAGGTATTAGGCTCACGTCGGGCGTGACTGTATCCACGACCTTTCTTATATGCTTTTCAATTAAACTAGACTACATCTCGAGACTATGCGCCAAAATATACTACGTCTAAAATCTTGAACATCGATGGCACAGAGCAATTGTGCGCGAAGGATTTGTCCAAGGTCCCTACACAGTAACTGCTTTGGACGAGGCTCTAAACCGTACTCTCCGCTTTACAAGCCAAACTAAACCAATGCATTTCTGTACTTGATGTAATAGTTCTGATTAATAACTGAATAAGAATTGTAAACAGTTGTCGTGGTTTTAAACTTCTAGCCAGGCAGCCGACACCCGAAACACTAGAGAGTCAGCCGACATCCGAAGCACTAGAGAGTCAGCCGACATCCGAAACACTAGCCTGTCTGCCGACATCCGAAACAATAGCCAGGAAGACGACATCGAAACCACTTAGACCTACCGTAGATCCCTTGCGTGTTGATCCAGAGTTCCTTGCTGTGCTGCGGGAACCTCTATTCGAAGAGGCGACTCATATCGTGGCCACTCCTCCGTACGTCGTTCCAAACATCGTCCACTTCATCTGGTTCGCTGCGGACGACAACCGTCCTCTCAGCTTCATCAACTACGTCAGCATCCTAAGTGCACACCTCATCCAGAAGCCACAGCTTCTCCTACTCCACTGCAACCACCTGCCATCTGGGAAATGGTGGCAAGAGCTAGAGCGCCGCGTGCCATTGAAGATCTTGCACAGAGAACCGCCGAAGACCATCTTCAACCAGACGATGAGGGACTTCTACCATGCGGCGGACGTCGTTAAGTTCCAGCTGATGCAGACCTACGGGGGCATCTATCTCGACATGGACGTCATCGTCGTCAACAGCCTAGACCCACTTCGCCTCTACAGCGCCACCCTCGGAAAGGAGAAGCCACCGAAGCTCATTGCAGGGATCATAATCGGAGCACCCGGAGCCGAGTTCTTCCGCCTCGTCTACGAGTCCTACCGCGGCGATTATCGGCCCAAAAGATGGGACTACAACTGCGCCCGACGACCTTACAAGCTCTACGAAAAGCATCCTCAACTGCTGCACGTCGAACTCTACAAGTTGACGACCCCCGACTTCGAAGATCGCCACCTGTTGCTCGAAACTACCATGGATTGGCGTCCTCTCTACGTCGTTCACATCATGGCCCATGTCCTCTCGAGGAACTCATACGAACTGGAGAATATTCGGACGATGAAGACGACACTCGGTGAGGTCATGCGGTACATCTACTATGGCTCTCCGACTGTGCCACCATCAGACCAAGACATAATAAATTAATTAATGTTAACAGATTTGTTCTCGTTCACAAATCCGTTTATTTGGCATCGAGCTTCATTTAGTGGCTCAGAAATTTATATATAAATATAAATATTTATATTTATGTATAAATTTAAATATAGAGACAAATATTTAATAAGACGAAAATAAGCAAAAATATGTTTCTTTATTGTATGCAGACTTTTATATAGCTATGACTGACTCAATTTAAAAGGTGTCTAAATTGATTTAGTGTTTCATTTAGTCGTGGGTTGCGTGAACTTCATATGGGTCATTTGGAGCTACATCAGGCACCATACGAAGTACAATTTTAATCTATTCCAATTTTTTCGGATATAATATAATTAATCCAATCTCGTCGCAACTGAGAGAATATTATAATATGCACGTGAACTTATTCATTCATTCATTCATAAATTCATTCATTTATTCATTCGCGAATATATATTCTCCAGAGTATTGTAATTTGTATGGCATCTTACGTGTATACTCTACGCCCCCAAGTCGTTCAAGTAGGCTTATACTACAAGAAACAAATTCAGTTTAAACACCTTTTAAACGGACACATTCAACACAATGTAATTCTGTGTACTTATATACGCTACTTCTGTGTACTTATATACACTACTTCTTACAAATTCAAAAGTGGACTTCATGGTTAACTTTAATGTCTTCTAAATTTGTAAAATAAATGTTATTGAAATAAATAGAGTAAGAAGTAAATGTAAATTAGGATTGGTGATCAAGAATTAATTTTTAGAAACATTTCTTGTATACAACAATTGCTGCTGAATATTGTTGAATTTGCCACAGATACCAAATTGCATGCATAAAACTATATATTTATGAATTGTAATTATTTGTATGTCGTTAAACAATTAACACTATGTCATTTTACGGTTATGTTTGAACAGTTTTAAATGGTGTCTTTTGGACGCTATGAATTCATTTCACTGCACTGTATATGTGTTTAATTTTCGTCAACGGCCTTTGATGTCATATGACGACGTTAAACCTTGTTCTAAATAAATACGCTATGAATTCATTTTCAATGTACTGTATATGTTTTAAATTGTCGTCAACGGCCTTTGATGTCATATGACGACGTTAAACCTTGGAGTAAATAAAATACGTTTGTGTTTGCTAGAAATGGCATTGTCATCACGCGCATATAAAAACAAACGGTGTATTTATTCAACATTGATGACGATGATGACTACTATCATGTTTTATGCATACATGAATCGGGAAATTTATGGGACTCCTTTAGCAATTCTAGTCGTTGTGACGTATACCATGTAACTCGTTATCAGGATATTATAAATCTTTAGATACAATACAATACAATATGTATTAAGACATATTCAGGAATTCGATTGATCCCTCAAGTGAATAAATTTCTGCGGCTTTCAATACAAGAAGAAGTTCCTTTCAAATGGAAGGCGAAGAATATATTCACCGGATTTTACGTCGACGTTCGAAAATAAAATAGGTTTAGCATCTTTAAAATTAATCGTCCACTCCGCAGTCTTTAGAGTGTTCTCGATTTCCTCATCGTCTACAACTCTACATTTTGTTAAAATAAAAGCAGACTGTTAAACAGACAGACAGCCAGACAGAAAGAAAGACAGATAGGCAGACAGATGAAAATGATGGACTACGATCAGACTGACTGAGTGACTTACTTATTAACTGCCTGACTGACAGTGTGATAGACAGACAGACAGACAGACAGGCAGGCAGACAGACATGCAGACAGACATTGATCCGTCACTATATTCAGCGCCTGTATGTAATCGTTATCGTTATCGTAATCGTAATCTCCAAACTTCAAAAGCCAAGCGCAGGGCACCAGCTTATTCACGAGCGCTGTTTTATGTTTAATAAATTATGTTTAATTCCTTGTAATAATTATGGAATTGAATTTCTTTGGCGTTGGTAAACTTAGCAGTATGAATTGATGATCGCCTTGCTTAGCTTCCTTTTAGACACCTTTTAAACATTTCGCATTGATGCTATATTAGGTTACCAAACAGTTAAATTTGACACCTATAATAACTTATGATCATCCGTTCATACTATCAATTTTAATCATACGTTGGTGTGTCAGTTTGAATTGTAATAAACGAAGATTATTACAGTAATTGAGACTCTCTACGGTAATTAGTTGGTAGTTCCATTGCTTAACAACATCTTGTGGCAGCCATGGCAGTTAAATACAGCAGGCGATTACTTCTAACGTTTGAACGCTGATGATGATTCCAATTGTTTAACGACGTCTTTTGGCTACTATGGCCGCCGACGTCTTTGTGTTTGTATTGTATTTCCGTTCTGTTCGGTCCATTGGCTCTTTTTATTGCAATTCTCTATATTTTTTCTTTCTTTCTCCTTTTTCTGTTTTTCTGTTTTTTTTTCTTCTTTTCTTTCCTCCTTTTCTTTTGTTTTCCCTGTGTCAATTCCAAAACTCTTTTTTGGCTTATTCAGCTCCTTTTTGGCTATATCAACTCTTTTTTGGCTATATCAGCTCTTTTTTTGGCTATTTCAGCTTTTTTCTGGCTATTCAGCTCTTTTTTGGATATCACAGCTCTTTTTTGGCTATTTGAGCTCTTTTTTGGCTATTCAGCTCTTTTTTGGCTATATCAGCTCTTTTTTTTGGCTATATCAGCTCTTTTTTGGCTATTTCAGCTCTTTTTTGGCTGTTCAGCTCTTTTTGGATATCACAGCTCTTTTTTGGCTATATAAGCTCTTTTCAAAATGTTTACAAAGTTATTTACAGTTTTTCTATGTTTTCTATAACAACATGTAATGCTACTTGTAAACATAAGTTTCGCATTATATGTGTAATATATACATGTATTATATACACATTTTATTGCAACATACATCTAATTACAATAATGTATCGTTAACATTTATTTTCATAACAGGATAACTTAATTAAACATTTCGTTCAACATTTTCCTATATAGCAATGCAATATCATTACAAAATGTAATAAAATTATTAATCATCATAGTCAAATGATCTCTAATTACACATATAATCACACTTGTTTTGTTTTAATTGATATTTTAATCACAAGCAATGTGTTCAGTTATATGTTTGTAATAGATTTGATATGATACTGATATTTATGAGAATGATTATAGTATTTTTCCTTTATTAATGATTTTAACAAGATTATATACTGTACTCTGCAAACATCCTGTGTCTAGCAGAGATTTTAAATTAAATTCTGATTTATAACTATTACATTTTTCTTTTAAGATAGTTGAAATATTTTCCTTTTTACATTCCAATAGGATATGTTCTATACTTTCCGTTAACTCACATGTATCACAAAACCCAGTAGGGTGTTTTCTCATTTGAAATAGTCTTTTATTAGTAATGGCACGCGTCCGACGATCATTTAATATAGCATCAATGGGAAATGTTTAAAAGGTGTCTAATTTGATTTTTACATAATTATTTTAATGCCATCATGAGACAGCCATGGCCATGCGCGGTTGTGCAATGCACGGACGTCCAGTGGCGGAGTTTCCCATGAAGTCTGATGATGACAGAGAAATTTATATGTAAATAAATATATTAATTTCAATACAGAGACAAATGAATAAATAAAACAATATAAACAATTCATTTGAATCAAGACTCAGTTATTATACAAACAGCAAAATAAAGCTTCAGTACAGTACAATGCTATGCAATAGCTTCATATAACGCCTTTTTGGTGGCATTGAAATTTATGCATAATTATTTTTAAATAATTATACCTAGATATAAACTGAAATATTGAGACAAATATATAAATAAAACGAAAAAAGTCTGTCTTTCTACCTACATACAGCAATAGAATGCAATGCAATTTAATCAAGACTCAGTAATATGCAAATGGCTATATAAGGCTACAATAAAATACAATATAAAACACGGTAGCGTCTTTTTTTACTCCTAGAACATTCTCTAGGAAAGCACATCACACGCAATATGAAAGAAGGTTTCAGGCTTATAACCATAATTCAATATGAAGCATTAATGCTCTTTTGTTTCTACTTATAGGGCGAATACCACACTTAAAAGCGGTGTCTAATTATTTTGAACATTTCTCATCGTTCGCATGACACAAACACTGATGAAGCTGGGAGGTGTTTAGGGCAATGGTTACAATCTGGTACGAAGAGCATAAGATCAGCACGGACGCGGGATCGCTTCCCGCTACCATCCCAAAGGTCGACCCAGCTTGTCATTTGCCAGATGGTGTTGGTAACACGACCATTAGGTGAAGGAGCAGAAGGAGGTTGAGACAGATAGATCCATCCATTAAGGTAGTTGATGTTTGTGTATCCACAGTTTAACGGCAGCTTATGACAACATAGGCCGTTTCCGCCGACAAAGATTATCTAACAATCGACAAAACGTGTAAATTTGGCATTTGCACATTGTGATATATAAATTGTTTTACGACAGCATTCAACTTTACAGTTCTTTATCTCAATGCAACGGTGTTGGCACAGGTATCCGATTAGTTCGAGCGCTCTCTTTAGACACCTTTAAAATTTTGTCAACGGATGCTATATAAACCGGAGACACAGTGGTTCCATTAGTGATGAATAGAGTTTAGGCCTATTCGGGTATTTCGATCCTCCTCCGTTTAAACTTTAGACGGTTAATGTGTATGGGACCTTGAGCAAGTTCTTCAAACTGCCTGTTTGTCTGTCTTTTTGTCAGTCTTTATATCTGTATGTGTCTGTGTCCAACTCTAAGACAAACGGAAAGAGACAGAGACAGAGAATGAAAGCGAGACAGAGATCAAGGTGGAGACAGAGACAGAGAGGTAGAGACAGACAGACAGACAGACAGAGACCTAGAATGATAGAGAGACTGAGAATGGTACAGAGTCAGATGCAGAGAATGATAGAGAAGCAGAGATAAAGCAGAGACAGAGGCAGAACGACAGAGAGAGAATTTCAGACAGACAGACAGACAGACAGACAGAGACAGATAGAAGTCAGCTAACGCGCATCAACGTCCTTTTGGCATCTTCTTCGGTCAACGTGCTGAAGTTGCAGAGGCAGAGCAGAGAGAGTGATCCTGGTGATGATGTTGATGGTGGATGGAAAGCGTTGGCAGTTGATGGTCATCGTGACTGATGATGCATCGGTGTCCACTGTCTCTGTCCACTCTCTTATAATTGACCAAATTAACGGACATTGAATAGACATCGGACAGCACGTGACTGGGGTCATGTAAAATAGGGTAATACCATCCTACGCGTTCGTAAACAGCAACTAACCAACAACAATGCTTTGTGAGGTCAATGTAGTAGCAGATCTACTAAATAGGAACAAACGACGTTAAACACCTTTTAACACAATCATCCTAGTTGACTTTAGAAGCGTTCACAATGGGTCATGTAAAATAGGGTAATAATGTGATTTTTTTCGTATTGGATAAAACTGATGCTTAATAATATTTCTAATATTCCTGGTCCTTAGTTATTGCTTAAAATTGGTTTGTGTATGTTGATGAATAGGATTCGAGCTAATTTTGTAATACATAAAACCTACATTGAATAATACCATATGCTTTGATTGTCATGTTGAAATTGATGGTTAATGAATATTGAACATCGCCTGTAAATGTAATTTTGATAGTTTGATGGTAATTTAGATAGGTGAGTGTGATATTCTATAAAACATTGTTAATAAGATTGAGGAGAAAGCAGTTATTAAAAGAGCCTTTTTGCAAAAAATCGACAACAACCAAATTTCACCGTTGCAACATTCTGTCAGAAACGGAAACCAAGAAAAGAAAAAGAATACTGATGAAAAACATTATTCGAAAATGAACTTAAATACGTCAAAAACTTTAAAAACGTCAATATCCTGTCAGAAATGGAATCAAAGACGGAAGAAACAGAAAGAAAACTGATGAAAACACTACATGAAAATGAACTGAAATGCATCAAAAACTTTAAAGACGTCAACGGCCTTTGTCGCTAAAAGATGTCATTAAACATTGGATAAAATAGTGTCTACGATGATCTGGAAAATATATGCCTGTTATTATAGGAACAAAAGAAGCCAACATTTACGGTTGCTGCTGAACACCTCTTTTAAACGCTCGTCTGACGCTATATAATTTTAGATTTCAGAGGCACACTTGATTCCCCCTCGGAGCGCCGTTCGAGCAACTGCCTCAGAAGTTTCACTCGACGGCGTGGATGTCCGATGCGTACGCCTTGACGGGGCGAGGGAGCTTCAGCCGATCCTGACATCTGGCCAGCCAGAGAAGACGAGTTCAGCCCGGTCTGACTTCTGGCCAAGCGGAGACGAGGATCGGTGACCAAGATACGCAGGGGCAAAGTTACCTCCGCCACTGAATCGTTCGTGCATTGCACCTCCGTGCTTTGTGCCAGTCTCAGTGCCAGTCCCAAGCCTGGAAGAAGGAGGAGGGCGACGCTAAGGGTCTTTGTTACCATACAGTTAGTCGTTAACTAGTCCAAAAGAAGAAGCACACTTGATTTATAGGGAAGCGTGCCCTAAAATTTACTACGAATAATCATACCATGCCATACCCTAAGCTCTGAACTTACCGAACTTTAACTAGCTGCGTTATGACAGCTAGAGTAGATCAATAAACGAAAATACAATACCGCCTTATTTCACTTCACCATCATAACTTCCTACGCCAGCTATTTGGCGGCGATAGGTACGAATAAATCACAATAAGTTCAATCATTAGGTATCTATACAACTCTGCTAGATGAAGTCGTTCAACGAAGACTCCGATGGTTTGGACATGTAGAAAGAATGCCACATGACCGAATCTCACCCAATGAACTAAATGCAAGATTCGAAGGAAAGAGAAACAAAGACAGACGAAGACTATGATACACGGTAGGCAGTTAATGACAGCTATCCCGTTAGACACCTTAAAAATGGCATCATCCGATTCTATATAAGGACGGAACAAGATATGCGATTAATAAATTATGATCGCTTTCTAAGCCCATTAAATGATGCCTTGGCCATTAACGAAGTCATTAGAATCGATGACATAAGCCAATCAACCATTAGGCATCGAAACAACTCTGATAGACAAAGTCGTTCAACGAAGACTCCGATGGTGTGGAAACGTGGAGAGAACGCCAGTCTAACAATTGTCACAAAATGCGATTCCTGCATATGACTGCAGATCTGTGGTTAATTTACCAATTTATTTTAATAAATAAATTAATGAATCAATCAATTCATCAATCTCCAAATTAATTATAATTATTATTACTCGCTCAAATGTACATCCGCTAATATGACAAAAAATTCTACGAAACCAGTTCTACCGGTTACCTGGATTTCCTCTAATTACTCAGAGTCCTTGTTCTCGACTTAGAGGCAAACAAGATTTGACCTGGGCGCCACAAGAACTGGAAAAAGGAGAATAGATCTTGCTTCAATTCTTAATTTCCGATTCCGATCTTGTTCACCTTCTTACTTCCGCTCTTAATCCATTTCGTCTTAGATCGTGATTTCGCTTTTGTTCTCGTTTCCGCTTCTTTCTCTGTCCACCATTCTTCTTCCGGTTCGAGTTCTTTGTCCCTCTTCTTTCTTCTTCCGGTCTTCGGTGGCGACGTCTAAACCCTTCGCCAGATGGCGCTTCCGCCGACGTCATCAATTTATCCGCTGGCGGTTGATACTTAGCGGATCAGCGATCGGAGTCTGTGCATTAGAATGTCCGATCGAATTAGACGAAACTAGAACTATTACCAGCGAAGAAGCTACATCGATCAAGAAAGAGAGAGACGGAGAAAGAGACAGAGAGATGAATGACGAAGACAGGGAGAGGGAGTGGGAGATTCGGTTATTTCGAGGGAGAGGGAGTTTAAAGAGGGAGAGGGAGAGAGGGATGGAGAGGGTTGGAGAGAGATAGAAAGAGACGAATGGGAAGGGTGCGAGGCAGTGGTTGGACAGGGAGAGAGAGGAGAGAGGGAGAGGCAGAGGAGAGGCAGAGGCAGGAGAGGCAGAGGCAGAGGCAGGAGGCAGAGGCAGAGGCAGAGGAGAAGAGAGGCAGAGGCAGAGGCAGAGGCAGAGGCAGATGCAGAGGCAAGGGAGAGGCAACAGAGGCAGAGGGAGGAGATGGAGAGGGAGAAAATGGGAGATGAGAGAGATAGAGAGATGTAGAGAGAGAGGCAGAGGCAGAGAGGCAGAGGCAGAGGCAAGGAGAGGCAGAGGCATTGAGGCAGAGGCAGAGGCAGAGGTGGACAGGCAGAGGCAGAGGCAGAGGCAGAGGCAGACGGAGGCAGCAGAGGCAGAGGCAGAGGCAGATGGAGATGCAAGGCAGACCACAGAGGCAGAGGCAGAGGCGAAATGCAAGGCAGAAGCAAGAGGCAGACCAGACATGTACAAACGGAGAAACAGACAGACTGGCAGATACTGTAGACAGGCAGACAGACAAACAGACGGACAACAGTATATACCGAGTCATACAATCGGAATTCACAAACACATCACACTACCACTATCTCAAGTCCCCTACCCTATACAAAAATCCACCCACCCAACCCCAACACCCCATTCGATCATCCATCATTCCCCAACCCATGGCGCACCCTTTAATCCCCTCCTAATCCATATCTGCCAATAATTAACGGCAGACGACGTCCATTAATCCCTCTTCCTTATTAATCATCTCTTTGAACTTCGCCGCTAACGATCCTCATTAATAATAATCATTTATTTCCATTGTCTGTCGCTTTCTTATCGTCGCCTTCCAGCGCATCTCACTGTTCCGGTTGATTGCCCTTCCTCTCTTACCAAGGAGTCATATGGCTCTCCAGCTCACTACTGCAGAATTCAGTGTCTGATTCATAACAGTGATAGCGTGGCCGAAATATGAGTGCAACTGGTGTCTAGTGTTCTAATGTCTGCTCTAGACATATACTGAGGTACATGCCAGAGGAGGAGGAGGAGGAGGAAGAGAAAAAGAGAAGGAGGAGGAATAGGAGGAGAAAGAAGGAGGAAGAGGAAGAGGAGTAGGAGGAGAAAGAAGGAGGAAGAGGAAGAGGAGAATGAGGAGGAAGAGTAGGAGCGAGGAAAGAAAGCCAAAAAATGACGATATCGTAAAACACAGGAAAAATCCTAAGCTCTTCTTAGAAACCTTTTTTACATGTCATATCGAATCTATTTAATTCCATCGTCCGAATTGAAACTTTAATGCATCACTAAGCCGTCAATGTCGCGTATAATATAAGGTCGGCGTCCACTGCCATGGTTGCAACAAGATTTCTTGTAAACAATGGAAACTACAAGGGCGACTAAAATGAATTTGTGCGTATTATTTGAAACACCTCTTTTAAGAATCAAAGTTCTCTTATAAATACTATATCTTCCACCGCAAAAAATTTTTCTTAACACAACTGAAGAGCTGTAATATGCCAAAATTAAACGGCCTATGTTGTCATAAGCTGCCGTTAAACTGTGGACACACGCAAAAACAATTAACTCCGCCACTGATCGTTTTCCATCAGTGCCAGTCCCAAGCCTGGATAAAGGAGGAGGGCGACGCTAATGATCGTTGTAATCACACAGTGTCGATTAACTGAAAATATTACTATGCAAAAACAATTTAAACTCGCCGCTGTTCGCTCTCTTTATCCAGTCCCAACACTGGATAAAGGAGGAGGGCGACGCTTTCCCCACAGTGTTCGTAAAACAGTATACGCCTAAACAAGCAGAACAATTTAATTCTCATAGACACAAACAGCCATCGGTGAGGTCGAATTTATATTAACAAACATAGCTGTCACAAGAGCAACAAACCAACGAATCGTTTTGTGATGCAGATCTACTATAATATTATTGTAGAAACAAACGATGTAAAACACCTTTTTAACGCATTCAAATGAGGCTACATAAATCTAAGCCTCAGTAGCGCTGTATACTATATAAGAGCTGTAATATGCCCAAACTAATCTTTGTCGGCGGCAACGGCCTATGTTGTCATAAGCTGCCGTTAAACTGTGGACACATAAATCTATTCCTCAGTTGCGCTGTAGATACAATCTGAGGATTGAGTGCCGAATTTTCTATAGCTAACGTTTTTTTATATTCAAATTAGCGATAGAAATAAACCAGGACATGAATTATTATGGTTGACACTAAGCTCATTTTAAAAACATCCTTCTTATGTTATATAAATATACGCGGTCCATTCTGGGCGTTATGCTCCGTTTGGTAGTGCCAGTCCCAAGCCCGAAGAAAGGAGGATGGCAACGCTAATCATCCTTGCCATGACACAGTGTCGTTAAACGGTAACTAACCATTGGGCATTTGAACTTGCACCGAATGTCACCAAATATTATTTGAACTGGTGATATCTAACACAAAAAGTGCTCCAACGCGTCTATTTCAAACTTCTTTGTTCCGTACCCCAACAGCAGCCACCAAACACCTTTTAAACGCATTCATTTGAGGCTATATAAACCTTGGCTTAAGTAGCACTTATGACTTCTGTAACTTGTTCCCTTTCCCTTCCTTCATTCCTTCCCGTATACAGCCACCGCCACCACCAGGGATCGCAGATGTATCCTTTATATCTATTAATGCCAGCAGCCAAGGTAGATCTACGATCAAACTCCAGTATTAGATAAATTAGACGGCATCCATTCATCACTCGCCACTGGCTCCACCTAGCGATGGAAGGGGAATTGTAATAGATGGTCGTCAGGTGGCAGAAGGTGAGGGTTCAAGGTCAGCGTGACCCTGACGATGAACTTTGACACGAAAATAGATGTACTGTGTTCGGGAAAGTGTCGCATATGCATTGCTCAGCTTCGTGAAGAAAAGATGCGTTTTATATTACGATGTATTTTATTGCGGTGTTTGGTTTTGTGTTTTCTGGTGATGTTTTGCATTTTATGGGCATGTAGCACATCTGCATTGCATTAGTAGTGTATTGTTTATGTATTGTGTATGCATTGATTGTACATTGTATTGTATATGTATTGTATCTGTATTCGCTTGAAGACCATTCACTGTGTATTGTAAATTAACTTTACTATGTATTGTTGTGACCTGCTTTTGTATTGCATGTATTTGAATGTATTGTATATTGCATTGTCTTGCACACGGAAGAACAAACATGTGCGGTGATGGACAGACGGAAGGACTGACCATTGTAGGATAGATAGATGAACGGACGGAAGGATGGATTGATGGATTGATGAATGGTTGGATATCTGGATGGATGGACGTTTCTGCTGTTACTGATACCTCGTCTGCCTTTGATAGAACCCAGAGCCTAGACGTCAGTCCCTCGAGGCCACCGCGTCACACTCGATATGGTAAAAGTATAGAACAGTTCGGTATGGTAGACCTGTAGAACAGATAAAGAACAGCTCGGTTATGGTAAACATATAGAACAGCTCGGTTATGGTAAACATATAGAACAGCTCGGTTACCGTAAACATATAAAACAGCTCGGTTATGGTAAACATTATTATACAACAGCTCGGTTACCGTAAACATATAGAACAGCACTGTTGCGGTAAACATATAGAGCAGCTCGGTTACGGTAAACATAATAATAAAACACCTCGGTTACGGTAACCATATAGAGCAGCTCGGTTACGGTATACATATAGAGCAGCTCGGTTACGGTAAACATATAGAACAGCTCGTTTAATGATAACGCATAGAACATCTCGGTTATGGTACGCAAAGACCGACCTGCACCTCAGCGTGGTGGGGGGTGGGGTGAGCAGCCAAGTAAGGGAATGCCTGGTGAGGCTATGCCATCAGGGGAGAAGGCTCCGGCGGAAGAACCTCCTAGGGCGCTACGCGAGGTGGACAGGCTCACCAGGAGCCCCGAAAAGCTGGCTAACGCAGGCGGCAGGTGTTGGAGGGACATCTTAGAGCGAAGGGGCCATTCATGACCCATCGAATGGGTTAAGACCCACCGGTCTCCTCACCCTGCCAGGAGAGGACTGGTTAGCGTCTGGCAAAATGACCAAGAAACCCTTATGATCTTAGTACGGAATAGAGAACACTGGAGAGGCTTCATAAGGGCCTCATCGTCGGGAAACTGATGGAAGAGAAACAAGAAGAGAAGATGGAACAGCTGTTGGTTAACATATAGAACAATTCATCTTTCTGCAAGCATACAGAGTTTATATTGTTTTCAGTGGATCAATTTAAAAGGTGTCGAAATTGATTTTGTGCTTCTGTGAATTCAATGAGGCAATATAGGGCTACATAAGGCGCTATACCAATTAAATTTCTAATCTAATCTAATCTTTTCTGATCTAATCTAACTTAATCCAGCCAGGTCGCAACTTTTGCTTATTCATTCATTCATTCATTCATTCTTACTTTCATTCATTCATTCAGATGAATAAATAAGCATACGTGCATATAATAATCCTCCCGATTATAATCATTTGTACGGCATCCTATGTGTACACTATATACCCCAATGAAATTTAGGTAAGCTTATAATATATGAAACACATAATCAGTTCAGACACCTTTTAAATGGACTCATTTGAAACCATATAAAACTGTATACCTAAAAAATTATAGGTATCTTCAGTGTATATGGCATGAAGTGCGTACAAATGTAGGCGTATTCATCTAACGTTGATGACGATGATGATTACTATAATGTTTTATGAATACATGTATCATGCCATTTATGGAGCTTCTTTAGCAATTCTCGTCGTTGTGGCGTAAACCGTGTAACTCGTTGGGAATCAGGATATTTATTAGGATTCATAAAATACGTCCTTCATGCCATATATAACATCAGGAATAATACATTTAATTTTAAGGCATACAGGTTTATATATCTTCGAATGGCAACTTTTAAAAGGTGTCTTAACTGATTATGTGTTTCATATACTATAAGATTCAAAATTAAAAATTCGATTTATCCCACATGTGAATAAATTTATGCGGCTTTCAGTACAAGAAGAAGTTCCTTTCAAACGGAAAGCGAAGAATATATTCATCGGATTTTACGTTGATGCGAAGAATATAAAACAGGCTTAACATCTTTTAAAAAGTAATCGTCCAATCCTCAGTCTTTAGAATGTTCTCGATTTTCTCGTCGACTACACAGTGTTCAAATAAAAGCAGACAGACAGACAAACAGTTAAACAGGTAGACAGACAGATGATAAAATATTGACAGACGGACAGACGGACGGACAGAGAGACATACCGACATACATACATACATACATACATATACATACATACATACATACATACATACATACATACATACATACATACATACATACATACATACAAACAATCAATTCATCCATTTCAACATTAATTATAACGGGTTCTTTTCTCGCTCATACATCCGCAAATTTATGACAAACTTCGACGAAACTATTTCTACTGGTTTTCCTCTAATTACTCCAAGTCCTTGTTCTCGACTTAGAGCTAAACAAGATTAGACCTGGGCGCCACAAGAACTGGAAAAAGAGGAATAGATCTTTCTCCAGTTCTTTATTTCCTATTTCAATCTTGTACACCTTCTTACTTCCGCTCTTAATCCTTCTTGTCTAAGATCGTGATTTCGCTTTTGTTCTCGTTTTCGCTTCTTTCTGTCGTCGCCATTCTTCTTCCGGTTCGAGTTCTTTGTCCCTCTTCTTTCTTTTTCCGGTCTTCGGTGGCGACGTCTAAACCCTTCGCCAGATGGCGCTTCTGTCGACGTCATCAATTTAGCGGCTGACGGTCGAGACTTAGCGGATCAGCGATCGGAGTCTGTGCATTAGAATGTCCGATCGAATTAAAAGACGAAACTAGAACTATTACCAGCGAAGGAGGAGGTACATCGATCAAGAGAAGAGGAGAAGAATAGAGGGAGAGGGAGAGGGAGATGGAGAGGGAGAGGGAGAGGGAGAGGGAGAGGGAGAGGGAGAGGGAGAGGGAGAGGGAGAGGGAGAGGGAGAGGGAGAGGGAGAGGGAGAGGGAGAGGGAGAGGGAGAGGCAGAGGCAGAGGCAGAGGCAGAGGCAGAGGCAGAGGCAGAGGCAGAGGCAGAGGCAGAGGCAGAGGCAGAGGCAGAGGCAGAGGCAGAGGCAGAGGCAGAGGCAGAGGCAGAGGCAGACGGAGACGGAGACGGAGACGGAGACGGAGACGGAGATACAGAAATAGAAATAGATATAGAGACAGAGACAGAGACAGAGATAGAGATAGAGACAGACATAGAGAGAATGAATGAGGTATGGATGAAATTTAGCGAAGGCCCAAAAATACAGATTAGCAGCCAGGCAGACGGACATGCAAACAGACAAACAGAAACACAGACACGTACCAACAAGCAGAATGATTCGTTGGTTAGCTAGTTGAAAACAAATACACAGATATGCAGGCTCACATATAGACTCACATATACAGACAGACAAACAGATAGACAAACAGACGGCTAACTACCGATTCGGAATTCACGCCAAATACATACATACTCCAACTCCCTCAAGCCCCCTTACCTCCACCAAAATACACCCTCCCACCCATCCCCAACACCCCGTTCGCCCATCCATCATTCCCAACCCAAGGCGCACCCTTTAATCCACTCCTAATCCATATCTGCCAATAATTCACGGCAAACGACGTCCATTAATCCCTCTTCCTTATTAATCATCTCTTTGAACTTCGCCGCTAACGATCTTCATTAATAACAATCATTTATTTCCATTGTCTGTCGCTTTCTTATCGTCGCCTTCCAGCGCATCTCACTGTTCCGGTTGATTGCCCTTCCTCCCTGTTACCAAGGAGTCATATGGCTCTCCAGCTCACGACTCTACAACTCAGTGTCTGATTTAGAGCAATGATAATGTGGGCGAAATATTTGCGTTCAACTTGTGTCTAATGTTCTGATGTCGGTTATACATATACTGAGGAGGAGACGGAGAAGAAGCAAGAAACGGAATAAGAAGATGTCGTCAAATTCGGGAAAAATCAATTTTCTCATTAGACACCTTTTAAACATCTCGTATCGATGCTATATAAGTATTCATCGGCCGTGTTGAAACGTTTAAGCTTCTGCGGGGGTTTCAACGTCACGTATGTAAGGTCAACGGCAACGGCAATGGCTGCAACAAGATGTCCTTAAACTCTGGAGAAATAAAGTGTTCTGATTAAACACCTTTTAAGCCTTTTGCTTCGATGCTATATTAGATGATCATCAGCCGCGTTGAAGCGTTATATTTTACACTTATAAGGTTTAATCGACGTCAACGGTCATGGCAGCCAACTGTTGTCGTTAAACAATGGAAACTGCAAATTAATAATTTCCTAAAGTCTTTCATTTACTGTAGCTTTTCCTACTGCCGAAACTTTCCTTTGCTGCCAAAAGATGTCGAACACTTCAAACGAACTTAGTAACTTTGTCACTGTTCGTACTGTGGCAGTACCAGTTCCTAGCCTCAATAACGGAGGAGGACGACGCTAATCATTTTGTTTTACCACAGCGTAAGTAAACAGCAACCAATGAACGGTCTCAGTTTGTGATGTGAATACAGTGGCGGATCTACGATATAGAAGCGAACGATGCTAAACACCTTTTTAACGTAATCATTTGACGCTATATAAAAGTAGTCTATAAAAGCGTTTACGATATTCTGTGCGCTCGGTTGGCGAAATAAATATAGGACCAATATAAGCCAAAAGTTATGGCTGATGTTAAACACCTTTTTAACGCACTTATCTGAGGCTATTTAAATCTAGGCATCAGAAGCGCTAACGATGTGATGACGTATTGAATATTGGCGAGCTCAGTCGATGAATAAACGTGGTCAGTGGTTGATGTTTAAAAAGTTTTTTATAGAATTGTCAGACGTAACGGTTAGAGATTTTAATATTAAAATTAGACATAGGAAGAATCGAGACCATGAATTATTATGATTGATACTAAACACTGTTCAGGTTGATTGCCCATCCTCTCTAACCAAGGAGTCATCTGGCTCTGCAACTCATGACTCTGTAGAATTCAGTGTCTGATTCATAGGAATGATAGTGTGGACGAAATATGAGTCCAACTGGTGTCTAATGCTCTAATGTCTGCTCTAGACATATACTGAGGTAGAAGAAGAAGGAGTCAGGAGAACAAGAGGACGAAGAGAGGCGGGGAAGAGGAAGATAAAGAGGAGGCAGAGGAGGTGTAGCAGGAAGTAAAGGGAGAGGAGGAGGAGGAAAAAGTAGAGGAAAAGAAGCCACAAAAATGACGAAGATGTCGTGAAGCTCAGGAAAATGCGGTGCTCTCTTTAGACACCTTTTGAACATGTCATATCGATTCTATATAAACCTATCATCCGAGTTGAAACGTTAATTACGTCAACGATCATTGATATCATAAGACGTCGTTAAACCTAGGAAAAAAAAAAAAGAAACGTTAATGACATACACTGAGGTACTTGTAAAAGAAGTAGGATAAGGAAGAGGAGGTGGAGAGGAAGGAGAGGAGGAGAAGAGGAGGACGAGGACGAAGATGAAGAAGAAGGTCGAGGAGGAAGGAAAAGAAGATGAGCAGGAAGAAGAAAAGGGAAGCAGAGGAAGTGAGGAGGACGAAGAGGAAGAAGTAGAAGAGGATGAGAGGAGAGGTGGAAGAGGAGGAAGAGGAGGAAGAGGGAGGGAAGAATATGGAAGAGGAGCGAGAAAAAGAACTAAGAAAAGGATGTCGTCAAATTCAGGAGAAATTCCAATTTTTCATCTTGCACCTTTTAAACGGGGTCTACCCGATTCGCCGAAACCCGAATCACCGAAAGCGATAAAACTGCAAAACTGGGCGATTCACCGAAAGGAATTTCTGTGTTGTGTTCGATTCCCCGAAAAGTACCACCGAATCACGAAAGCGATAATCCGCCGATTCACCGAAAGAAATTTCTGTGTTGTGTTCGATTCGCCGAAAACTGCTACCCGATTCGCCGAAATTGAATAGAATGAAAAATGGGCCGATTCGCCCAAAGTAGTTTTCTATAGGCGGGTCAATTTATGGTTTAACCCTCAACAAATTGATATAAAAAGGTTTTTCAGTAGATTTTGCATAGGCCTATTTGTTTACCATTTGGATGGCTGTCCGGGGATAAAATTGACAAGCGCTTGTGGACAGACTTGGTCGTTATGACCAATCACATGCGACGTCTCATACCGACCAACTACAGGCGACTTCTCATACCGACCAATTACATGCAACTTCAGTCTGGCTATCATGCTTGGGAAAAACAAATTTGTAGACGTGAAAGACCGCAATACCGTAGTTTACGTTGCCTAATTATTATTTCATGTAGGTCTATTCATTGCCTTACTTTACATTGCTAAGCTGGCAGTCTACTGATAAGTATGCTTCCATTTAAAGAAAAAAAATAATTTCATAGATCCAATTTTTATGTAAGAAAAAGAAATTACTTTTCATCAATCCAACTTCTATTTAAGCAAAGAATTATATTCAGCAATCCAGATTCTATTGAAGAAAAAGACTTCATTTCATTAATATAGATTCCTTGCCTACTACCCCTTGTTCTATATAGGACTACTGGTCACGATATGCGCCCACGCTCACATAACCGTGTTCTTTCTAGATTTTATTCTCTGACCAGGCGCGGTTTCCTAGCTCGAATGTTGTACAGCTAGGCCACAGTGTTTTTAGTTTAATCTTATTTACTAACTTTCTGCTACTATTTGATAACTTTGTATGTACAGCGCAGGGTTATGGCGTAGTTTAGGTTGGTAAATTATTTGAATGTCTTCAATGCCGTACTTCACGTTGGTAAGTAAGCAGTCTAGCAATCGAGCTTCTATTGAATAAAAAACTTGGTTCCATGACTCATTAATGCAGCTTCTGTTGACGAAAACAATAATTATTATTTCCATCAATCCGGTTGTTATTTATGTAAGTAGGCTAAGTGTGTTCTTTATTAAACGCTGGCAAACGCACGGCGCTGTACATAGGCCTACACATGTAGTTATCAAATAGTAGCAGAAAAGTTAGTAAATAATAAACTAAAAAAACACTATGGCCTAGGTGTAGGCCTACAACATCCTAGCCAGGAAACCTCGCCTGGCGAGGGAATCAAATCTAGAAAGAACACGGTTATGTTAGCGTGTGCTCAGATCGTGACCAGTAGGCCTATATAGAACAGGGGGTAGTAAACAAATAATTAGTTTAATCAGTATAACCTAAATTTAGGCAAGCAATTATTTTAATCAATTCAGCTTCCATTCCATTAAACCATCAATGTTTTTTTAACGCATATGCTATATTGTTCCCAAGTAGGCCTATGTTGGGCTTCGCCAGGAAACATGAACGTGACTACAAGTGCTCTGCGGCATAAAGCTGGTACACATTGGCTTCGTACCCAAATCTTTGAACTCTGTAAAAAAAGCCGACCAAGACCTTATTTAGAAATATCTTGTATAATTCTGGACATATCCTCCATTACCTCTACCCCTTGCATGTTCTATATAGGACTACTGCTCTTGGCTTTCGAGTGGCGCTTTAGAAGTTTGGAGATTACGATTACGATATGCGCCCACGCTCATATACGCCTAACCGTGTTCTTTGACTTCTTTCTATGTTGGATTCCCTCACCAGACGCTGTTTTCTAGATAGGATGTTGTACAGGTAGGCCACAGTGTTTTTGGTTCAATTATTATTTACTAACTTTTCTTCAAGTACCATTCGAGAACTTTGTGTGTGCAGCTCCGTGCGTTTGCCAACGTTTAATAAATAACACACTTACTTATTTTAAATTGAGCATATCGGTATGAGAAGTACCCTGTGATTGGTCGGTATGAGAAGTCGCATGTCATTGGTCGGTATATTAGACACGGTCTGTGCACAAGTGCTTGTTAAAATTGTCTATCCCAAACTAGGAAATTGATACAAATGGTTGTTTCTCAATGTAATCTGTTAGCATTTGGCATGCTTAGTAACATAGTAAAAGTCTACTCTAAACCGACCCATTTGAAAAGAGTCATTTTCAAGACGGTGTCCAAGATGGCTGCCTCATAATTATGCAATTGATCGGTGTGAGAAGTAGCCTGTCATTGGTCGGAATGAGAAGTCGCATGTCATTGGTCGGTATATTTTACACGGTCTGTGGACAAGTGCTTGTTACAATTTGTCTGTATCCCAAACTCGGAAATTGACACAAATGATTGTTTCTCAATGGAATCTGTTAGCATTTGGCATGCTTCGTAACCTAGTAAAAGTCTACTCTAAAACGATCCATTTGAAAAGAGTCATTTTCAAGACGGTGTCCAAGATGGCTGCCTCATAAATATGCAATTGATCGGTATGAGAAGTAGCCTGTGATTGGTCGGAATGAGAAGTCGCATGTCATTGGTCCGTATATTTTACACGGTCTGTGGACAAGTGCTTGTTAAAATTGTCTGTATATATCCCAAACTCTGAAATTGACGCAAATGATTGTTTTTCAATGGAATCTGCTACCATTTGGCATGCTTAGTAACATAGTAGCCTAAAAGTCTACTCTAAAATGCCCCATTGGAAAAGAGTCAATTTCAAGACGGTGTCCAAGATGGCTGCCTCGAGCTAGAAAATCGATACGGAAGGTTTCTTAGTGCAATCTGTAACCATTTCAGCGTGCTTACTGCCATAACAAAATCCTCCCCTATTCTGACCATTGGAAAATGGTACCTTTCAAGATGCCGAAATTAATAGAATGCGTAATAGATGTGGCGTATCAAGTATAGTAGGCCTACTCGTTCATTCATTCAAAAATTTATATAGCGCCTCTCAGAGCAACTTATCGGAATCGCTCGATAAATATCGATACCCTACTTGTTTTGGTAAATAATTCCGTGGAAAAGTGTAGTTTAGCGGCGTAACTACTCCTATTTCACTATAACTACTTCGGTTACGAACTTAGCCTACTGACCACGCCATCGCAAGATGACATTTCTTAATAAAGGAAAATTCAACGCGAAATCTAGGTGCATCCTAACCAGACCCACAACCCTTAATACCTCCGTCGGCTTAATTAAGGTGAGGTCGTTATGCCATAGGCCTAGGCCTAACGACCGTCGAATGGGCAGTGGTGATTGTTCCAACTTCCTGGTGCCTTTTGTTAAGGCCGAAAGGATTGTATGGTGATCAAGTGGTGGATCGTGGATCCAGTATAGTGGTTTCATTGCTTCATCTGTTCTATTTGTGTTAGTAAGGCTGCTACGGCACGCGCTCAAGCGAATCCCTGGATGGATTGCAAACAGGAAGGCACTGACGAAGCTGGGATCGCGAAGAGATCAGTGCCGTCTTCAGGCATGGCCACGCTGGACAGTCAACAGTGGCACCACGAATCTAGGCGCCCTAAATTGAAAAGACAAGAAAATTACTGTTGCTGTTGTTATTGCTTGTTTTTGTAGCAATCATGACCTTTTTGTAGCCGACCATGACCTTTTTAGAAATATCTTAAATAATCCTGGACATATCCTTCATTACCTACTACCCCCTGTCCTATATACTGGTCACGATTTGCGCCCACGCTCACATAACCGTGTTCTTTCTAGATTTGATTCCCTCACCAGGCGTGGTTTCCTGGCTAGGATGTTGTACAGCTAAGCCATATAGTGTTTTTTAGTTTACTATTGACTAACTTTGTCGCTACTATTTGATAACTTTGTAGGTACAGCGCCGTGCGTTTGCCAGCGTTTAATAAAGAACACACTTACTTACTTACTTACTTTAATCGGCAGATGGCGGCACCCGTTTTGACAAGATGGTGGCCTAAAATGCGCATAGCAGTCACATGGCATATGATACACGAATGCCCCATCTAGATTTAACGTTCTAATGGCTTATGGGGCGTTCAGATATGGTTTTGGACTTGTTTTCCGTTGTTCACGCTGGGCAGTCGACAATGGCACCAAATTAAAAAGACAATAAAATTCCTGTTGCTGTTGTTATTGTTTGTTTCTTTTAGCAATCGGCAGATGGCGGCACCCGTTTTGACAAGATGGTGGCCTAAAATGCGCATAGCAGTCACATGGCATACAATACAATACAATACAATACAACTTGCATTTATAGCCCGAATCCCCGAAACTCGAATCCCCGAAAACAGACAAAAGCCCGATTTCCCGAAAACAGTTTTCTAGAAAGCGGCCGGGGTATTCAAAGTTAAACTGTAAACATGACAAAGACCTAGCGTGGCCTTGAGTTACACGATATATTGCCTATTTATTGCCTATTCAAATATATATTTGTTAATGATTTTCATTCGAACCCTCCCAAAGGTCCATTCAGCCTATCATTCTCGATATGGCGCGTTGGTCAAAATGAGATGTAGGACGTGATGGGCGCCTTGCATGGCTGTCGTAGGCCTATACAGTTAAATTCGACTCCTGTAATAACATGTTATCCTTTGTTCATACTGATTTTGTAATCATCCTGCATTAATTTGTGTGACAAATTGTGTCAGTTTGAAATGAAATTAGTTTCTGACACAACCACACACCAATTTCAATGCAGAGAACTCATATCTGTGTTCTTAATCTACATTGCGACCAGAGCTTCTCATTTAAGGCGATCGATCGATCGATCTCCTTGGTCGATCGCCTAGCGAAGGTCTGGTGGATCGATTAATCGATCGCGCAAATCGAGCGCGATCGATTTACTCCAAGAGGAAACTAGAGCCATATTATATTTACCTAATTTACATTACTTTAATATTTGCTTACTTGCGGCGGCGCTGAATGCGTTCGGAACGCAGCGTTTCGTGACCTAATGACTGCTGAGTGATCACTCCAATTTCGTGCAATATGGTTGGTCATAAAACACGGTGGACACCTACCGCGTAACGTCATTTTGTAAGTTCGTAACGTAACGTCACTAATTTTGAAAATTATTGAAAGCAACAATGGCGGCGACGATGCCAAAGTGGAATAATAATGTACAGTTTAGCACTCTTCTGTCATAGAAATTAGGTGACTCGTTCGATGTGTATGTAGTCGAGATAGCCAAGTAGGCAGTAGGCAGTAGCATGTTAAAACTTATTATAGGCCTAACTATGAATGATGTGGGACCAGGCCAGCCGAGGGGGCAGGGGGGCAAAAACCCAGGGGCCCGGCGACTTTTAGGGCCCGGGCTGGGCCCAGCAATCAACTTATGAAAAATATTATAATCAGTTATAGGCCTACAAAGTTTATGATTTATACCTTTTAAAATATAATATTACGGACACTTAACTACAACAGTTGCACATAATAGGCTTAAATATAATTTTGTAGGGTTTTATCCGCACAATAACTATTTCAGTTTTTTTATTTTCTCATAAAGTCTAAGAATAGTTAGGGGCCCGTGAATGCTCTGCCTATAGGGTCCCAGAATCTCTGTCGGCAGCCCTGTGGGACGGATAACAAGCAACGGCGCTCGTTTTCGGTTGCTGGCCCTAGGACTGGAATGGCTGTTGCGCTCCGTCTAGTGAATAGAGTTCACACGGTGACCGGGTCACACAATTATTCTTTAATAACTTAACGACTGTCTTATTTAGCCGTGGCTGGACTTGGAGCGCTTCTGAGTCGATCACCTTGAAAGGGCGCTATATGAAAACTAATTAATAATACTGTCAATAGTAATAATAACGGAACTGAACTGAGATAGGCCTACTAAATTAGTACTATATAATATGCAGCTATACTTACTATATAATATGCAGCTATACTAATACGATGTACAAAATACGATGTACACAAAAGCTCTCGAGGTCGATCGCGCACCGATCGCCTACTCAATCCAGCGCGATCGATTTTCAGATCGCCTTCTATTTTCAAATGAGAAGCTCTGATTGCGACAGCTCATTAGGCCTATGTCAACCCACAGCATGAGCATCGCAAGGATCACGCGGCTGCTGGTCCATTTGCCCCGCCCCGCCCGCGTGGCGACGCTAATGATTTCACAATTCTAAATCTGGCACGCTGCCAATCATCGCTGTTAGCCCCAGCAGAACTCGTAAGACGACTGATCAGAGTGATAAGATGACCAATAGCAAACCATTCTCTTCTTTAATTTGCATATGAGCTTACTAGGCCTATATAAGAACATGTTTTGTACCAACAAACGCCGAACTCTTTTGTTTTTCGACGACATATTTCATTTCGTAACAGACTTTTCAGCGCCGATTTTTTTGGGTTTATGAAGAGAATGTGTGACGCCGAAGATTTCTGCAAGCACTGCAAGAAGATTGTGGTCAGCGACGATCCTGCTATGGAATGTGGGTCATGCAAGCAATGGCTTCATGTGAAATGCAATACGGGTAAGTTCTTTGCTTGAAGGCTATATATAAATTTGTTTGTCTTTGTTTGAATGTATTTTTCTTGCCATGTGCGATGTACATGTCAACAATAATACATTCAAACAAAGACAAACAATAAAGAATATTCTCTTTCTTACTAACACTCGTTGCATCTAAAATTAAACCTGGCATAATATAGTTTCTTGTTATGAAGTGAATCTAAGGTCCAGATGCATTAATTACCCGCCAAAGACCGAATTCATGGTTGAACCCATCGACCTATATTGAGCCTTGTTCTGGATACACAAGTAAGCGCCACCAAGTGGTCCGTTTCTCAGCCGCTGTTTAGAGTAAGTAAGTAAGTAAGTAAGAATGTTCTTTATTAAACGCAAGCAAACGCTCAGCGCTTTACATACAAAGTCAGAAATAATTTATGTACACAGAAAACGATAATTAGAGGAAAATTAAGTCAACTACAATTATTTCTAGAGAAAGCGCGCTATAAATTTTGAATTGTATTTGTATTGTATAATATAACACAATGATGTGTTCAAGGAATCTCTCTTTAGGCGATTAGTTACTGAATGGCAACATTTCGTTAATTTTAAGGACCTCAGAGTGACAATGTATAAGCTATGTAGTCCGTTTTAATAAACGCCAATTGATTTCACATTTGACCAAAGATGGCGCACCGCCTCAAATTTCCCGACTAACAATGTCGTCCATGGAGTTTGGCGCCCCTAGCGGCGAAGGTGTCAATATTCGTGTTTACATAACAGGCATTGCGGTTTCCATGAAGATAGTCGACGACTAATGAGTTTTGAGTAGAGCTGGGCATTTTACGCGTTATTAACGCGATTAATGCATTAATGAATTAACGCAATTACGTTTTTAACGTAGTTAACGCGATTGCCACTGCGCCCAATTATTTCGAGAAATGCGCTAAAACAATTCTCGATAAAACCGCTCAGTTTAAACTTAAAACTTTAAAGTTAAAACTAAAAAGTAAAAAAAATTAGTAGCATTTAATTTAAAATTTCATTTCATTTTAAAGAGTTAATTTAGTTAGTCTGCATATTTGTTTGTTGGCTTTATGAAGTAATAAAATAATGTATTTATAGTAGTAACAGTGCTCATGTTTGCCTTTTGTTTATTCACTTCAAGCTCGTGACAAGCGACGCAAATTGATCCTTGACACGCAAATCTTTGCAAATGCGATTCAGGATATCAAGAATCAAGCAACTTCATCATCCTCGTTGCAGGAATCTCACAGGAACAAAAATAAACCATCACAAGGTAAAATGACATCCTATCTTTTACTAGACCATAAGACCAACGTTTTATCCTGTTTAATGGTTGATTTTATTTGACATGGAATGACCCGTTAATTAATTGACCTGTCCATTTTTTAGGAGAACTTCAAGTTGTGGGGGCAAGTATTGTGGTTGCCTGCATGTAGAGCTTGGAGTAACGAGTGCTGACTTTGAGTAATAAGCTGGCTATTATGTCTACATATTGTATTTTATTGTATTTGAACACTTGGGATTACGGCCCATTACCAGATTTCCCATTCAGAGGCGCTCCCGACATAATATTATATTAAGACACTTGATACAGTGCATGTAGTACCTCACAGAAACGATGTATTTGATAAGCGATTGGGTTCATAGGTAACATGCCTGTGTCAATGAATGGCAAAAGCAGTGTAGGAGAACTTGGCTGATTGAAAATATGAACTTGGGCTGTGCACTGTCCTTACTAAGATGTTCAGCTTAAAGCCAGTAAACAATGTGTGTAACAGTTACACAAATAGTTGCACAAATTGTTTACCGTGTTCAAGACAGTAAGCAATGTGTGTAACTATTTAATACAGTAAACAACATGTGTAACTATGTTAAAGACAGTAAGTAAACATTTATGTGTGTAACTATGTTAAAGATAGTAAACATTTATGCATGTAACTATGTTAAAGATAGTAAATATTTATTTGTGTAACTATGTTAAAGACAGTAAACATTTAAGTGTGTAACTATGTTAGAGACAGTAAACACCTGATAACATTTCCTCTTAAAACTTGCCCTACTTGGTATTTTATGGTTATCTTATACAGGTTTGGTCAGAAATTTCCAACCTCTCTATCATTCAGGACTTAAGGGCAGTTTGGAGAAGTCCTTTGACTCCCAGAAGCATGGGCTTTTCAGCCCGTTCCCTGATGGACATATGCAAATGCCCTACGGCATGTCTTCGTCGTCCTGCTCCAGCCTACCTTCCTGGAACAATGAGCTTGCCAGAGGTGCAGAGGAACGCATGAGAATGAAGTGCAAGCGATTATCGTACGGAGAATTAGCTGCAGCCGATGTTACGATAGCAGTGGAAGTGTCCGTGGAGAAAGAGAGCTTCCACAACTCTCGGAAGGTTTCTTTCCGTATGAATCGACAACGTTTCCGAAGGTCCTGGAAGAACCAGTCCTTCCAAACCCGGTTCAAGGGCAAAAGTACCGAAGGCAGAGGCGCAGAGAGTGATCACAACAAGTTTCAGGTCATACGTCACAGTTCACTTGCTATGTTATCGGAAGCAATTACAAGTCCAGATAACTACGCCGTATCGGAGTGGATGGACTGGAAGGCCCAGTTCCAGCAGCTGACGGAGAGTGCCACCGTGCCGTACATTGACTCTCACTGTCATCTGGATCTTCTCTTTCGTCGGGCCGGCTTCCAGGGAACGTTCAAGGAGTTCCGAAACCTTCAGGCCGAAACTTTTCCGGGCAACTTCTTCGGCTGCATTGCGATATTCTGCAAACCGTTGACGTGGAGTTCGTACCTGTTGGAAGGTGAGTTTGCCGACAAGGTTGTGTAATATTTTCAGTAGCCGCCAAAGTTTATTTGAATTGGAATGGGGTCGATATTATCATTTGTTTAACGAGATGGAAATGCTACAGAGCATAGTTGACTGGTTTTGTATCCGTGAATATTTGCCAAGACTGATGCGTGACCAGCTTAACTCTTTAACGACGAGTGTGTACTAAAAGTGACTGGGAAACCAATGCAGCTCATCGTTAAAGGATTAATGCAATCGAAGGATCGATTTGAGTAAATGCATGTGCACTGATTTGTGTATGAAGTACCTAAAGATAACTGTTTTTGTCAGGCCTGAGCATCTTAGAAGGCACTGAGTTTAAATCTTTGCATTTAGCTTCCTGTTCAGCAAAGAATTTGGTTAAGGTTGGAGCTCACAGTTATTAAAACTGTGAACTGACGAGCCGCAGTACTTAAAATCTGTGTTTATGCCCCAGACTTGTCAATACTCAACAAATTCATCTGATTCTCCTTGCCTGGTCATATCTAAATCACGAACTTCTCTTTGTCAAGTGTCAACCTACTTTTTGGGCCTACTCTCTCCTTGTGTCTGTGCGCTCTGCTCAGTTGATTGTGTCATTTCGTTCTCAACCTATAACTTAAGTGTTTCACATTTCTTATCCACCTTATGGACTGATGTGATTACAGCTTGGTTTGGTGTGGTATTGGTTGCCTTGTGCTTTAGACACTGGCGCAATAGAAGTGACTTATTACAGTTACACTACAATATTTAGTTACATTACAGTTAAAAGTATGGTGATGATGCAGGTTCAGATAGTTGGGTTTAACCTTTGGGGCAGTTGCATCAAGATTTGCTGGTTAGGTAGAGTACAGTAAGGTCACTGCCCATTGTTTCCTGCATTTGCCAGCCAAAACTCTTGTTGTGGTGTTCTAAGAGCTTGCTTGTGAATTTCTAAATACCCGGTAGTCTTTTCAATTCACTGTTATGTGAAGAAACTATTTGCGCAGTCTATTTGCCTTTGAATTTCTAGATTGTCTTTCAATTCATTGTTGTCTTGGGAACACATTTTGGCTGCAATCAGCTGTCAATAATTTGTCTTTGAACTTTCAGACAGCCTGTTCAATTCGCTGCTCTCTGAAGAGAACATTTGGGCAGCAGTCGGATGTCACCCAAAGAGTGCCACGGATTTCACTCCACGCACAGAAATGAACTTGCAACAGCTGCTCAAGCACGATCGCGTCAAGGCCCTTGGAGAAGTCGGCCTCGACTACTCGGGAAAGTGAGTCGGTGTTGCACTTAGTTTATTAAATGATCCCTATAATGATTGCCTTGAATCAGTGGTGTCAGAACTTTTGTAATGATTGGGCCAGTGGCAGTATTTGCCAGCAAGTGGCGGCCCACGGTGCCAATGGGGAAGGGGTCTACGTGGGGCTTGGTGAGCCCGTCCCCAGAAAAATGTTTGCAAAACTAAATCTTAAATGGTGCTTTTTTAACATAGAGTACATAGTCTTAATTTTGCACTTCATTATCAAAACCTCTAAAGCGTAGTGAAATAAATAGTGGTTTTCATGCTAGACTGTCAACCGAGAGGCTTCTAATGATATATAGCACTCCATAACAATGCAGTAGTTGTTGCGAAACCTTACAACCTACAACTTCATGTTACTGTAAGCCCTGTTCTTTAATCGCAAATTACTCGAAATGAGCACTTTCAGGTTGTTGTGTTTGCCAGTCTGTAGCATGACCAGACATGTGCTGGATAGTACCGGGTATGCAGATTTGCTCTTTATTTCACTCTCAGTCTCAACCTTTTGAAAAAGCCAATAACTCCAAACCGACAGTCTGGTCCCTTTTCACGGAAACGTCCACATATTTGTCTCTTGATGGGCATAGGGCATAAGCATGATAAGCAAGACTTCATATTCGGTTATAATGGGTTATTATAATTCATTTTTATGAATAGCGTTGCTACAGTTTATCCACAGTTTGGATGGAATTCCTGTTACATCGTAACGTTTGTCTTTTTATAGTTATGCTCAGTATCGTGATGTCCAAATAGACGTCCTTCAGAGACAGGTCTTAACAGCGGTTAAGGTGAACAAACCTCTCGTCATCCATGCACGAGATGCTGAGCACGAAATCGGGGAAGTGCTTCAGAAGGTAAAAATGATGGTTTCTGTTGTTTTCTAAGAAAGAAATGTGAAAAATAAAGAGGAAAAATAAAAAAAAGGTCATCTGAAAATTTTCAGGGGAAATTCAAAATTCTTGCCCCCGGGCGCACGAACCCCTAGTTACGCCACTGACATTCAATTGCTCCTTATCAGCGTCATTAAATTTGTTACTGTTCTGTCACCCAAATGTAACGTTCTTGTCAGTAGATACCTGGAAGAGGTACCGACAAATTTTTATTCACACCTTATTCTGATCAGTAGCTATTCATGCATTACTTTTCACTGGACAATAAAAGGTGTTACAAATGTGTTTTGAGATTTCGGCTGCAGTGAGCCCCTTGCCAACTTGGCTATAATGAATGCACTGACCATGTGCTGTTGGTGGTAAGGAAGGTCAGACAGTGAGAGAGGGGACTGGCCATCCGCTCTCATATGCTGAGGCCAAGAAAACGAAGTTGCTAACACTTCATGTGCATTGCTGCCTCTTGCTCTTCTCTTCTAATTGGTTTACTGCTTTGTGACCTTTTATTCAGTTATTGCCCAAGAACTACAAGATCCATCGCCATTGCTTCTTGGGAAGCTGGAACGAGGCAGAGGCGTGGCTCGCGAAATTTCCATGTTCGTACATCGGCTTAACTCCTGCTGTGACACACTCAAAGCCCTACTCTGCTCTTCGCAATCTGATGTGGCATCTTCCCCTCGACAGACTTCTCCTTGAAACGGATGCCCCGTATTTCATTCCAGCTGAGGTTGGTTTGGACTGTATTGTATTGTACTGTATTAAAAAATATATAGGTTATTGATATGCTAAATTAGTAAGTTAGATCTTCACAGCCGAAATTAGAAGTTCCTGCAAATGGTTTGGTAGGTTCCTTTATGCTGATTTAATTCAAGAATAAATTTAGAACTTTTACCTCCGATTCAAATCAAGATTCGATAAGACTGAAAATTTTTAATTGCAGGTACCTAGTTAAAACGTATGTATCATAGTTTAAATCGGTCAGTCTATCTATTCAGCTACTACCAACCCCAGCACAGCCAAATAAAACCATCTTCAGATGAGAGAGGAATGTCTGAGGGGTTCTAGGAAGGGAGCGGAGCGCCAAGGGGAGGCCATTCCATATCGAGAGCCTATCACCGAAAAGCACTAAGTCTAGGGCTATAGAGCTCGCTTACATTGTGAGTTCACTAAAAGTTTAATTAAAGTTGCTCATAGTGGTCTTGCATTAATTAAAAGTAGGCTACATCTACCTTACATTGCATATTGTTACATTAACTGATATTTTCTTTAGATTCCACTACGCGAGATGTCCCTGTCGCATCCTGGTCTGGCGATAAGCGTGGCCATCGAGGTGGCAAAAGTGAAAAAACTGCCCTACAATGACGTCCTCTCTGCCTGCCTGAGAAACACGCGGGAGATGTACGACCTCTGACCGTCTGCACTTGTCAACGGTGCCTTATGAATATTCATAACGACTGCCTCTGAACGGTTCACAGAGTGGCCATGAATATTCATGACGGCATTGTGCAAACGTTCACAAACACTGCCGCCTTTGAACGTTAATGAAGTGAGGTTTTACGATGGTTCTGATGATTGTTCAGGAAGGTGACTTGTGAATCATAATGATGCCTACCTAATGTTCGTGTAAGGACGTGTGGTTAAGTCTTCCGCTATCAGAATAGCGTAGCATCTGATGGTTGGACAGTGTTTGGGACTCTGCTTTAAGTACAAAGATCCACTTGTAGGCCTACAGGTTTCCTTAGCCGGTTATATCAACAGGCCATCATAAAAGTTCTGTCCACAAACGCGCTTGTGAATAAGATGGTGCTCTGCGCTTGCCTTTCGATTGGCGCTTTAGAAGTCTGAACATTACGATTACGATTGCAAGGATCGTGGGGTCATTACGACCATCACACCCCCGCCGACAGAGGCCATAGTCCTATAGGGATGGTCCCGCTATACGCTTGGCCGCCTGCAGACGTGTAGAAATCATTAAGAACTTTCGGGTACGATCAGTCATAATAATCGTCAACAGATGGGTCCGCCTACAGAGTCAAGGTCTCCGTAATTAACACCTCCTAATTTATACTGATGCCAACAGAGTCAAGGTCTCTATAATTAACACCTCCTAATTCATGGACCCCCAGACCACACAGACACACCTTGGTTTAATGACGCTCTGTAGTGTAAGCGTAATGTAAGTGTGTAAGTGTTCTGGTTATTGTAATTGTTGTTGAAGCATTATTTCTTGGAGTGGACATTAGCCTATAGCCTATATAGTCCTTAGGATCGGTAGCAGAGAAGGTATACCGGTAATGAAATTAGAATAGCCTAGGACCTATGTAAGGATTACAGCTAGACGAAAATCATCAATTCACGAAAACCGTGAATGTGACATTTGCCATGATTTGCCTTGGTTTTTAACATATGCAGCACTTTGTGTGTCCAAATCCATTAATGTCTTATGTGAAAAATAACAAATTGGAAATCTTACGGCTGCCTTTCTCGTGATTACTATTACTGTGCGTTTGATAATGGAATATTAAAGCCCATACTTACATAGGCCTACTTACTGTCTTATTATAATTAGCCTGTGACCACACAAGTGACAGGAACGTATATGCTAGGCCTAACTGTTACAAAATTAAATAAGTAATCGTTAACCGCCCTAAAATATGGATATATAGGCCTAGGTAGGCTATATATAGCCTATATAAGTGCAAGCTATATCCACTTTTCCCAACTTAGCCTAGGCCTATATTGGAGAATAATAATAATTTATAGCATTTCTTTTCAAACCTACATACTCCATCAGAATCTGCTCCTCGAACGAAATGACGAAGTGTTATAGCGCAATTCTTAACGCGAATGTAAACTTTGCAACTGTAACATAAATGCAGTAACGCTTTTATTAGCAATAATTTGGGGTCCATATATATATATATATATACTAGTGTAGTGGTAACATCATTGGGGTAACGAGCAGTAGGTAGCGGGATCGCTTCCCGAACCCTCCCAAAGGTCCACTCAGCCTATCATTCTCGAGATGGCGCGTTCGTCAAAATGAGATGTAGGACGTGATGGGCGCCTTGCATGGCTGTAGTATACAGTTACATTCGACTCCTATAATATCTTGTGATCATTAATTTTGTTCATACTCATTGGTAATCATCCTGCATTAATTTGTGTCAGTTTGAAATTAAACTTATTTATATGTTCTAAATCTACATTGCGACAGCTCATTATGTCAACCCACAGAATTATAACATAGGCCTACACAGTCAACCCACAGAATTATAACATAGGCCTACACAGTAGGCCTATGAGCATCGCAAGGATCATGGGGCTGCTGGATTTGCTCCGCCCCGCGTGCGACGCTAATGAACAATTCTAAAATCTGGCAAGCTGCCAATCATCGCTGTTAGCCCCAGAAGAACGCGTAAGACGACTAATCAGATGACCAATAGCAAACAATTATCTTCTTTAATTTGCATATGAGCTTACTATATAAGAACATGGTTGGTACCAACAAACGCCGAGATTTTTTGGTTTAACGCCGAAACTTTTTGGTTTATCGACGAAATTTTCATTTCGTTAAAAACTTTTCAGCGCCGAATTTTTTTGGTTTATGAAGAGAATGTGTGACGCCGAAGATTTCTGCAAGCACTGCAAGAAGATTGTGGTCAACGACGATCCCGCTGTGGAATGTGGATCATGCAAGCAATGGCTTCATGTCGAATGCAACACGGGTAAGATCATAACTGTGCACTTTAAGTTATGTAGGCATTACACATTTATAACCCGCTTTAACAAGACAAGTCTTGCACGAGAGCGCGTAACTTTGAGTAAGACTTTGTTTTATTAAGGCGCGTTATAAATGCAAGTTGTATTGTATTGTATTGTTCTGGATGAACATTTAAGTGCGACCAAGTGGTCCGTTTATAAGGAAGTAAGTAAGCCGCTGTTTAGAGAAAGCGCGCTATAAATTTTGAATAGTATTTGTATTGCTGACGCATTAACCCGATGTGGTTTTATTACGCGTATGTTATTTAATTGATTTTATTGCTGATCTTTCTTTTTACTATGACTTATCTTAATCTCACATATCCATAGATGTCTGTTTTATTGTATTTTATGATATTTTTCACATTTGGTATTTTTGTGATTTGTGATTCAATACTCTATCTGATGTTCCCGCAGTGCGTTTGCAGGCGGTTCAATAAAGCACGTACTTACTTACTTACTTTTGTATAATATAAGACAATGACGTCTTTAAGGAATCTCTATTTAGGCGATTAGTTACTGAATGGCAACGTTTCGTTAATTTGAAGGACCTCAGAGTGACAATGTATAATTATTAGCTATGAAGTCAGGTTTTTTTAATATACGCAAATAATTATATTTATTGAATTCACATTTGATCAAAGATGGCACCCCGCTTCCAATTTTACTACTAATAAAGTTCTAAATATAGATATCGATGCTAACAAGTCGTCCATGGAGTTTGGCGCCCCTAGCGGCGAAGGTGTCAATATTCGTGTTTACATAACACAGGCATTTCTAGAAATGCGCTAAAACAATCACGTTATTAAAAGTTTTAATTCTGCAATTCATTTCTATTAAAATGTTTAATCGTTGCCCACCCCTAGTTTTGAGCAATGAATAATACTCTGTATAATGCTAAACATCACATTTTATATGCGCTGTAGCATTTCTTACCATTTGAATGACAGTTCGGTCATTTGACGGGTAATTTTGCATTGCTCAACCGCTGAGAATTAAGGTTTTAAGTGTGCTGACTGGTTACATATATTTATAATATTAGACTGGTTCGATATATTGATATTTATGATGGTTTTCGAGATTATGACGAAATGATTGATAACTGTTGCTATATGTTTATGATGTGTCATTCCATATACTGAAATGTTGGCCTCTGTAGTGATCCGTAAGATTTATATTACTGGTAACCATCGTTTACATGACCAAATTGTTTTATCTCGTCAGTTTGAAGCATACATTGTGGTTTGAAGTGTAAGGTGGATTTGATTGATGAAAGATAATTGCTTCCATAAATAGAAGTTGGGTTGCAGAGAATAATTCTTTGCTGAAATAGAAGATTATCCCGTAGTTTACTTTTGCGCTACATTATTTTAATGTCTTCATCAATCCAAATTCTATTCAGGCAAGGTTGCCTACCTACCAACGTACAGTATGGCATTGAAGACATTACAATAATTTGGCAAAGTAAATTACTGTTTTACCGTATTACTTTACACCATTTCTAATCATACTGCCCTTAAATCCTCCCCCGACAGACCTCATACCTATGCCATTTATCTGTCTACTTCCATGTCTATTGCTGGAGGCTGTTTCAAATTTGTCAACAATGTGCCTTACTCCTGGCTTTACTTAACAAACCTGACCTATACATCAGTCTTGGTTTAAGAAAAAGTGCTTTGATGTCCTTGGCCCCACCATTTTATCTTACTGTTCATAATGACATCATTTGCTCAGTGGATGGGGGTAAAGTACTATTCATAATGGCCTTGTATTATGTTTCCTTCTTCACAGGTATTACTCTGAAGCGATACCGGGCGGCTGTTAATAGGAAAAAACAGCTAAGATGGAATTGCCCGGAATGCTGCAAGAAGAAGACATCTCTCAAGAGAAGAGCAGATGTATTCAGTTTAAGCCGTAATGTCCAGCCTGTAGGTGTTACAGCTGGTGATTTCTTTGATTATAGAGGTGCTTTGCGCCGCATTGCACCTAAAAGCAAAGCCAAACAGGAAGGTGTTTCACAACTTGTTCTTCGTGTTTTGAAAGAGCGGCTAATTGTTCCAGATAGGGAAGAGCTCAAATACTCCCATCAGCTTCTGCCTATCACTGTGGCAGGTTTTCAGAATTGTGCTCAATCCAACTTACTTCTTCGTACCTACTGTCCACACATGAATATGTATAGGGCTGTAAATGTTGCTGGAGATGGAAACTGTCTTTTCAACTCAGCTTCTGTACTCCTGACTGGTGATGAAAAAATGGCGACAGAACTCCGTCTCCGAACATTGCTTGAATTGGTAAACAACAAACCTCATTACACAAATCTGGAGTCAAATGCACCTTTCTTTGGTCTGGCAGACTATGACGAAGCCATCATTGACTGTGCCCACATTGGTGAGTACAGCAGTATATGGACATTGTGCGCCTTATCAACTGTACTATCCCGTTCAATAATGTCGGTCTATCCTTGTGTCAATGGTGCCGACGATCCGGCAAGTCTTCTGAATGTTGATGTGCAACCTCGTCACTCTTCTATGAACAGTTTGACGCCCATTGGAATTTTTTGGACGAAAACTCACAGGGTTAATCCTCGTCTGCGGTGGACTCCAAACCATTTTGTGCCACTGGTGTTGCTACATAGCACAGAAGACGTAAGTCAGTCAACTCTTTTTGAGGAAGGTGCAGCTGTTAACATCAACATCATCGAGTCTCCTCCAATACCAGAAGCTGTTATAGACGCCGAAGTGTATGACACACAGCCAAAGACGACTGCACCAATTCAAAGCAACCTCACTGAGTTACCTCCTTTGCCTGACACTGTGTTAGACACTGAAGTGTTTGACATGAATCCAAGTGTGATTGCCCCGCCAAGCCCATATTGCACAGAAGATGTAGGTCAGTCAACTAGGTATTCAAACCATTTTGAGGAAGATGGAGCCGTCAACATCACTGAGTCTCCTCCTATACCTGAAACTGTTCCTGACAGTGAAGTGTTTGATCCGAGGATGATTGCACCGCCAAGCCCATATGTCGATTATTCTACTTGGCTTAGAAGCGAAGACGATGATGTGGCTGCATCGTCCCGTCCAACAACTCCGAGTACAGTGCATCAAACCGTCTTCAATGCATCTGCTGGTCAAATCCCTACACTACTTCAACCACACAAGGGTGGAATTAGAATGTTTTACCAAGGTTACGCATATGTCAGAGACAAAGCATACAAAGACAAACAGTAAGTACACACTTAATATCATTATTATGACCACTAATACTGTCCATGGTACAAGCTGAGTACTTCAATCAGTTGGTGACTTTGTCCCTCAAATATACATTGATATATTATATTACGACATGGTATTTTTATATAGTTTTCTTGTTCGATGATGATTTCATAACTGTTTCAGCCTGTGTGACCACCTTTGATAGCCAATGTGTATAGTTCATTAAACATTTACAGTTATTGAACTGCTATCTGATGTTAAAAATTTTTAATGAAACATTTAATCAGTTATTTTCTGAACCAGAGATGGGTATGATTAGCTAGAACTTCTAATCGATTAGAATTAGAATTACCTCCTGAAATTTGCTAATCGATTAGAATTATAATTATCAAAAGCTTCTAGCATCGATTAGTTACCCATCTCTGTTCTGAAGTGGTTTATGTTTATAGCTGGTTGTCCACATGGTACTTTAGACTCATCTGACATGGAATTCTTGTACATTGGAATGTCGGCAGATGGCAATTTAATACCATGATGTGATGTTTATGTAATTTGTAGCTATTGGCGATGCTTTCTGAAGAAAACATGCTCTGCAAGAATTGTTACTACAAGGATCAATTCCATCGAAGATCAAGTTCACATACGAATTCTAAGCCAGCCCAATCAACACGATCATCCACCATATGAAGATCTCCAGATACGCAGCGAAGCTGTAACAAAAATGCGCCAAATCATTCGCAATGATCCTACAGTGGAATAAATCGAACGTACANTATATATACAACCATAGAATTGAATGAGAGGCTTTATTGTACAGAGGAAGAAGAGCTAGAGCTAGTCATAGGGGAAAATGAAGGGCTTAAATAGCCAGATCTAGGGAAAACATAGTTTATTTGTATAGCATCCGGGCAAGGAAGCATTTCTGAGACAGGTTGTCAAACATGGGAAGCTCACGGTTATGGGACCGTGGTCGCAGGAGAGTAGTGCGATTGCTTGATCGGCGGCAACAATTTATACAATACATGACAAGGATTGTGCAGAATACAGGCAAAGAGTCTAGTATCCGCATTGCTGCAGAGAGTCTCAAATGAGGGAGAAGATGGAGGTAAGTACCCCTGGCGTATGAATCTCTATCATCTGTACGTGGATGCAGATGTCTGGGCACTGCAGTGTAAATGGACCTGGTTGTTGCTCCATCATATACTGCCACAATGTAACAAGACTGATACATATGTAAATGCACATTTAGAGAAAGCATAAAGAAATCATATATGTCTGAATGCAGACACTTCAATCCACCCAGACACTTCAATCCCCCCTTTGCGTGCCAGATATTTTTTGGAAAATCTAGTCCATATCACCCCTTAAGGTCAAAAAGTTATATCTCATCAACCACTAAAGACAGAGTTAAAGTGTAAGTACAAAATTTGTTTAGATATGAATTTTGAAGAAAAGACTGTCAGTTAATTGTTTGTATGTGCTTGAAAGTTGTAGATTTGACATAGGAATTGTCATGCTGTGTCATACATTTCTCATCACATGAAATTAGTTTAGATATATATGCAAATATTTTACTGCTACATAGTGTTTTTCAGTTACTATATGGTTACATAAACTGCGAGCGCCTCTGATTGGTGTAGCACTGTGAATGGCGCTATATAAATTTACAGATACAATACATATAAAACTATAGCAACTGTGTGTCATTGCCAGCTTGGTACACAAACCACCATTTTTGAATGTGCCATAGCGTTTTTCAACATTCACTTCACACTCTTCACACCCAGCAATGTCTGGGTGACAGGCAAAGTTCTGACATCTTTGACAGAAGGTAGCAGCGGTCGAACTTCGCATAGAGTTATGTTTTGGATGGGCAGAGGCCAAAGACGTGGCACTCTCACTTAAGTGAAAAGACCAACATTATCACAAACATTTCATGGCATAACAGATCTCCAGTCAGACATCTCCAGGTTAACTAATGTCATCCAGTTACTATTGCAGGGACATTTTTGCAGTTCTCTAGAGCAGAAAAAATCTGTATAGCCTTACATTTGGACATCGCTGTCTATGCAATCAAGTGCTTGTTTATCGTATCGTATCTGAGAATTTGTAAAGCGGCTCTTACAGTACTAGCTATTCAGAGGCGCTCTCAGCGTGACAGCCCGGGGAAATAAGAAAGTTTTCAAGCAACGAAGGGATGAAGGTGGGACCCGGACGTATTAGTGTGACTGTTATATTCAGCAATGTCCAGCGCCAGTAATTTTTTTTAAACTCAAAATTGAATGACCAGCCTTTACCGGAGATTGGCAAAAACTCGTCTAGTTGATGCAGAATCATCAGACATCACTGCTCTATCACTTTAGTTACTACTTGAAAAGTTCTATAAATATTAGTACGAATGCTGCTACTTACAGTACTGTTAGTCTTGCTATCCATAAATGCATAAAATCCTTCCAAATTAAATCTTCATACAATCTGAATTTTTGAGCATAACGTTTCAAGACAAAAGTAGGTGCGTATTTTTGAATTGCTTGTTTTGTTTCCGACATCCATGGTTAAAGTTTCCGAGTTATATCTGTATTTTTCCGACTTATATGTTCTCTTTCCGGTCTACGCATTGCTGCATAATCAAGTTCCAGTGAAATCAAGCACATTTCACCTCGGTTTTCCGCAACACAAATTTAGTCCAGCTGATTCCTGCACACTTCGTTAAATGGTTCCATAAAACGTGCGACAATGTAAATGATAATGCTTCGCGACGCTATATTTCACCACGTACACTACACATAGTACACAGGGTGTGCTCTATTACTCTTTCGCTATAAGGTAAGCTTTCTTATTATTCCCTGTCCACGTAACTGTAGCATTTTAAAGAATCGCAAAAATTCTAAGCTAGTCACTTTCTACCTCGTGTGTTTATTCACGACGGCGCTACATAAGTTACGACGGTGGCGGCGGCGCAGATGCAGCAGCGGGGTATAGAAAATAAATGGTCACAGTTAACTCGTAATAGGTTGTTATAAGCTGTATAAAAGTGCTAACATAATTTTATAAGATAATTCCCACATGTTAAACAATCAAAATGCAATCACCTGTTCTGGATAAAGTAAATATTGGGTGAAAAATCCATTTTAGTTATCCAATATCCGCCATGTTAGTTTGACGTTTATTACGCTGTCTCACTACGCTTCGCAAAATAATCTCTTACAATAAGTAAATTTTATACAAGAAAGTATTTGTGTCAAGCAAAAACTTTGATTCTGAAGTGAAATATATTTAAATTTTAATGATAGTGTAAATAAAACAATTAATTATTTTGTTTTCTTAGTAGAACTTGTGCGGTAAGCAGTAATTTTACTACTCGCGCTTGAATACAAGAACCGTGTTCAGTGCACTCAATGGGGAAAGTAAACCCATTCCTTCCTTCCCATGGCCTCGACGCTTTTCGTACACTCCGGTTTTACTATTTCAGCACAATTGTTTTTCTTATTAAAGCTTTAATTCTGTCAGAGTTTTATATTATGTAATGGCTTAGCACACAACAGGTGGTTGAAAAACGAGTAAACGTAGCTGGCTGAGAAATTAAACGGGCAAATAATTTAAGTATGCTACGGTTGACAGTTTTATCTTAACTAAGTGTGACCTATTTTAAAGGATAGGTCTATGGACAGCTGTTGTGGACATTTAGGCAGTAATTCAGAGACGATCGAGCTCTCCAGTTGCATTAACGTCGTTGAGAAGTACTAGTGAGTGTTGGATAAGCTGCAGACCAGGGCTGTTAAAGGCTTGGTTTTTTGGTTTTTGGTTTTTTTGGTTTTTTTAAAAAACCAAAAACCGTCAATTTTGGTTTTTTGGTTTTTACAAATTTCAAAATTATAAATGCCAAAAATGTCGTCTCTTCAACTCTCTTGGCAATTATTGTTGTATGGTCTTTGTTAACTTCATTTTATGACATTCTACGGTTCTACTGTTCTAGGTAATTTCATTTATATGCATCTGATTAATTTGAACGGTATTATGCCATTTTATGAGTTTTATTATCCGAAATAGGAAAATCTTAGAAACCAAAAACCAAAAACCAAAAAACCAAATAAAACCAAAACCAAAAAACCAAATTTTCATTTTGAAAAAAGTTTGGTTTTTTGCACCCCCTGCAGACGCTTCAGTTGGGTGGATTCAAGGCTGAAAAGAGGGAATTGTAGTAAAACTGCCTCCACCATTGCTACAATGGTGTAGGCAGTTTTGAAGTTCAGCATGGGACGAATTAAGGCAGCGGAGGTCACGAATATGCATAGAGCAGGAGCCCGAGACAGCCGATAGGTTGGAGATGTGGTTAGACAAGAAGAGATGTGGATCAAAAGTAATAACAAGATTGCGGACAGCTAGGAGAGTCGGAGCTGAAGGTAAGAGATGAAGAGTTAGTTGACAGATCTGTATTGAAGGGTCAGGGATTTTCTTGATTTGGTCAGGAAGGCGTTATAACTCCAGTGGCTTAAAATACGGTAATACCTGAACGAATACAAAAGAAATTAAAGTCATATCACTCACCTACGTAGACCTATAAGTTATAATCACTTTTTGGCCTATCATGTTCTCTGTCCGGCAGGCAAAGCCAAAAGCGGGTTGAGCAGAGTGGTTGGACCGTCAAAAACTAACGGAGATAGGAAGGCTGGGAGGTTTGAAGTGCGTTATACTGTGGTTATAAGTTATAACTCGGGCAACCCCGCCCTGCCTGACCTTTTTGGATCTTAAATTGGAACCGATTTCGTCTCTCTCCCACCTATCGATTTTGTTTGACTAAGCTGATGTCTGCGGAACGCACTCTTCTGTTTAATCAGGGGTCTACCCGATTCGCCGAAACCCGAATCACCGAAAGCGATAAAACTGCAAAACTGGGCGATTCACCGAAAGGAATTTCTGTGTTGTGTTCGATTCGCCGAAAAGTACCACCGAATCACGAAAGCGATAATCCGCCGATTCACCGAAAGAAATTTCTGTGTTGTGTTCGATTCGCCGAAAACTGCTACCCGATTCGCCGAAATTGAATAGAATGAAAAATGGGCCGATTCGCCCAAAGTAGTTTTCTATAGGCGGGTCAATTTATGGTTTAACCCTCAACAAATTGATATAAAAAGGTTTTTCAGTTGATTTTGTATATTTGTTTACCATTTGGATGGCTGCCCGGGGATAAAATTGACAAGCGCTTGTGGACAGACTTGGTCGTTATGACCAATCACATGCGACGTCTCATACCGACCAACTACAGGCGACTTCTCATACCGACCAATTACATGCAACTTCAGTCTGGCTATCATGCTTGGGAAAAAACAAATTTGTAGACGTGAAAGACCGCAATACCGTAGTTTACGTTGCCTAATTATTATTTCATGTAGGTCTATTCATTGCCTTACTTTACATGGGTAAGCTGGCAGTCTACTGATAAGTATGCTTCCATTTAAAGAAAAAATTAATTTCATAGATCCAATTTTTATGTAAGAAAAAGAAATTACTTTTCATCAATCCAACTTCTATTTAAGCAAAGAATTATATTCAGCAATCCAGATTCTATTGAAGAAAAAGACTTCGTGTCATTAATATAGATTCCTTGCCTACTACCCCATGTTCTATATAGGACTAGGCCTACTGGTCACGATATGCGCCCACGCTCACATAACCGTGTTCTTTCTAGATTTTATTCTCTGACCAGGCGCGGTTTCCTAGCTCGGATGTTGTACAGCTAGGCCACAGTGTTTTTAGTTTAATCTTATTTACTAACTTTCTGCTACTATTTGATAACTTTGTATGTACAGCGCAGGGTTATCGCGTAGTTTAGGTTGGTAAATTATTTGAATGTCTTCAATGCCGTACTTCACGTTGGTAAGTAAGCAGTCTAGCAATCGAGCTTCTATTGAATAAAAAACTTGGTTCCATGACTCATTAATCCAGCTTCTGTTGACGAAAACAATAATTATTATTTCCATCAATCCGGTTGTTAGCCTAGTTATGTAAGTAGGCTAAGTGTGTTCTTTATTAAACGCTGGCAAACGCACGGCGCTGTAGGCCTACATATGCCTACACATGTAGTTATCAAATAGTAGCAGAAAAGTTAGTAAATAATAAACTAAAAAAACACTATGGCCTAGGTGTAGGCCTACAACATCCTATAGTCCAGTAAAATTAAATTTTTTTCTGGACGGACCCACTCATTTAGTATTAATCTCATTTCTTTCGCTAAAAGGTTAGTACTATCAGTAAGGAATTAGCGGTTGAAATCCAGAGTAATCAGAACCTAAGGTTTTTGTGTAAAAGTAAAGAAACTTTGACATTCCTTACGGCGAGCGATATTAGGAGATATTAAGTACGACGACTTGCAAACATCGGTAACTCGGCGAAGAAATTCAATAATACCACTACGATATCATTTCATTTCTATTAATAAGTGTCCTTATTTATCCGCTAATTTGCTGTAGCGTATAAATGTTGGCAAACATTTACTTTCGGGTGCGTGTCTACTGGCGTTATACGGCATCTTTTGGCATGCCGAGCGGAAGGTAACATGTTTTCTAATGAGCACACTAAGCCTAACCCACCCTCATGCCTTATAACCTCACCGTAACCGACTGTGATGACGCGTAACCAGGTCCTTACCGACACTCAAGACGTCAGTAGACTTAAGCACCCTGATTCTAAATGTTTGCCTAAATGGTAACAACTTAAAAGTTTAGCCAAAAAGCTAGTGGGTAAAATTTTCAGTTTGAATTTTATGTTGTAGGAAATGTTAACAACAGATTTTTCTTCATATGATAGAATTTGCACGGAGTGGGACTGCGTATTTTGAATTTGAGATTGATCCAAGTCATTGTAGATAACAATTTTCTTATGTAGCACCGACATATTAACTTAACGTATGCATAAAGTATAGCTAAACTCTTACAACATTACAGTGAAGGTGAGAGATGTGCTGCTTGAGATGTGGTAATATAGCTCTAGTGCAAATCCTAAGACCAAGACCGTATGTTTTGGATATCCATGTTTTGGTCTTATGTTTTGGTCTCCGAACTGTCTCCAGACTCTTTTTCTAGTTTACTCTGCATTATTTTGCTACCTGATGTAGTGGCAAAATTAATAGTCTAGTTGCAAATGACATTTAACATCATTATAGGCCAGCATAGCAAAAGCATTTTTGTGATATACTTAAAATGTGCCATATTATGTAATAATAATAATAATAATAATAATCTTTTCTTTATTAAGCGCCTGACAAATGCACTGTGCTGTACATTTACATGTTATGCAATTGAAATCTTAACTACTAACAGAACAGACAGCCTGCAATACAACGTGTTCAAATGGACAAATGTGCCCTCCTACATACACACATACATACAGGGTGACCAAGATGACACTCTTGAGACTACTGCAAATATGCCAAACAGACCCACTGTTTCTAGGTTTCATGTTGTCAAAGAGACAGACCAAGAATTCAAACCTGAAAGTTATGGCTGATAGCAAAAAACCAAATAAGAAGTTGGTTATAGTAATTTTGTAAAAACAATATGTCAAAATATTGTAACTTTAACTCTGTTTTAAAAACATTTCTTTTTGCAGAATTATGTTACATCGATGGCAAAATGACAAACAACTATTTTGAAATCATGTTTGAAAAGCTGTGTTCAGCTGTGTTCAGCAATGAAAGATCAAGGCAAGGTAGAAGAAACATCATCAAACTGCAGGAAACTGAAGAATGACTTTGACTTTTAATTTCCTGCCAAAGGTTGATCTTCGATATCGTTCAGCTACCTCTGAAGCCAGATGTTAATAACAAAAAGTAACTGAAAAGGTCACAACTACGAAATGAGGGAAACAAATGCTTCCAGAAAAAGAACTTTCTAACTGCTGTATGGAAGTACACAGAATGTTGGCTTTTTCTCATTGGTAACACAAGACACAGGCTGCTCAGGTACAGAAGAGGCTCAAATACTGGTCAGTGTCAAGCCGAGACAGTCTGTTGATGGGTTGCAACCAGTTAGGACAGTACATCTCGAATGAATACCATGACATCTGCAATTTAGTGACCCATGCAGTGCGGGTTAGAAATTCACTTGACCTGTTCCGTAGAGCAATCATTGCTATCCTTCTGCTTAGGTGTCTTCAGCAGTCGGGTTATTTTGCCAGTTTGGAACCTGATGAAAGCCTGTCTGACATTCTTCCATATGTTGGAGGACTCCTACTATGTCACTTGCAATCATTTCCCTGCAATGCAATCTCTGAATTTGATATAGATACAAGTGCTGTCATCGAGTCAGTTCTACAGGAATTTGGTGCTAGATTCTGTGCCACCTTGAGCCTCTTCAACCACCCATGTGATCCAGCTGCATCACAAAAGTTCTATACAGACGTTTGCGTTGTCCGTGCGATAAAAAATATTCATAGTGGTTGTGAAGTCTCTGACAATTATGGTGTTGTTTACACTGTTCAGTCATGAGAGGAAAGTCAAAACAAGCTCCTACAACAGTACTTCTTTGACTGTCAATGTGAAGCGTGCACAGAAGACATGCTGATGTTCTTTGAGATTAAGCCAGAACCTCATAAGTGGCGCTGTAGAAGTTGTTATTCACAATTGGAGACATCAGGAGAAAGCTTAGTGAACTGTGTATAATATAGAGTGGAACAAAACCTGATTTCAAATACCAATGAAATTGCAGCTCTAAACATGACGATCTTGCTTCATAGTCCAGTGAGTGAAATACGTCATTTGTGATGCAGAACTGAAATCCTAGCCACTCAAGGATTACCTGAAATGTGGCTCTTTTGTAGCAATTGTACTGTTTACTGAGATGTATGTCATCAGTACCACATAAATTATAACTCGGTGTAAAGAACTCTAGGTGGTGAATCAGAAGCCCATACTTTCTGAAATTTATGGATAGATGCAAAACATTGGCAAGTCAGAGATCTGACCAACACTTGTGCGTGCAGAGGGGCTTGCCTACCATGGACCTTCCCATCTGAGTTTGGGGACCCTTGAGACACCCTTGCACATGCTCTGTTTTATGTACTGGCTTTTAAAACTTGGATGACACTTGATGGTAAATTTTACCATGGAGAACATATCAACTACTGAAATTTTGCAAAGGTTAATTAATGCTAGTTTTTATAAACAAGTGATTGTGAAGAAGCTGCTTCCCGCGACTTTGCTTTTGTGGGCGCTGCAGAAGTTTCAAGTTTATGATTACGATTATTATAAATTGCAATGACAATAACGTGTCTGATTGAAGAGTTCTTAGTGCTGTTTTTTTACTGTTTCGTCTCATAAAAGACTGCAGTTCAGTAACTTGTATTGTTTAGTGCTTAAAACTGTAACAATGAGCAGGCTAACACATGGCATTACTTGCAATCAAAACTTAAAAGAGAACAGTATGGATTTATGCATAGAATTGTGGAATTAGCACCCATCATTACCGATATGCTTTTGATTTTGACCTGGGACCGAAACTAACAGAGGAGTTTGGCTATTGCAGACTTGGTTTGATATAGCGCCGGTGAATAAGCTGGTCTCCCTGACGTGGCTTTTGTGGGCGCTGAGAAATTTTTGAAGATTTACATTACATTACATATGGATCCGGCCCCCGGAACTGTTAAAAGAAAGCAAATGCAAAATTGCAAGACAAGCAAAGTTGTACAGATTATGAACAATTTTATTCAAAAGCTGAACAACTTTGCTGGTCTTGTAACTGTTCAAAGACGTGGTTGCCATGCACTCTTCGTTGCAAATATGGTTGCAAATGTTAAAACAGCCAGACAATAAAAAAAACAGGTGTAATGAACAAAACCAGTTAAACAGAAAAACACATAGACAGAGCAAAATAAATTAATTGTAAGTTTGATTTTTAGCACATCTGTGAATTTTAGATTGAGAGAATAAGCCTACATGTGCACGGTCCATGACAGGTAACCTAGTAACGGCCGACGCTAGAGCAGACCCAGCCTCTGGGTTGAGATTTTTGGCAGTTCCGGAGACGAAATGGGAATGTGTCGGCACACTATCGGGTAGGCATAATCTAGAGAGTGATGAAGCGGATGTTTTCGTTGGAGGCATATTGGAAAGTTTTGCGTACACACTGCACAAAGCTATGAAGTATTATAGTAAATCACCTATTATCGCTCAACTTTGTTTACGTTGATCGCATACAGATTTCGATTAAATATTACAAAATAACCTTAAGTTCTGCGAACTCTGGATTTCTTACGTAAACTTCCAATATAATTATCTATCATTTGCTGAAGAAATTCATGATTTATACTAAATGAGTTGGTTTTATTGATTAATTACTGGACTACTAGCCAGGAAACCGCGCCTGGAGAGGGAATCAAATCTAGAAAGAACACGGTTATGTGAGCGTGTGCTCAGATCGTGACCAGTAGGCCTATATAGAACAGGGGGTAGTAAACAAATAATTAGTTTCATCAGTATAACCTAAATTTAGGCAAGCAATTATTTTAATCAATTCAGCTTCCATTCCATTAAACCATCAATGTTTTTTTAACGCATATGCTATATTGTTCCCAAGTAGGCCTATGTTGGGCTTCGCCAGGAAACAGGAACGTGACTACAAGTGCTCTGCGGCATAAAGCTGGTACACATTGGCTTCGTACCCAAATCTTTGAACTCTGTAAAAAAAGTCGACCAAGACCTTATTTAGAAATATCTTGTATAATTCTGGACATATCCTCCATTACCTCTACCCCTTGCATGTTCTATATAGGACTACTGGTTACTACTGCTCTTGGCTTTCGAGTGGCGCTTTAGAAGTTTGGAGATTACGATTACGATATGCGCCCTCGCTCACATAGGCCTAACCGTGTTCTTTGACTTCTTTCTATGTTCGATTCCCTCACCAGACGCTGTTTTCTAGATAGGATGTTGTACAGGTAGGCCACAGTGTTTTTGGTTCAATTATTATTTACTAACTTTTCTTCAAGTACCATTCGAGAACTTTGTGTGTGCAGCTCCGTGCGTTTGCCAACGTTTAATAAATAACACACTTACTTACTTATTTTAAATTGAGCATATCGGTATGAGAAGTACCCTGTGATTGGTCGGTATGAGAAGTCGCATGTCATTGGTCGGTATATTAGACACGGTCTGTGCACAAGTGCAAGTTAAAATTGTCTGTGTCCCAAACTAGGAAATTGATACAAATGGTTGTTTCTCAATGGAATCTGTTACCATTTGGCATGCTTAGTAACATAGTAAAAGTCTACTCTAAACCGACCCATTTGAAAAGAGTCATTTTCAAGACGGTGTCCAAGATGGCTGCCTCATAATTATGCAATTGATCGGTATGAGAAGTAGCCTGTGATTGGTCGGAATGAGAAGTCGCATGTCATTGGTCGGTATATTTTACACGGTCTGTGGACAAGTGCTTGTTAAAATTGTCTGTATCCCAAACTCTTAAATTGACGCAAATGATTGTTTTTCAATGGAATCTGCTACCATTTGGCATGCTTAGTAACATAGTAGCCTAAAAGTCTACTCTAAAATGCCCCATTGGAAAAGAGTCAATTTCAAGACGGTGTCCAAGATGGCTGCCTCATAATTATGCAATTGATCGGTATGAGAAGTAGCCTGTGATTGGTCGGAATGAGAAGTCGCATGTCATTGGTCGGTATATTTTACACGGTCTGTGGACAAGTGCTTGTTAAAATTGTCTGTATCCCAAACTCTTAAATTGACGCAAATGATTGTTTTTCAATGGAATCTGCTACCATTTGGCATGCTTAGTAACATAGTAGCCTAAAAGTCTACTCTAAAATGCCCCATTGGAAAAGAGTCAATTTCAAGACGGTGTCCAAGATGGCTGCCTGGAGCTAGAAAATCGATACGGAAGGTTTCTTAGTGCAATCTGTAACCATTTCAGCGTGCTTATTGCCAAAACAAAATCCTCCCCTATTCTGACCATTGGAAAATGGTACCTTTCAAGATGCCGAAATTAATAGAATGCGTAATAGATGTGGCGTATCAAGCATAGTAGGCCTACTCGTTCATTCATTCAAAAATTTATATAGCGCCTCTCAAGGCAACTACTCGGAAGCGCTCGATAAGTATCTGTCTCAGATACCCTACTTGTTTTGGTAAATAATTCCGTGGAAGTGTAGTTTAGCGTCATAACGACTCCTATTTAACAATAACTACTTCGGTTACGAACTTAGCCTACTGACCACGCCATCGCAAGGTGACATTTCTTAATAAAGGAAAATTCAACGCGAAATCTAGGTGCATCCTAACCAGACCCACAACCCTTAATACCTCCGTCGGCTTAATTAAGGTGAGGTCGTTATGCCATAGGCCTAGGCCTAACGACCGTCGAATGGGCAGTGGTGATTGTTCCAACTTCCTGGTGCCTTTTGTTAAGGCCGAAAGGATTGTATGGTGATCAAGTGGTGGATCGTGGATCCAGTATAGTGGTTTCATTGCTTCATCTGTTCTATTGGTGTTAGTAAGGCTGCTACGGCACGCGCTCAAGCGAATCTCTGGATGGATTGCAAACAGGAAGGCACTGACGAAGCTGGGATTGCGACGAGATCAGTACCGTCTTCAGGCATGGGCACGCTGGCAGTCGACAATGGCACCACAAATCTAGGGGCCCTAAATTAAAAAGACAAGAAAATTACTGGGGATGTTGTTGTAAAGAATGTTAAGTACTCTCTCCGTCCTCGTTCACATAACCGTGAGATCCCACATGCTGACGCATTAACCCGATGTGGTTTTACTACGCGTATGTTATTTAATTGATTTTATTGCTGATCTTCTTTTTACTATTACCTTAATCTCATATATCCATAGATGTTTGTTTTATTGCATTTTATGATATTTTTGACATTTGTGATTTCTGTGATTTGTGATTCAATACTCTGATGTTCCCGCAGTGCGCTGCTGGCGGCTCAATAAAGCACGTACTTACTTACTTTTATTGCTTGTTTTTGTAGCAATCGGCAGATGGCGGCACCCGTTTTGACAAGATGGTGGCCTAATAGACCAGTTGATTTAGTAGTGCTAGCATTGAAGCCATAATATTAATTCGCGACAAGCGATTACGACGAACACGTAAGGTTTATTAAATCGACTAATTAGTGTTTGTGTTTGACACCGTGGTTTCGGAAGTTATATCTTAAATTAAAATAGATTTTTGTCGAGCGATTCCCCGGTGAGCGATAATAGAGGTAAATAAGCATTGTGCATCATTGCACAAGAACTGCCAATGCAGTTTCTACTGAATAGTACGTTCATACGTCAAGGTAGACGTAGACTTATTGATAGCACGAATGTGGAAACATTTATTATTATTATTAAGCATGACATCTAGGCCACCCTCGGTCCGACTATTTACGGACGCCTTCATCCCCAGTGGTCCTTACAGTTGATACATTAGTAGTATCTGGAATTATTGATATTTACCTGTATTATAACTTTGCATTAACTTCGCTGGTGACATTATTATTATTATTATTTTATTATTAAATCAATTTGTAACGTGCGCAAGGTCACACTGAACTGTGAATCTGAGGCGCGAATAGTCAGCCGCCAGGTGAAGATAATTAATAATAATAATAATAATAATAATAATAATAATAATTAATAATTATAATTATAATTATAATAATAATAATAATTAATAATAATAATAATAATAATAATAATAATAATAATAATAATGTGAAATGCAATACGGGTAATAATAATAATAATAATAATAATAATAATAATAATAATAATAATAATAATAATAATAATAATAATAATAATAATAATAATAATAATAATAATAATAATATCTCTTTCTTTAATCGTTGCATCTGACAAACTGGCACTGCGCTGTACATTTACATGTTATGCAATTGAAACAATCTGAACTAGTTAACTACTAACAGAACAGACAGGTGGACGACTAAAGAGAGGGAAGTTGTTTATTTTACATACAAAGTCAGAAATAATTTATGTACACAGAAAACGATAATTAGAGGAAAATTAAGTCAACTACAATTATTTCTAGAGAAAGCGCGCTATAAATTTTGAATTGTATTTGTATTGTATAATATAACACAATGATGTGTTCAAGGAATCTCTATTTAGGCGATTAGTTACTGAATGGCAACATTTCGTTAATTTTAAGGACCTCAGAGTGACAATGTATAAGCTATGTAGTCCGTTTTAATAAACGCCAATTGATTTCACATTTGACCAAAGATGGCGCACCGCCTCAAATTTCCCGACTAACAATGTCGTCCATGGAGTTTGGCGCCCCTAGCGGCGAAGGTGTCAATATTCGTGTTTACATAACAGGCATTGCGGTTTCCATGAAGATAGTCGACGACTAATGAGTTTTGAGTAGAGCTGGGCATTTTACGCGTTATTAACGCGATTAATGCATTAATGAATTCACGCGATTACATTTTTAACGTAGTTAACGCGATTGCCACTGCGCCCAATTATTTCTAGAAATGCGCTAAAACAATTCTCGATAAAACCGCTCAGTTTCAACTTAAAACTTTAAAGTTAAAACTAAAAAGTAAAAAAAATTAGTAGCATTTAATTTAAAATTTCATTTCATTTAAAAGAGTTAATTTAGTTAGTCTGCATATTTGTTTTTTGGCTTTATGAAGTAATAAAATAATGTATTTATAGTAGTAACAGTGCTCATGTTTGCCTTTTGTTTATTCACTTCAAGCTTGTGACAAGCGACGCAAATTGATCCTTGACACGCAAATCTTTGCAAATGCGATTCAGGATATCAAGAATCAAGCAACTCCATCATCCTCATTGCAGGAATCTCACAGGAACAAAAATAAACCATCACAAGGTAAAATGACATCCTATCTTTTACTAGACCATAAGACCAACGTTTTATCCTGTTTAATGGTTGATTTTATTTGACATGGAATGACCCGTTAATTAATTGACCTGTCCATTTTTTAGGAGAACTTCAAGTTGTGGGGGCAAGTATTGTGGTTGCCTGCATGTAGAGCTTGGAGTAACGAGTGCTGACTTTGAGTAATAAGCTGGCTATTATGTCTACATATTGTATTTTATTGTATTTGAACACTTGGGATTACGGCCCATTACCAGATTTCCCATTCAGAGGCGCTCCCGACATAATATTATATTAAGACACTTGATACAGTGCATGTAGTACCTCACAGAAACGATGTATTTGATAAGCGATTGGGTTCATAGGTAACATGCCTGTGTCAATGAATGGCAAAAGCAGTGTAGGAGAACTTGGCTGATTGAAAATATGAACTTGGGCTGTGCACTGTCCTTACTAAGATGTTCAGCTTAAAGCCAGTAAACAATGTGTGTAACAGTTACACAAATAGTTGCACAAATTGTTTACCGTGTTAAAGACAGTAAGCAATGTGTGTAACTATTTAATACAGTAAACAACATGTGTAACTATGTTAAAGACAGTAAACATTTATGTGTGTAACTATGTTAAAGATAGTAAACATTTATGCGTGTAACTATGTTAAAGATAGTAAATATTTATTTGTGTAACTATGTTAAAGACAGTAAACATTTAAGTGTGTAACTATGTTAGAGACAGTAAACACCTGATAACATTTCCTCTTAAAACTTGCCCTACTTGGTATTTTATGGTTATCTTATACAGGTTTGGTCAGAAATTTCCAACCTCTCTATCATTCAGGACTTAAGGGCAGTTTGGAGAAGTCCTTTGACTCCCAGAAGCATGGGCTTTTCAGCCCGTTCCCTGATGGACATATGCAAATGCCCTACGGCATGTCTTCGTCGTCCTGCTCCAGCCTACCTTCCTGGAACAATGAGCTTGCCAGAGGTGCAGAGGAACGCATGAGAATGAAGTGCAAGCGATTATCGTACGGAGAATTAGCTGCAGCCGATGTTACGATAGCAGTGGAAGTGTCCGTGGAGAAAGAGAGCTTCCACAACTCTCGGAAGGTTTCTTTCCGTATGAATCGACAACGTTTCCGAAGGTCCTGGAAGAACCAGTCCTTCCAAACCCGGTTCAAGGGCAAAAGTACCGAAGGCAGAGGCGCAGAGAGTGATCACAACAAGTTTCAGGTCATACGTCACAGTTCACTTGCTATGTTATCGGAAGCAATTACAAGTCCAGATAACTACGCCGTATCGGAGTGGATGGACTGGAAGGCCCAGTTCCAGCAGCTGACGGAGAGTGCCACCGTGCCGTACATTGACTCTCACTGTCATCTGGATCTTCTCTTTCGTCGGGCCGGCTTCCAGGGAACGTTCAAGGAGTTCCGAAACCTTCAGGCCGAAACTTTTCCGGGCAACTTCTTCGGCTGCATTGCGATATTCTGCAAACCGTTGACGTGGAGTTCGTACCTGTTGGAAGGTGAGTTTGCCGACAAGGTTGTGTAATATTTTCAGTAGCCGCCAAAGTTTATTTGAATTGGAATGGGGTCGATATTATCATTTGTTTAACGAGATGGAAATGCTACAGAGCATAGTTGACTGGTTTTGTATCCGTGAATATTTGCCAAGACTGATGCGTGACCAGCTTAACTCTTTAACGACGAGTGTGTACTAAAAGTGACTGGGAAACCAATGCAGCTCATCGTTAAAGGATTAATGCAATCGAAGGATCGATTTGAGTAAATGCATGTGCACTGATTTGTGTATGAAGTACCTAAAGATAACTGTTTTTGTCAGGCCTGAGCATCTTAGAAGGCACTGAGTTTAAATCTTTGCATTTAGCTTCCTGTTCAGCAAAGAATTTGGTTAAGGTTGGAGCTCACAGTTATTAAAACTGTGAACTGACGAGCCGCAGTACTTAAAATCTGTGTTTATGCCCCAGACTTGTCAATACTCAACAAATTCATCTGATTCTCCTTGCGTGGTCATATCTAAATCACGAACTTCTCTTTGTCAAGTGTCAACCTACTTTTTGGGCCTACTCTCTCCTTGTGTCTGTGCGCTCTGCTCAGTTGATTGTGTCATTTCGTTCTCAACCTAAAACTTAAGTGTTTCACATTTCTTATCCACCTTATGGACTGATGTGATTACAGCTTGGTTTGGTGTGGTATTGGTTGCCTTGTGCTTTAGACACTGGCGCAATAGAAGTGACTTATTACAGTTACACTACAATATTTAGTTACATTACAGTTAAAAGTATGGTGATGATGCAGGTTCAGGTAGTTGGGTTTAACCTTTGGGGCAGTTGCATCAAGATTTGCTGGTTAGGTAGAGTACAGTAAGGTCACTGCCCATTGTTTCCTGCATTTGCCAGCCAAAACTCTTGTTGTGGTGTTCTAAGAGCTTGCTTGTGAATTTCTAAATACCCGGTAGTCTTTTCAATTCACTGTTATGTGAATAAACTATTTGCGCAGTCTATTTGCCTTTGAATTTCTAGATTGTCTTTCAATTCATTGTTGTCTTGGGAACACATTTTGGCTGCAATCAGCTGTCAATAATTTGTCTTTGAACTTTCAGACAGCCTGTTCAATTCGCTGCTCTCTGAAGAGAACATTTGGGCAGCAGTCGGATGTCACCCAAAGAGTGCCACGGATTTCACTCCACGCACAGAAATGAACTTGCAACAGCTGCTCAAGCACGATCGCGTCAAGGCCCTTGGAGAAGTCGGCCTCGACTACTCGGGAAAGTGAGTCGGTGTTGCACTTAGTTTATTAAATGATCCCTATAATGATTGCCTTGAATCAGTGGTGTCAGAACTTTTGTAATGATTGGGCCAGTGGCAGTATTTGCCAGCAAGTGGCGGCCCACGGTGCCAATGGGGAAGGGGTCTACGTGGGGCTTGGTGAGCCCGTCCCCAGAAAAATGTTTGCAAAACTAAATCTTAAATGGTGCTTTTTTAACATAGAGTACATAGTCTTAATTTTGCACTTCATTATCAAAACCTCTAAAGCGTAGTGAAATAAATAGTGGTTTTCATGCTAGACTGTCAACCGAGAGGCTTCTAATGATATATAGCACTCCATAACAATGCAGTAGTTGTTGCGAAACCTTACAACCTACAACTTCATGTTACTGTAAGCCCTGTTCTTTAATCGCAAATTACTCGAAATGAGCACTTTCAGGTTGTTGTGTTTGCCAGTCTGTAGCATGACCAGACATGTGCTGGATAGTACCGGGTATGCAGATTTGCTCTTTATTTCACTCTCAGTCTCAACCTTTTGAAAAAGCCAATAACTCCAAACCGACAGTCTGGTCCCTTTTCACGGAAACGTCCACATATTTGTCTCTTGATGGGCATAGGGCATAAGCATGATAAGCAAGACTTCATATTCGGTTATAATGGGTTATTATAATTCATTTTTATGAATAGCGTTGCTACAGTTTATCCACAGTTTGGATGGAATTCCTGTTACATCGTAACGTTTGTCTTTTTATAGTTATGCTCAGTATCGTGATGTCCAAATAGACGTCCTTCAGAGACAGGTCTTAACAGCGGTTAAGGTGAACAAACCTCTCGTCATCCATGCACGAGATGCTGAGCACGAAATCGGGGAAGTGCTTCAGAAGGTAAAAATGATGGTTTCTGTTGTTTTCTAAGAAAGAAATGTGAAAAATAAAGAGGAAAAATAAAAAAAAGGTCATCTGAAAATTTTCAGTGCATCAAACCGTCTTCAATGCATCTGCTGGTCAAATCCCTACACTACTTCAACCACACAAGGGTGGAATTAGAATGTTTTACCAAGGTTACGCATATGTCAGAGACAAAGCATACAAAGACAAACAGTAAGTACACACTTAATATCATTATTATGACCACTAATACTGTCCATGGTACAAGCTGAGTACTTCAATCAGTTGGTGACTTTGTCCCTCAAATATACATTGATATATTATATTACGACATGGTATTTTTATATAGTTTTCTTGTTCGATGATGATTTCATAACTGTTTCAGCCTGTGTGACCACCTTTGATAGCCAATGTTTATAGTGGTTTACGTTCAAAAGGTCTACGTTCAAAACCGCGATCACAAAACAGCGATCGTCAAAACCGCGATCACAAAATAGCGATGCACAAAACAGCGACTGCATAAAATAGCGATCATCAAAACAGCGATTTCACCGATTTATTATAGGAAGCTTTAAATGTATCAAGAAGTATAAATAATATTATAACAAATGTGTAATGTAAAATTTGAAGACTTAAATTATGTCCAATTCCACGAAAGTAGCACAATCTAGGTCGATTAGTCAAACTTCGAATTTAATCGCTGTTTTGATGATCGCTATTTTATGCAGTCGCTGTTTTGTGCATCGCTATTTTGTGATCGCGGTTTTGACGATCGCGGTTTTGTGATCGCGGTTTTGAACGTAGACCTTTATAGTTCATTAAACATTTACAGTTATTGAACTGCTATCTGATGTTAAAAATTTTTAATGAAACATTTAATCAGTTATTTTCTGAACCAGAGATGGGTATGATTAGCTAGAACTTCTAATCGATTAGAATTAGAATTACCTCCTGAAATTTGCTAATCGATTAGAATTATAATTATCAAAAGCTTCTAGCATCGATTAGTTACCCATCTCTGTTCTGAAGTGGTTTATGTTTATAGCTGGTTGTCCACATGGTACTTTAGACTCATCTGACATGGAATTCTTGTACATTGGAATGTCGGCAGATGGCAATTTAATACCATGATGTGATGTTTATGTAATTTGTAGCTATTGGCGATGCTTTCTGAAGAAAACATGCTCTGCAAGAATTGTTACTACAAGGATCAATTCCATCGAAGATCAAGTTCACATACGAATTCTAAGCCAGCCCAATCAACACGATCATCCACCATATGAAGATCTCCAGATACGCAGCGAAGCTGTAACAAAAATGCGCCAAATCATTCGCAATGATCCTACAGTGGAATTAAATCGAACGTACAAAACAGTTACAGCTCAAGCCGTGGAAGTCCCGGAGAGTCACCTATGCTTGTATCCAGCATACGAGTCGGTACGCTCATTGTTAAGTCGTGAGAGACTTCAGGGATTTCCTATGTTGCCAAAAACATTAGAAGATGTTGTCATCGATGGTGAATGGGCAGAAACTTGTAGAGGAGAAACGTTTCTTTTACCGAATTCGACACAAGACCAGCTTGTATTTACTACAAACAATAACTTAAAGTTTCTGGAGAAATGCAACACTATTTACGTTGACGGCACTTTCAAAATATGCCCAAACTTGTACAGTCAAGTTTACACATTGCACGGTCTTTTGAATGGGTGGGTCATCCCTTTAGTTTTTGGACTACTGTCAGACAAGACTGGCGAAAGTTACAAGAAATTCTTTACCCGTATCAGAGACGCCATGGCCGCACTGAAGCTTGTCTTTAATCCAATGTACATCATGTCTGATTTTGAATCGAGTCTGATGGATGCAGTTCGGTACTATCTACCTGCCACACAGCATCTAGGTTGTCATTTTCATTTTGCACAGGCAGTCTGGCGTAAGGTGCAAGAGGTCGGCTTAGTTATAGAATACAAAGAGAATGAGTCAGTTTGCACGTTTGTGCAGAAGTGCATAGGCTTAGCCTTTATACCAGCAAGTGAGGTGGTGTGCCATTTCGATCAGTTGGATAGGGATTTGGATGTCAATTCAAGGTCGTTGTTATCTCCTTTCATTACATACTTCAGGTCTACATGGCTGGAAGGCAATTCCGCATTTCCTCTTTCAATGTGGAATAAGTATGGAATGGGCCACCATCATAGGACGAACAATTACATGGAGAGTTGGCATTCTCACATGAAGAAACATCTGCCATCTCATCCGAACATCTTTGTTTTCTTGCACGCATTAAAAGTTGCACAGGCCAAATCAGAGTTGGATATTTCAAAGGTAGAAGCAGGTGTCGAACCCACTGTACGAAAACCCAAACTGGTGAAATTTGAGGCTAAAATCGAGGAAGCGCACAAGAAACATGTGGATGGCCAAATTAGTACCGACCGATTGTTGTGCATTGTACGATATCACACGAATGTTTGCAAGAAGTGATTGCAAAGCCAGGACGGAACATGTACATAGGGCTATCAACACCATCGATTTCCACGGCGACAGAATGCCCGCTAAGTTCAGCTACCATCGAAAAGGTGAGTTCTGTAATAAATTGCTACTACCTCTTTTCCTGCACTGGAGAGTGCACTTCAAAAGGGTGACCATGAGTTGTTGTATATGAATGTCATTTAGTTCATCCTGTGTTAGCTGTTTTTAGCTGTTTTTTATGCCAAAAATATGATAACGTCTTCTCATGTGAATCAGTTGAGGTGTTAAAATTTGATAGAATTATGCTTGAAACATGCTGATTTGCCTAAACTTCATCAACAGAAGATGCTGGAAGATGTTTTTGTAATCATTCGCTTGCTAAATCTTCATTCACTTGTTCAATGACTCGTCAATTCACTCATTTACTATCTCACATGCTTATTCATTTGCGTAGCTTGCCTTTCTTTTGCGTACACATTATTGTTTATATTTTGTTGTTTCTGTTTTCAGAGTTTAAGCCAAAGTGAAGAACAACCCAGCCAGATTAGAAGCCAAAGTGAAGAAAAACAGTGTGGTTAGCTAAGATGTTTTTGTAATCATTCGCTTGCTAAATCTTCATTCACTTGCTCAATGACTCGTCAATTCACTCATTTACTATCTCACATGCTTATTCATTTGCGTAGCTTGCCTTTCTTTTGCGTACACATTATTGTTTATATTTTGTTGTTTCTGTTTTCAGAGTTTAAGCCAAAGTGAAGAACAACCCAGCCAGATTAGAAGCCAAAGTGAAGAAAAACAGTGTGGTTAGCTAAGATGTTTTTGTAATCATTCGCTTGCTAAATCTTCATTCACTTGCTCAATGACTCGTCAATTCACTCATTTACTATCTCACATGCTTATTCATTTGCGTAGCTTGCCTTTCTTTTGCGTACACATTATTGTTTATATTTTGTTGTTTCTGTTTTCAGAGTTTAAGCCAAAGTGAAGAACAACCCAGCCAGATTAGAAGCCAAAGTGAAGAAAAACAGTGTGGTTAGCTAAGATGTTTTTGTAATCATTCGCTTGCTAAATCTTCATTCACTTGCTCAATGACTCGTCAATTCACTCATTTACTATCTCACATGCTTATTCATTTGCGTAGCTTGCCTTTCTTTTGCGTACACATTATTGTTTATATTTTGTTGTTTCTGTTTTCAGAGTTTAAGCCAAAGTGAAGAACAACCCAGCCAGATTAGAAGCCAAAGTGAAGAAAAACAGTGTGGTTAGCTAAGATGTTTTTGTAATCATTCGCTTGCTAAATCTTCATTCACTTGCTCAATGACTCGTCAATTCACTCATTTACTATCTCACATGCTTATTCATTTGCGTAGCTTGCCTTTCTTTTGCGTACACATTATTGTTTATATTTTGTTGTTTCTGTTTTCAGAGTTTAAGCCAAAGTGAAGAACAACCCAGCCAGATTAGAAGCCAAAGTGAAGAAAAACAGTGTGGTTAGCTAAGATGTTTTTGTAATCATTCGCTTGCTAAATCTTCATTCACTTGCTCAATGACTCGTTAATTCACTCATTTACTCTCTCACATACTTTTTTGCCTTTCTTTTAACGTACACATGATCGATTTATATTTTGCTGTTTCTGTTTTCAGAGTACAAGTCAAAGTGAAGAACAGCCCAGCCAGAGTACAAGCCAAAGTGATGAAAAAGAACCAGCCATACAGCCATACAGTGTGGTTAGTTAAGATGTTGAATCTGCTTCTGATGTACATTGCTTGATACGTAGCTTCAGTCATTCACTCTTTCACTTACTTACCATTTTCAGTTTTTGTAATCATGAGCTCATTCGTTTGCTAACTCTTCATTCACTTGCTCAATGACTCGTTAATTCACTCATTTACTATCTCACATACTTGTTCATTTGCCTTTCTTTCACGTACACATGACTGATTTATATTTTGTTGTTTCTATTTTCAGAGTACAAGTCAAAGTGAAGAACAGCCCAGCCAGAGTACAAGCCAAAGTGATGAAAAAGAACCCAGCCATACAGTGTGGTTAGTTAAGATGTTGAATCTGCTTCTGATGTACATTGCTTGATACGTAGCTTCAGTCATTCACTCTTTCACTTACTTACCATTTTCAGTTTTTGTAATCATGAGCTCATTCGTTTGCTAACTCTTCATTCACTTGCTCAATGACTCGTTAATTCACTCATTTACTATCTCACATACTTGTTCATTTGCCTTTCTTTCACGTACACATGACTGATTTATATTTTGTTGTTTCTATTTTCAGAGTACAAGTCAAAGTGAAGAACAGCCCAGCCAGAGTACAAGCCAAAGTGATGAAAAAGAACCCAGCCATACAGTGTGGTTAGTTAAGATGTTGAATCTGCTTCTGATGTACATTGCTTGATACGTAGCTTCAGTCATTCACTCTTTCACTTACTTACCATTTTCAGTTTTTGTAATCATGAGCTCATTCACTTGCTAACTCTTCATTCACATGCTCAATGACTCGTTAATTCACTCATTTACTATCTCACATACTTGTTCATTTGCCTTTCTTTTAACGTACACATCATTGATTTATATTTTGCTGTTTCTGTTTTCAGAGTACAAGTCAAAGTGAAGAACAACCCAAAGTGAGTCAGAAACAGGTTGCAAAGCCAGGACGGCACTTCGACATACCAACAGCATCAATCAACAACAGCTTGCAAACATCCACATTCCAACGGCAAGACCAAGCTACACCACATCATCAATCGACAACAGCTTGCAAACACAGGACGTAGCATCTACATACCAACAGCATCGCTACAACGGTCAAGACCAATCTACACCACAGCATCCACCTTGTGCATGAGAGGCGAAGAATGGAGGGTCCAGCTAAACATGCGGCAAACAGTAAACTGCAAACCGGGTGAGCAAAATTTGGGATAGACTATTCTTTTGAAATGAAGGCTTTCAAACTAACATTAGCTCTGACATACTCAACCTTTATACACACACTCACTGTGTATGACAAATGTTGGGCATGACCAGTGTTTCCCAAAATGTTGGTTTCGACCCGAAAGTGAGTCACGAGGCTCTGGCAAGCGCGTCACCCTATTTCTTTCTGAAACATTAATTATTTAGGAGCAACAACATGTGGCTATAAATTGTTTACTGTTTTTACCAAAGTTTCTTATTAATGCTTTAAATATGCCAATTGCTAAATGCTAACCCTGTATTGCTATCCGCATATTTCAGTGCCAATTTATGATTGGAATTTTATTACACAATGCTTAATTTTACACAGTGGGTACCGAGACTGCCAAGAGATTCACAAGTGGGTCGCAAACCAGACAATTTTTGGAATATCTGGCCTGGACTAATCTCTTGTGGCACAATGCCTACAAAAACAGTAAAGGAGAACAAGTAAATTAAGGCTCTAAGAACTGACGTATACTCTGACACACTCAACCTTTCCACACATCCACTCTGCTGAAGACATGAAACTTCTAGATATTCTGTAGATCTCTCATTGGGCAGATGGCAATTTCATACTATGTGATTTATATGTAATTGTTTGGGATAAATGTAATAAAAGTCTATTTCACAGAAACTAAATCGAACGTTTGTTTGTTTGTGAGTTTATGACAGGTATAAAGAGCAGCAGGAACAATGGGAGCAGATAGCAGCGGAACCATTGGCAACTGGCAGTCCTCCCAGGAGCAAAGCTGGGCAACATCCCAGCCATACTATGCTAAATACCTTATAACACACTAAGGTATTTTGTGTAGGATGGCTGTGATGTCATCCAGTTTGGCTCCTGCTAGGACTGTCAACTGTCAGTGGTCTTCGATTTGGTCCGGTTCCACCAGTCGCATCTTTCTCTCTGCACAACAACAGGAAGGAACCGAACAGCTCACCCTTGGCAGGAGTAACCTTGTCTACATAAGCAGCAATGGGTAGAAATTGAAGACCACTGAAATCTGAGTTTCAGCATAATTTGAAATAAAGATTTCTCCTAGATTTTACGCCAAACTGGTTGCTTTGTATTTTGACGTCAGTAACTGATTCTTATCAATTAAAAATGGTAATTCTAATGATAAAATTCGAACTAATGCTAATTCCAATTAATTAGTTACAAATCACTGGCTTTGAAACTAAATGCTTTAGACCATGTGCACAGAGTCCGATCCTGTTTGTAATATATTTTGCCTGCTTGTAATGATTATCCTCTGTAATATAGTCTGGGTTTCAACCATTGGACATGACACCACTGAGGCCGGTTGGTTTGAGTAACCTATTCCTGTGAATCTTCTTTCCATTTCATGGACCCACTTCCTTCACTTTCACGTGATGCCCTATTTCTTCTTCCACCTCCAAATACATTCCCCCTATTGTCCCATAATATGTTTCTTTCTCTCTGTCTCGTTATATGTATTACTTGCTGCTTAGATATTCTTCTTTTCATGCTTTTCCTTGTCGTTGGTTAAGGAATCCAATATTGCCGTGTATCTCTCTGTCCAGACCATCATATTCTTTTCTGTGTCTTGCGTTCTATGTTGTAACTACTATCACTTGCTGTTTTTCTTTTGCACTAGCCGAAAACTTAAAAAATCAAATTTTTATTTTCATGAAATAGGGAATATCGGGGTTTTGCTTTTGGCGAGTATGCTGAAATGCGTTGCTTCAAGGCTTGTGATGATTGAACTATGGAGGCCTTTGCCAACACCTCCTCGTGGTGGTCTCTGGGCATGCAGTTGGCTGTTGGCTAGCTCATGGCGAAGATTGGCAGTAACCTATATTCCAGTGAGTAAGTAAGTATATCCTTTATTGAAAAAACCAACTGCTAACCGCATTTTGGTGTACATAGTTCATCAAATAGAAGAAATGAAATTAAGTATAAAGCATGCATGTGACAAATGTTCTACGAGATAGAGAGTTTGCCTTAGGTATAATTCTATTATGCAGTGTAACTTTGCTAGTGAGCAAACTGATGTTGGTTTAGTTTCGAATGAGATGGATTTTAAGACACCCTATTGTTATAGGGGCCGTCCATAAATGACGTCACGCACCTAGGGGGGGAGGGGGTCGGACATTTGTGACAATGTGTGACATGGGCGAGGGGGGTCAGCCAAGTGTTACGTCACATCAGGTCTGTGTAATTAAATTTAACAATTAACAACAATTTAATCTTAAAATAACAGCACCAATTTTGAGTATTAAAATTTTCATAATTTTTTTGATTATTTTAATGTATACGGGTACCATTATTAATAATTTTCTAATTATTTAAATTTTTTTCACCATCAGATTTTTAAATACTTATTACAATGACAATAAATGGGCGTTTAACATGTTTTATTATCAAGTGGGAATTTGGTTTTAGGGGGGGTCAGAGCTTTGTGACGTCATTTTTCATGGGGGTGTTACTTTTTGTGACGAAGTGTGACAAGGGGGAGGGGGTCAGAAATCGGCCAAAATAGCGTGACGTCATTTATGGACGGCCCCATAGTAGTTGTTCAGTCGTCTTTGCCTCAAATTATGTATCTTATACATTATATAAACTTTGATCAGAATTGTCGACTTAGCTTTGCTATCTGTGACCTAGAATTTAATAGGATCAATATTAAAAAGAGTTGATTTGTTATTCATTTGCTTTGTGTTTGAATTGTAAAGCGGGAGTGGCAAGTTTCTAGGGACAGTACCTTGAAAGCCAGTGCAATTTACAGAATTTAGTTTGAAGCGAAGCACATTAAGGCTAAATGTTTGTAGGCCTACTCTGTACCCCCGGTATATGAAAAGCACAAAACATAACTGGTCGGAACTTTTACACTTTTGGTTACAAAATTTATTTTGAACTATGATGTGTGACTTCTTTTCATTGATAGTCTGTTCTTAATGACCGTTAACACTTGCAATGACGATTACATTAATACACAAACTTCCCAATTCCCGCTGTACAATTCTTGTATTTCGCCCACTTTCAAATAACAACAATACTTGCTAGGTGGACACGTATCTGTAGTCTACTCTGCAAAAAAATTGGTTGCGTCGATAAAAATCAGAATCAATTAATCGTTTATTTCTGCATCCATCATAGAAGAAAAAACAAATGAAAACAATACAAGTAAGTAAGTAAGTACGTGCTTTATTGAACCGCCTGCAAACGCACTGCGGGAACATCAGATAGAGTATTGAATCACAAATCACAGAAATCACAAATGTCAAAAATATCTAAAATGCAATAAAACAGACATCCACAGCAACGGTTCAAGGACCCGGCTACATAAGGAAACCTATAATGTACAAATACACACAGGAAAGAAAGACAGACAATCGATGCCTAGATTGGAGTAATTAATAATAGTAATAATATTAATAATAAGCAGCAAACTCAGGCAAGACTGAATTTATTTTCTGGGGACTGCGTGACACAAGGCACGTGATGAAACATTGACGTAAAAATTTAGATGGTAAACAGCTTACCGTAGACTAGTCAGTAGCCTATAATCAGTGTTTAATCTAGTCCCCTTGCTGTCGGGGGGGAATCCAGGGTTCTCGGGGGGGTGTCCGAATATCCAACATATTCCAAAAGTTGACGACCGGGGGGGGGTAGTAACGAGTATTTTCCAAGAAAATTTTCGAGGGGGGTAGTAACAGGTGTTTTCCCCAAGAATTTTCGAGGGGGGTAGTAACAGGTGTTTTCCCCAAGAATTTTCGAGGGGGGTAGTAACGGGTGTTTTCTAACAATTGTTAGACCATAAATGTGTCAAAAATTTTATCTCTTCCATTTTTCTGGGGGGGAAAACTCGATCCTGGGGGGGGAACTTTCCCCCCCAGAGACGTCTAGATTAAACACTGCCTATAATTCAGTGCAGCATGTATTTATTTTTAAGTAGGCAACACCACATAAGAGTAGTAGCTAGTAAAAATAACCTACAGTAGTAACCTACTCTGGTCAATTTAGGAGAAATCATAAATACGCCGTAGCGACAGAGGGACAATTCAAAAGTGGCACAAATATAAGGAGGTCGCGTGGACGTTTACAGTAATGCCTTTGAAAATTAGCCCAAATCTCGCTTTTGCGATGGCCTGGCAACCCTCCGGCCAAGTGCCTTCTATAGCGAAATAATGTTAGAAACTGAGACATAATAATTATGGGGTTTTGGCTGGGACTATTATTACTTACATAATAATCCCAGGGTTTTGGCGCCAACGACGTAATATCACAGAATAGATAAAGCGCTTTATCTATTCTGTGGTAATATAGCCTATAACACGCCATATCAAAGCCCTGTATATTTCACTGGAACCAATAACAGCATGCCAAACGATGTCGTATATTCTTTTCGGCAATTCGCTACGAACAGCATTTAAGGCGATACGGTCTTCTTAAAATTGTTTCGGTGATTCGGCCGTATTCTATTTTCGGCGAAATGGGATTCGGCAATTCGCTACGAACAGCATTTTCGGTGAAACGGTATTCTTCACAAAATTTTTCGGTGATTCGGCCCTATTATCTTTTCGGTGAATCGGGATTCGGTGATTCGCTACGCGCAGTCGGCGTAGGACTTTAGAAAATTAACAATTTTGTTTCTTAATAGAGGCATCAGCGAATTTTGAAACTTTTGCAGTTTGACAACTTTTGTGAAGTCGTCCGCAGTGCACTCGGTTGTAGGCCTAATAATGCTATTGTGAAATACAGTTTCCCTCCCACACTTCGCAGCAGATCCAACTCTGCACGCATTTCTGCAGTTGAATATTAATTGATCTTCCCCAAATAGAGCTATATCAATAGTTGGCAATTGAGCTTACAATAAAAAATTCCAGCCAAAGCCCAAACTGCCCATATTTGATGTTACAGAAGAAATCAAACTTCTTGCTCAATTCTGGACTTGCCCTAGAAGCTGTGGTTTTGACACAACTGGTTTCTGAGACCAGCAACTGGCCAATGTTATCTGTATTGCATGTAATGACAATTGACAGAAAATGGCAATTTATTTGGTTTCCTTTACAAGGTTCAAATCAGTTACATAGCTTTACAAGTTGCTGAATCACTGACTGCAATAAAATATGGAGCGTTATTTTATAACAATCTATATAGCCTAGGCTGATTAATTTTGTCTGGGTTTACGATGTTCACACAGAGTACTAGTAGACTGCTGGGTTAATTCACAGTATGATAAGGAGATTGTTTTGTTTGAATACCTTTGTGAATGAATGTCCTCGGAGTGTAATGAAAAATATCAGATCTATCAGATGAAATAGAGATTCAGAGCTTGGAATGCTTGTCTGCAGGGTTTCTTATCGTTGTAACTTCTGCAAGATGGAGCTGTCTGGGATTGAAGACACGTTGACACACAACTGCATCTCTGGCTGTGCAACTGTCTTTGTCACAGACAAGAACGCCTTGCAACACATCGATCTTGCAACGCTGCCTTCAGGAACGCAGCGACGAATTACAGACGACATTCCTGACCAAACAGGTTAAAAACCTCATCTCACCTTAATGTAGGCCTTGAGCCATTTTCCTCTGTGAAGTCATTATAGGGAAAACATCAGTGACAGAGCTTCTGAGAAAATAAATATTAAATAAGCAACACAGTAAAACAAATTTTATAGCCTGTCATACATTTCAATATGTCCAGATGAAATTCACAGGGGCGTAACTAGTGTTGGGCTTGGGGGGCTTATCCCAAATGAAGCTGAAGCCCCCCCCCAAATAAATATAGGCTAAGGCTACGAACTTGCCATGAAAAGTCCTAGTTACTTCACAGGAAATGCAAACTAAGTCTTGTGACTAGCTGTATTCCCACAACAGTATTTATTATTGATTTATTCAATTCAATTCAATTTTTTATTTACGACAGGTACATAATCAACTGATTACTTTGAATCTGTTCTGCTGTGGTTAACTGCAAGACTGTGCAGCAGTAGTTGTCATTTTTTCAGGGAAGTTGGTTGCCCAATGGCCTGCAGTGGAGACTAAGGCATTGCTTCAGTTGATCTCAGAAAACCGATCCATGTTGTCGTCGCGCAGAGCCGGGCTCTTTAAGAAAGTCGCCGACTCCTTGCGTGACCTTGGCATCAATGTAAGTTCCCAAATGAATGTTGCCTGATGCCGTAATGTTCTTGGTGCAAATTCGTTGCTTAGACAAGGGTATTGTAACAAGAAGTCTGCAGGTTTCAAATGGTAAGCACTTTGTGGAAGTTTTTAATGCATTAAAATCTAGCACTTGCAGGGAGAGTTTAGTGCTAAGTAAATATTGAAATTAATAAATGAATTAGGCATGACATTGTACTGGGCAGTTAAAAGTGGGCCATCAGTTACTTTGTTATCATTCGAGTTTTTTGTTGTTAAGTTTCAGTGCATGTTTAGGTGATATGGAGTAGGCCTATGTACTTAGTATTGCTGTTGATCATGCAATGTACTAAAATTGGATTCAGATTTAGTTTACTATTCTCAAATTTGTGCTTGAATGCTCTGTTGTTTCTTGTGTTTAAATCTCTAATGTGTTTTGGTCTGTAGCAGTCGGAAGAAAAGGTTCAGAATAAGTGGAAGGCACTCTGCAAGAAATATCGAACTATCGTTGAAGGCAAGAAAGATGTGTTAAGAAATGGAAGGAGGTCCGTGAAATGGGAATTCTTTGATGAAATGGAGGACATTATGGGTGAAAAGCCAAGCATCCATTGTCATCACACAGTTGCTTCCCTCACTCCGTCCTCCACGACTGAATCTGGAACTGATCTAGAGAAGATGCGATCGTTCAAGCGTAGGAAGACAGCCGTCGGTTCCACCTCATTGAAAGAGTCGCGCAACAGCGATACAAGATTTCGGAAGGACTCAGAATTTCATGATTTTGTGATGGATTATCTCAGAGAAATGCAGGAGGCTGAAAAGCAAAGGAGTCAGGCAGCTGAGCGACGACATCAGGAGAGAATGGGCGTTGAACAAAAGAAACTCGAATTGTTCTCAAAACTCATTGAGAAACTCTGATTGGAGGAGGAGGAGGAAGTGGAGGAGGAAGGAGACTAGCAAAAAATTTCTGTTGTTAACCTTTTAAATCTGGCATTTAATGGTTAATAATTTCTTTCAGACTGCTTCACTTGCATGTAAATCAAACTGTTTCTTGTATGTAGTTGGTGGTGGAATTACCATAAACTTGTAGTGCCTTACTTTTCTCAGCTTCAGCGCATAAGACGATGATGACCACTGTTATTTTGCCGTCTTGTTTCAATGATAAGGTTTGGTGCAACAGTGGAGCAGGGTATTCACAAATTTCGTATATCATTAGAAGAGTCTACTAAACTCGTCTGTTTTTTTGTCGAACAAACATATGTGGCTGGACATTCACAAAGTGTTGCTGTCAAATATGATGTTCAATTAGTTATCATACATGATGTGTAATTGCCCAATGTATGCAGACCAGCTATGGACAGAGGCAGTCCTCAGATGGTTTTTCAGTTATACTGAGTTGGGTGGGTGGGTGGGTTGGTGGGTAGACATACGTGTTATATGGCTGGATGGGTGGGTTTGGACAGGTGGTTGGGTTGACCTCCAAAAGTATATAATTATGTTGTAAAGTTGTATAAGTTTGCCCAAGATACATGACAGCCACTTGCATGACCTTCTGACCTCTGTAATTATGACGACTTCTGTAAGTACTTTAACCAGTGCTTAATTGCATGTGATTAATTTCGAGCAACTAACCAAACGAGGTCACCGCCCAACATGACCTGTGGATGAGAATTGCTGATATATATATAGTTCCGCATTGCATGCTTAAACTTAAACTTTGAAGTATCTGTTACTCATTTTTTTCCTGCAATTGCCGGTTGGTTCTCGTGTAATGGCTATCGTTTTCGGGTCCGCCATAAAAGCTGGCTAATTGCACTTAATTGTGGCACTTATAATTTCAAGTTTGTTCACTTATACTGGAGTGGGTGGGTAGATGGCTGGCTGGCTGGGTTCCATGGATGGACGGATAGATGGATGGGTGAGTGGGTGTACCGATGGATGGACGGACGGACGGATGGGTGGGTGGGTGTTCGGTTTAGTGGATGGATGGATAGATGGATGGGTGGGTGTACCGATGGATGGTCAGACGGACGGATGGGTGGGTGTTCGGTTTAGTGGATGGATGGATGGACGGATAGATGGATGGGTGTACCGATGGATGAACGGATGGGTGGGTGAATGGATGGACCTTGGCCAATTATCAGCACAATTGATTCTCAACCTTTCGGTTGATGTGATTACAACAGAATCGTCCACCGTCTTTGCCAAGGAATGGAAGGTGCTTCATGGAGTGGATGGTGGCTTGTCGTCTATGATGTATGAAAATAATTTGGTTTCGTTAGACGTTGGGCGAACGGTGGGTGATCCCAATTCTCTGATCGAACATTCGGAGATCCTCAGTAATCCGAGTTCCTTGTAGGCTGAACCAGGCCGCGATCGATATATGCAGGAGGAACTGTTGGCTCCCTATCTACCGCATTTGGGGTTCTCCATGTCCGACTTGACAACTTCTCCCGAATCCCAATGCTTCCCGAAAAATTGCGCCCGTGTACGTCGCCCAAACGCAGAGTAGGCAAGTTCGAACCTTCCTTTCATCAAGTAAATGGTCCCTGCGTGGTCGAAGTAGGCCTAACTTGCTCAAGTTCTTAGGCCTACTTCTTAGAGCTATAATTTATATAGGCCTATCAAGTGGCATAATTAGTGTAGAAAATATGTCGAGAGTATTGAAGGGCCCAAACGAACATTAAATGACGTTCTTAGACCATCTGCAATTGGTTTCATACGGTAGCGCTTTCTAAATTTTATAAAGCGCTACCATATGAAACCAATAATTATTGTGGATGATCCAAGTACGTCATTGCTTACAAGCAAGCGAAAGCCCCGAGTCAGTCGATATATAATCAACCGTCGCAAAAACAATGCTTAGGCTAAGCTTATGGTCACGGACCAATGGGTCGGTTGTGTGACCTCTACGCCTGCCTGAGCTGCCTCTGACTGCTTCGTCGTTTTAATCGTCATAGGAATTCAGACGCATGCGCGGCCGGAAACAGATCACGCACGACATCCGTGACGCAGAGCGAATTCGTTTAGCGAAACGTCAGCAATGAGTCATGATGGCTTTCGAACTCGCTCTGAAAATAGACCAACGCATAAAACAATAGCTTTGGACAGAACAATATTTGGAGACGCTACAACTAAACTACAATTTCGACATGAAATAAACTATTAAACGGGGAAGTGGTTGCATGGCGAGTCCTGAAATTAAACGGTGCGCAAAGGGTGCAAAGAGATTCACATTCCACTCAGTGAAGTCTTGGAAACCGCCTTTTCTAATTCCCCCGCAGAAAGGAAATGACCATGAGCAGTTTCGCACGCAACCACACCTACAATCATGATCTGCTTCCGTCGACTACCCATGGACTTCTGACTGCACCTCCCACGTATGATACGTACCCATACCGATATGTACAGCTCAGTCCATAAAAGCTTTGTCTATGTTGAGCCTACCAGCTGGAATCGCCTTTCTCGAGAGCTGCGGCTCGAGCTCTTCAGCTTGTCCATTCCACAGTTTCGCAAGCGCCTGATCGTATTATTCGACAATAATTTGAATGGTTCGGGTCAGGAGCGCTACTGATGAGTTTTTTCTTGAAGTGGCGCGTTATAAATGTCAGATCACAATTACAATTACAACGTAACTGCATGATGCCATAACGTACGGTCGGTCGCACTGCGGCTTATTCCCACCGCGCTTCAGCTCAATACGCGCCGAATGAGTAATTGCAAGTGCGCGTAGCCCAGTGACTAAAGCTCAAAGTTATGGACACTCGTACCCATTACAATAAGAAATGATCCGGTTCATCCTCAACTCCGTATTTCCGTAGTTCAGAACATGGTAGCAAGGTGATAACGTTTTGCAAAGAGTATTCTTACTACACTCGATGTAGTTTCAATGCGCAGCACAGGCACAGGCAACCCTGGCAACGTTTTTGACGTAATCGACCCGTGTTAACGTGCTTGTAAACCCCACAGCGCACTACTTTCCCGCGTTCATTAAGAATTTTCTTCTAATTTTGAGTTTCAATATAATAGACAATATATCATCTAAATTTATGAAGGACTTTTTCGTTTTTCGTTTTTCATGTGGCTTTTATACTAAAGTCTGAAGCAGGCTTGCCTTTATTAACATTTTTACGGCGCCTGGGGACAGGAAAAAGTCCCAGTGGCTGCGCATTGATACAACGCACCTGTTGGAGCGTTGTTAGGTCTGTTGAGAAAATCCCGGTCCCGTCGTCGTCCATCTTTGGAGTGGTTGGCATTTGTTAGGGTGTGGTTGGTTGTTCAGTTCTTACCACAGATCGAAAACGCCGGTTCCAACGCAGCAGAGAATGGCTGGACAGGACAGGGACGAACTGGTGCAGAAGTCGAAGCTGGCCGAACAGGCCGAGCGCTACGACGACATGGCGGCGGCGATGAAGACGGTGACGGAAATGAACTCGGAGCTGTCCAACGAGGAGAGGAACCTCTTATCCGTTGCCTACAAGAATGTCGTCGGCGCTCGGAGGTCCTCGTGGCGGGTCATCTCGAGCATCGAGCAGAAGGCCGAGGGCGCGCAGGGCAGCGAGAAGAAGCAGGCAATGGCCAAGGAGTACAGGGAAAAGGTGGAGAAGGAGCTGAGGGATATCTGCCAAGACGTCCTGGTGAGTCAGTCTGAATGTGTCTGTGCCTGTCTGGTTCGCGCAGCCTCGCCCTTTCATCGTCCTACACATATACCCGCTAGCTTTTATTGATCAGCATGTAAGTATTTGCTGTCAGCAAAGGGAGGAGTTGTTTACTCTCAAATAGAGTGTGAACAATTTTCCTTGTTACCGATTCCATTTTTTGCAGCCAAAATTAGTTAATTATTTTGTAAGTTATTTTAAGATCCTCCTTATATAGAAATTGAAACAAAGTTATTTTTAGCATCATTACAAAGAAAGTGTGCAGAATTTAAAACTCGGCAATGTCTACAGTCCAAATGACTAGATCAGTGCAATGGATCATGTTATCAGCCACAAATTGGAAAACGTTTTAGAAAACAGAGATAGCAAAATCACAAATTATTGTATTGCAAGGACAGAGCCATTCTTATTCCTTATCTCCTTGAGATTTAGTCTGTTTCTGAAAATAATAAGCGAATATTAAGCTTGATAGGTGCACTTTCAAAATAATTTGCAATGCAAAACTAAGAATCGACTGAAGCTGATGGCTGAAGTTAGCTGAATACGCGGTTGATTGATAATTGTCTGCTTTCCCGGGCAAATGCTTTCATTGACTCCAACTGAATTTGGTATTACTCACCTTCAGGTGACCACTTCCAGGAGCTTCTAGAATGTTGAGGATGGGAATTGAGGTGGAATTGGAGAGTGGCGTGGCTTAGGTATATCGAGTTGGGAGTTAGACTGTACATTAATGATCATCTACAATATCAAGATCCAAATAAACTATTCATATTATAAGTTAGTGGCAGTCTTTCCATTTGGCATAACTGTGTTTGGTAATAAGGTTCAACCTGACTGTTTCAGCTTACATTTTGAACTCCTTTGTTGGTATGTTGTTCAGTTGGAGCATCGTGTGATTCTTGTAGGAGGGCTGCAGGTTGTTGGGAGCAAGACTGCATAATAATGATTGTCTGCATTATCAAGATCCTAATAAACTATCAATATACATTTAGTGGCAGTCTTGTTCATCTCATCTGGTCTAACTGGGTGGGTAGCTAATGTGGTTCAACCTGACTGTTTCAGCATAAGTTTTGAACTATCTTAGTATGTTGTTCAATGGGAGTGCCCATCATGTGCGTCTTGTAGGATCTGCTGGACAAGCATCTGATTCTAAAGGCGACCAGTGCAGAAAGTAAAGTGTTCTACCTGAAAATGAAGGGAGACTATTTCCGGTATTTGGCAGAAGTTGCCGCAGGAACCACAAAGTCAGGTGAAGAGAAACTGCATTAGTTTTGCAGTGTGACTTTTTGTAAAAAAAACAATGGCCAGTTCACAAGCACTACTACTAGGTAGGGCAGAAACTTGTTCGTTTTCCTAATGAATTGCAGTATGGAACATACTGCTAACCAGGAAAACATTGCAGTTATTGGTAATGACTAGTGAATTGAAAGAGTGGTTTGCCTTGGTGGTTTAGACTCCCAAAAAAAAGATTTATGGTAGGTTTAAATCGTGGCCAAAGCAGAATTATAGAGAAATTGACATGTTGTGCTTTGCCTCTGACATTGGCTAGGGTTTCATAACTGAGAAGCCATTGTGTTCTGTTATGTATTTATGTGCTGATAAATATATCTGCTTCTCCAACTTTGAAACGATTTCAGAATGAAGGGATTGTAGCATCAGCCAAGATAACTTAGCAAGTAAACTGACATTAAAGAACTGAATTTGAGACATAGTGTGTTGTGATGAGGTCACAAGTTAGGTTCATTAGTTTTTAAAAGCTTCTAATGACTGTTTATTGTGCAATTAGCTAAAACTATATTATATAAATAGTTAGTTATGCAAGACTTTAAAACTCTTTATATTTCCTATTACGGTACATATGGTACCTGCCATTCGGCTCAGTTGTGGATGAACATTTGTTCTTTGATTTCTTTATTAATTTTACAAGGACTGTTCATTGTATAGCTATGTTAAGTTGCCATCTCATTGCTTAGTGTTAATAGACTTTAACCCTAATTAAACAGGATTTATGTTCCTTTTGGTTAAGCCTTTTGTATCCCAGTCAATTGTACTATGCTTGTAAAAGGTATCCTTCTTGAATTGGGATCGATCAGTGATGATGGTGATGATGAAGCTCCTGTTTAACCCTTTAATGACCGTATTGTAGTAAAATACATGTAAAAGCACTACCATCAGTCGTTAAAGGGTTAAGTGCAACAGATTATATTAGAATCCTTTGATTTCGGCAGATGTTGTTGCTGAGTCTGAGAAGGCATACCAGGCGGCACTGGACATTGCCAAGGAAGAGATGACGCCAACTCATCCAATTCGTCTCGGTCTGGCGCTTAACTATTCCGTGTTTTTCTACGAAATACAAAACTCGCCAGACAGAGCCTGTCATCTGGCTAAGCAGGTGAGAACATGACACAAGAGTGTTTGTGATGCATTTCATGCAGACTCCCTAAGTTTCCTGGTGCATGACTTGTTAGAGTCAAGAATTTTCTTTCACTTGAACAGATAATAATCAATCATCAGATTCACCAAAAACAACCTGGCTGCTAAATCAAGATGTAGGATGGGTTGTATCAAATGAGCCAAATGTAAGTGAAAATTAATGGGACGATAAGTAAGTCATGGGATAAGATGGCCTTTGTTATCTTTTATGTGTAAATGCTCAGATAATGGTTCTGGTATTGTCTTGCTGGACAAATGAGATGAGAACTTTGAGTACGTGCTTGGCAAGAAGGCTGATTTTTTTCTGATGTGGAAAAATTCTGCAAGCTGCGCAGGTGTGTTTGTTCATCCGTGTGTGAAATGGGACGTCTCTGATGCTTATGTTAGACAATGGTTTCCTGTGTTTTTCAGGCGTTTGACGAAGCCATAGCGGAACTGGATTCGCTGAATGAGGATTCGTACAAAGACAGCACGCTCATAATGCAGCTACTACGAGATAACCTCACGGTCAGTACCTGCACTAATGAATAGAATTTGCTTCTGTGTCTAAATGCGCAGGGCATCAGAGTGGTGCAGTTTAGACAATTGGCTCTTCTGAGACATGCTAAGTGCAGTTTGGATTGATAGTGGAACATCAGAATTGGTCAAGGTGGAGAGCAGAATGTGAAAGTGGCAGAATGTGAAAGTGGCTACCTATTGCTGTGTCTAATGGATATGATTGTGGAGGAAACTGTGGGACAACTAGGTGCACGTATTGGGTCGGAGCAGTTTACTTGTCTGGATTATGCCGACGGCATGGCTCTCCTCTGGCTGAGGTGCTTCTGAGAGTCAATCGGAATTGGTGCTTCAGTGGTTTTTGTCGAAGAGCCAGGCAACAGGTGATTGTCCTGTTTTTGCTAAGCTGTTGCAGATGTATTGTTGAAATTAAGCAAATATATGTTAAATTGTTAACTAGGTATGAAGAAAGTTGAATGTTGGAAGGATTAGCAACACATAGTCTGATGGCCACATTTGGTATATTTGGTACAACTTCTGCTCATTGATATTTACTGTGCTTTGTTATCTGTTGATTAACGTTACAGTGGTGCATTCTGTTTGACTTTTGTAGCTATGGACGTCGGACGTTCCTGGTGACGACGCTGGCCCAGCCGATGGTGAAGAGAACTAGAGCTGTCTTCATGTCATCATCGCCTAGGATCCCAAAGTTGCTGGACAGACAATGGTGTCTTGCGCACGACAATTGTGTCTTGTGCGTTAAAGCTGGACTCCTGTCTTATGGACCAAACAATTCGTGTTATGGACCAAACAATTCGCCTTGTTCCATTCTGCGATTTTGGTTGAATGGAGGAAGACTGTCTGTCTGTCTGTTTTCAGCGGCTAATTCTCAATTCCTACGGCTTCCTGGCTACAAAATTGTCCCTGTTTGTGTGTTAGGTATCTGGTTGTTATTGTTTGGTGTACCTGTGGCTGAGTTTCAATTGTTTGCTAAGCAAGTCATTGCTTCTTGAACCCTATGACGTGCTGCAGTTGCTGCCGTTTGTGTCTCTGATACTCGGCTAATGTCTTTGCTAAAATAAATTCTTTGTTCTAGAATTTTTTAATCGTCGCTGGGCTAAAGATGTATGTGCTTCCAAATTCCATTTCTTTGCTAACTTTTTTTATGAATATATATTCATTGTTTATTTGAGGTCTTACAAATTAAAGATGGGAACCAATTCTAATATATAAGCCAACAGAGTATAATATATTCCTCTTTGTGTGATCGTCTTGGATGAGAATGTGACCTGTTTCTGTACCAATTTAACTGCTTCAACCGTGACTCTTTTGGTCTTGGAAGTTGTTCAGTACTTATGTGAAAATCATGTAATGTCAAATTGTATTCATTAAATAATTAATAAAGCTAAAGTGATTTAATATTTTGTGTAACGTTCAAACGAACTGTCCCTAAATGTGTAGTCTGCAAGATGGTGCAAGTCATAGTGCGAAACATATACATAGCACTGAGAAACAAAGACTGAAGAAATTTACCCACTGGTGTTGTCAAGGAAGCGAGTGCTAAAAGACAAAGCGCTCCCGGGATAGTCACAACCTTAATGTTTGCTGTCCCAGTTCAATGGCTCAGATTGGGGAGGTGGGCACACCCTGTTCTTATGAATTTATTAAGCTCCCCACTATCTAATGACCAAGCATCAATCGATGGTGCTGACTGCTGAGCAATTGTGAGTGAAAGACTTTAGTACAGGTCCATAACAGTAGCCGTATCAGAGGCAGTGTGTACCTGAAATGAGTGAAATATTCGCGTTTTAGGCGTACAGTAACGTGACGGTCGTATCCTGTCACAACCGCTTTTTGGCCCTGTGCTGAAGTATCTGTTGTGACACGAAGTGTCAACATAATTATATATGTGTATTCATTAATAACAGTTGTGAAACGAAATGTAGGCCTACGTTAAATTGTTACCGGCGAGTGACATTGAAGGCTGGGTGCTGCGAGCTGTGATGCGACTTGACTCGCACGCGGCACACCTACTCAGCCTGTTCCCACCTAGGGGCCATAGGCTGTATAGTCTGCGCCCTCGCAGCTTCGAACTCTCGAGAAAGGACGATAAAAACTACAGTACATTTCCCGAGTTCTATGCAGACAGTCGACCACGGCTCCCTCTATAACCTAAATGTAGCCAATAGTTTCCCCTATCCTGCTTGGGATAATATGTGGCCTGTTTGATCTAATCAATGACTTCTAGAGCGTCGTAATCGTAGTCCAAAATCGTACTATGCTGGAGAAGCAACGATGAATTTCCGTAAAATGTAAATAGATGTAACTGTAGGCCCTACACCTTTTTATATACATGTAGGCCTAGCGACCGTATGGCCTCGACCCTGCTCATTTTTCAATGAATTGATCGGGCGAGATCCTTCACCACGGTAAGTCGCAGTCGGTGCGTGGGTAGCCTATTATTGCCTATGCAAGTTGACAGATAGGCCTACAAATCTCGAGTAATTAAAACCCGAATGACATACATTATCTCCGGTCTATACCATATTAGTTACCTCGTTCATTGCCCTAACTAACATTGCCACTAGCCTAATTCTTTTTTTAGGTAGAGCAGAGATAATATTTGATATCTCAACCCATTTAATAACTAACTGTCAGAGCTTAGACAATTTTTCCTATCTGTTACCTGTAACAAGTTGCGACCTGTCAGCTTGGTGTTGTCAATAAACGAAATTGATTGATTGATCAAAGTTTTGACAGAGCGAATAGTTGAGAGTTTAGAGGAATCGTTTGTGGCACTTATTTTGCAGTAGGCCTATATATAGGCTATTGAGAACCTCCTTGCATCCAACAAACGCATACAAAACCCACAAATAGTTTCCATGTAATCCCAGCGTGTCTTATCTTTTCGCTGAATTGCATCAGGTTGCGCGCTGTAAAGAACATCAAATTGTTCCGGGTATTAATTGTGTAGTTATAGCCAAAGCAGTATAATTGCTCTGCAGCGACTGAGGAGCTAATGATAATTTGTCGTGTTAAAAGCGGAAGAAGCCGATTGAGAAGGAGGAAGTAGAAGAGGACCGACCACGTGATTGTGCACTTGGCGTGGCCTCGTTACGAGCACGCGACTACCACTACTACCGCCAGAAATGCCGAAAGTGGTGATGAAGATGTTCAGTAGCATGACGACGTAGAGGGCGTAGTTTGCCACCTGCTTCCAGTGGCAGATCCTCCGAAACGTTTCCAACGCCGCGCATTCTTCTTCCCGCCTCTTGACGACCAACGCCCGATCCATCTGCGCCTCAGCGGCTCTTCGTTTCACTTCCGTTTCGTCTCTTTCTCTTCCGAATGCGTTCAGGTTGCTCCTGGCTCTCGTCAGTTCCTCCCTTAGTTCAGCGTTACCGGGATTCTTGCGAAGCGCTTCCTCGAGGACCCTGACGTAGCCACTGACCTGGTTGGTCTTCTGCTCAATGTCCGCCATCTTGATTATCGCCATTTCGATGCTGGCGTCCAAAGGTTCGGCTTCCGCTACAGACGTCACGTGACGTTCGAGCGGGCTATCATAGCATACAATACCCGTGATTCCGTGCGACGGTGGACTTCCGGTCATGTGATCGCAGTCTCCGGAAGTCGACAGACGCTTCAAGGTGTCGTAACCGGAAGTTGCGCTGCTTGTGCCCGGAAGTGAGCAGGCGGAAGTGACGTCATGGCAGCCAATCCTGTCCGCGGAGTGAAAGTAGTTGAGGTTTCCGATGTAGATGATGACGATTCCGATGAAGATTTCGAGGCAGATGGAGGCCAGGAGCAGGGTCAGTACGAAGTCGTAGAAGTTGTGGCCACTGCGTCCGATGTCGAGGAGCAATTTCAGTTCGGTGATCTGGGTGAGCGATAATATGGTTACGAGCGTCGCCTGGGCCTTCGTCTCTGACTGCTCCAGTTCGAAGTGGCGCTCCAGAAGCTATAAATAGAGACAGGCAAAACAAGGCCAGATCGTAATCGTAGTATCGAGATTTATACAGCGCTAAGAAAGTGAAGTCGTAGGAACCAGCTTATTGACGCTCAGTCAAAGCGAGGTAGATAGGCAGGTAAGGTCAGAATCAGTTCCAGGTCAAGATAAGGTAAGACAAGCGCGTTTTCTCAGATTGGCGCTAAGTATAGGCCTAAGACGCCTATAGATGCCGCTTAATAGTTAAGTATCTATAGTTGTCTCTTATAAATAGGCCTACGGTACTTGCACCAAAAGTCAACAACATGCCTCGGAGTGGAATGAACAGAGCATTGTGTGCATATTGCACTCAATATGCAAGTTCATGGGTCCACAGAGATCATTGTGTCCACATGCAACTGAGTTAAGACATGGACTTACCTGTTCCACTTGTTCCTGGTGATATTTAGCCATCCTTACAGCAGAAACTGCTACAATAAACCAGAGAACATCGTACAAGGCAGACTCTGGTCCATTGGACCGCTCGTGAATAAGCTGTTGCCCTGTGCTAAGCTGTTGAGTGGCGCTTTACACACATAGGCCTACAGACAGATGCATAAATTAATTTGACCTGGAAAGTGGGGGGGGAATTTGTTTCCTCTTTCTCCTTTATCTTTCCAAAGTTTCTTTTGACATGTAACACTCTCTGTTTCTTCTGTCTCGTAACAGTCATATTTGTTTTGACCAACAGTATGAACAGTCATTGGAGAATGCTAGGCTCATATTTAACTTAATGGGCGTTTTGTTTATTCATGGTTAAAAAAGTGTGCAGTGTGCTTAACCTACTCATCCCATACGTAGGCCTACACTTACAGAATTACCAGGATGAGAATTGCCGGGGGGGTAACCCCCTAGTCTTTCTTAGGCTCCCTTAGTAAAGTGTACATTTCACACCCAAACTGCACATATATCAACGTCTAATTCTCAGTATGGGAATTGTAAAAAAAATAACTGGGGGGCAGTTATTTTTTTTACAATTCCTATACTGAGAATTACTCCTACCATGTTCATGGTACATATATTGGCCTATACATGCAAGTATGCATAGTTCATATACATAATTATACAATACACGAAGCCCTGCAGGCGCCTACATCGAGGACGTTTCATAGACCAGTCAATAGGTATAGATCAGGATGCTTACAAGATGTAGACGCATAGCCAAGCCGTAGGCCTATTTCAGTTTCATTTCGCAACTTCATGGGGCGGGGGGCGTTTGCCATTGCTCGCCCCCAGTTTAGCTGACGTGAAACAATTGATTTGTTTTTATATTCATTGAGTAGAAAAGAGAAATTAAGTTATGAATAATCTGGAGCGCAAATGTCCCGGACTTGGTTATTTTGTACTGACAGTGGTGACTGCTGGTTGCTACGTGAAGTGCAGACATACTAGATAGTCATTTACAGCAAAGCCACTGTCCTTAGATCCCATGCAGGGATTCTCTGTCTGGTCCTCCTACAGAGCTACTGGAACCCGGTTTTTGTGCTGTAGGCCTATGTTCACAATGGCAGATAGGCCAATGCGCATCGTAACCACATCATGGGCTTCAATTTCCAACACAGAATAGGCCTACGTTGTCCTACTTATTCAAGTGCCCGTCTGTAGCCTATGTCTGTCTGTATGTCTGTCTGCCTGTATGCCCCGATACAGGCCTGAAGTACCGCAGCGATCAACATAAACAAACTCAGACGTACATATAAACGGAGGTTGTTCGCTCGAAACAAAGGCATTTATGGTGCGCCAGATTCGTCCCAAACTAAATTCTCAGAAGTAGCTTTATCTCCTTATATCAGATGTAAAAGACGGACAACAAGCAGAAATACAAAGGGACAGACAAGCAACCAGACTCACCCGAAATCTGAACAACATGACGCAGAAGTGATGCCGGTTACCGCGTGGCATCGATTCATCCAGACAGGCACTGGTAGAAGCAGCAGCAGCAGCTGGAACCAAGTACGCAGAATGTGTGTGGACGGCGAGAGCGATGCCAACGACCTAACAGGAAGAGGAGGAGGAAGAGGATGGCGCCGACTAATGCTTTGGCTGCTGATGCTGCAGCAGCTGGTCTAGTCACATCCGCCGATTGGCCATCCAAATTTGCATATCACATCCATAAGCAATGCCACAGACAGACATGTGGACAGACAGACAGACAGACAGACGGAAGACACTTAGAGCCGACGGGACTGACAAATAGTGAGTTACATGTAAAGTCGCAGAATTAATTTCTAGCCAAATATTTTGAGCTTTAATATTGCTAGGCCAAAAAATGTTGATAAAACCTGTGCCTACATATCAATCAATCAATGAAACTTGATATAGCGCCCCTTCAAGATATCTCACATCAGATGTAAAAGACAAACAACAAATAGAAATGTAAGCTATAAAGCGAAGTAAGTGCCGCATATCACCACATATTACCCTGTTTATAAGCCGGTCTCAAGAAATCTCAGCACGTTTCTATAAAATACTTGTCCGAGTTTTGCATTTTAGACACAGATTCAGCTTTTTGTTCCCATTGATTTGGTTTTCATGGCGTAGAAGAAACAAAATTGTTTGCAGCTGCTAAGTTAGGTAAATGCCTATACAAGTGGGTAAATAATGTCACTTCCTTCCATTACTTGAGCTTGGTTATTTGATAGAGCAATTCAATCCCTACGATCAATGCAGTTTAAAGTTGATATCCACGAGGCAATCCTTGTATGTAACTGTTAATTCTTACTGAAGATGACAGTTTGAAGTGGACAACTTAAATTTCCTTTATTTATATGCCAATCAGATCATCAGTTTTATCGAGTTGTAAACACAGTCATAATGACAATTACTCCGTAACGATTTTTATGCCATCGTGTGGATGGAGACTGCAAATCAGAAGTCAAGAGACTTCCAATCAGTGTTTCCATTAATGCCCAAATGGCCGTTTTAACGTCCATAAATAACGTCCAAAATTTTCGGTGTGACAGCCATAAGACATGAGCTACGTCCAAAAATATTCTAGGTCATGACATAAATACGTCCTCTTTTTGGACTCTAACGAAAACACTGCTTCCAATGAAAGAATTAAGAGAAAGTCACTCTTAGACCCACTGCACCATTGTAATTGCTGGACATTAAATTTGTAACCTGTCAATCATGTACATCCAGTATACATCAATTTACATGTATCACTGTCATCCAGGGAGCATGCGGATCGTCTACCAAAGGTGGCCTATTTAAGAGATATTAAATCTCAGGCTAGGAAGGTCCGTACATGGGGACCTTAAATGGTGTGGTGCCTATTCAAATGGGCAGTTGTGGTAAAGGACCTCACCCGATCAATTCATTGAAAAATTAGCACACTCAAGGCCATTATGGACACTACACGAAAACATGTACTGGTACATTTTTACATTTATTTTCAGGCAAACACTTGATTTGCATCAGTTTCACATGAAGGTTTATGGTTATATGGCACTTGTTACATCAAAGCAAGATTCAGCAAAGAGGATTTTTAGTGTAATATTGTTGGGCATCTATCTACCGGTAATAAACAGCCTCTCAAAAGTTTTTCTCTGCACTCATATTCACAAGCTTTGTTCCAGTTTCAAAGGCTCCAAAAATTCAAAGACAAGCCACCTGATCTATGAATGCAGAATTTCCAGGGAAATTGTTTAACACCAAATTATATCAACATTTATACATATCCATATAATCTATATATCAGATAAATTTACAGAACTTTAGTAGTTGGCCCAAAGGAAAAGTTGGAAATAAACTGTCTTTATAGAAGTGGTAAATCCATCATTCTACCACGTATAATTTAGTAAATACAATGACAGTGGAAATGAAACAACATTTTCACAACATATTGTTTACAGCAACAATATTATCCGAAGTTTAAGTGCTAACAGTTGACGAAAATTGAAAACCAAAGAAAAAACAAGCAACCACTTTAAACTGTATATCGTTAGACATTGTCTACGTTTATTGGTTGATGACGATGACAGTCATGAGCTAACTGCAAATATGTCGCTATTTGCCTTCGTCCATGTCAGCCGGCTGGTCATCATCGCTTTTCTTGGCAGCGTTTTGCAACGCACGAGCGAAAGCAGCAACATCTGACAACAGAACAAAACCCTTTTTAATGAATTCACCAACAGGCTAGGGGCCATCCATCTACATGTAGTATGTATGTGTGGAGGGGGTTAACCCGATAGCGCATTGGATAACACACTGGCATAGAGAGCGAAGAGGTACCAAGATTGAATCCCATAGGCGGACATGCTTTGTAGGCTGCTATTAGCGCCGTGTATTGCAGGCTGTCTGTTCTGTTAGTAGTTAAGATTTATGTCTTCTGTAATTTGTGATCTTGTGAATTGTTTCAATTGCATTTTATAACTGTACACTGTAACCTGTTGCGGTTTGTCAACCGGATCGTCTCAATAAAGAATATTATAACCCAAATGCATATGCAGGATCTACTCATAATATATGTACACTACACATAGAATATGAGGGGGTAGTGAAACCTCGATAATAATTCGTCTGTTGGCCTTCAAATTGCCACCGAACAGCTATCAGAAAAGTACCACCAGGAGAAGTAGGACTGTCGGAGGTGTAACTTGTATACCACGTTACCTCTGACTGCCATTAACGATCGTTTCTGCGTGGATTAAATATAGACCGTTCTATAGGATTCGGGGTGTGTCAAGCGTACGTACGCAGGTGGAGGGGTGCAAAAAAGTACAAGTTCATACACAGGGAGGGGCCAATTTTCCGGATTTCTGTATACAAACTAAATGGACGGTCCCTAACAGCAAATGAAAGAAGTTGGTGACTAAGACGACAAAATAACTAAGAAAGAAATTAGCCTTATCCACATCTTTCAGATAACCATGTTTCAGTGCTTCTGAGGGGCATTAGATAACATTGTAATTGCATTCTCAGTCAAAAGGTAACAATCCAACCAGCAGATCAATTTCCACAACTAAACCTCGTCTTTTTTCCCATATGTATGCTTAGCATTGTCTCTGATCTACTTCCGCAAATTTGAGAATGCCAAAGGGGTTTGTACTTTGGGCACAATTGCTATCATTTTAGCAACACAACCACGTACATCCGAGGGATGACATGAATATCGTCAGTATGGAACTGGTGCCCATACAGAAGTTCCTTTAAGAGGTTCTTAAAAGACACTATATGTATATATGTGTGTTCAGAGACACACATGCGCGCACGTACGTACCTCCTAATACGGCCGCTTGAACTGCGTCGTCGTTCAGTCCGAACTGTGCCATGAGGGGACCAAGCTGACAGGAAGCCAGTGCAGCACTGAAACTCTGAAGAGCCTGTCAAGAACAAAAGAACACAAGCAAATGTACAAGTGAAAAAGTGAAGCAAGTAAGTATGCAGAATGACTACTAAATTTCTAATTGCACCTAAGATACTTGGGCACTATAATTATTAACTCGTTCTTGCAAGAGCCATAGAAGAAGGGCAGTCCCTTAAGCTAGCCCTGAGACAACCATGCGTATGAACTGTTAGGGACTTCATTTTCTTAGACTCAGCAAGTCACCATCATCTGATGGTGGGTGACCAGTCCTCTCTCTCGCCGTCTCATCTTCTCGTCAACAGTGTATGGTCAGTGTACTTGTTATAGCTGTGTTGTATTTACCAAATCAACTTGGTGCCCTAAGTGACGGCCTAAGTCACCTAAATATGGTTGGAACAGTCCCAATAACAAGCATGGCAAAGAATTTAGCTAGTGACTGATGCTGCAGAGACCTACCTGTCGAAACTGAGCAGAGTGAACCGTTTCTCTGAGTTCTTCTTCCGTCTTAGGAATCTCCTCTCCCTCAGGAAGGAAGGGAATCAGACGTTGTTGGACTTCTGGATTGGCCAGGATCGGGATGATTGTCTCTGCATCTATGCTCTGGGACAAGTCAACTGAAACAGCAACACCAAGACCAATGCTCAATAATTATCTCATAATGCTTTGGCTTTGGCACGTCCACCATTGCTGTGCAGTCTAAACGGTAGAAATAGACAACTCATGAAATTGGTCAGTTTTAATTGCCGTTGCTTCAGTGCTGAAAGATGTAGAAGCAATTGCTTGGTCTATCAGAAAGATATGCATACACTAGATACATAATGTTATTGCAGTTGACTGAAATACCTCAAAGAGAATGAATGCTAAGAGTATGCATACATATACAAATCTGAGCTTATCTAGATAATTCAAAGCTACCAAAACAAAGCTATCTGCAAGTTTTTTTAAAAATTAGTTATGAGTTGCATTCTGTATGACATCACAAGTTCTGATAACCGATCTCACTACATAGAGGTTTACATAGAGGCGAAAAAAATTCAAAGTCAAATTAAGTTACCAATTTGTCTGATGACCTTATTTTCGTAAAATTATTTACGTGGATTACTGTAAATGTAAGAACAGAATGTAAATGTTTTACTAACCTTCTCGAGGTGCTCCAGTATCCATTGCTACAAACATACAGAGTCAAAAAATTAGGAAAACGCAGATTTATGCATTCAATTAACTTCTGACAATCGCTAATATTTATATTCAAAATGGACACAGTCTAAACGCAAAATGCTATTCTAAATTATGCACATTAGGGATTTTGCACAGGTGAAGAATAACTTTAAACGCATAAATTCTTAATAAAAATTTAACTCCATAATAGCCATAGACTTTTGGAACAGGTGACCAAATCTTGTGGTGTACCACTAAGAGCTATTAGTTAGTGGCAACAAATGTCACAATGGGTTAGGTAATTCGTTTATTTTTGAGGTTGGCATAAATTAAAAGTTTCAAATCTCCTCCGCTCCATCTGTTCAATTACATTTAGTCATCTAATAGTCTGCTAACTTAATATTGCAGAGAACTGACTCACCGCTCAACCCAGAAAGAATATTCTGAAAGTCTTCCATTCGAATACGTGGAGTAGGTTCTGGCTGAGAGGTCGGCTGAGAAGCAGTAACCCTCGTCCCTCCGGTGGCATGAGTCGGAACTGCAGCTGCCGTAGCTGGCCGCTCTGGCGGCTGGGTGTCTGTAGATGACATGGATCTCGTGCCCTGGGCCGACTGCACCCGTGACGGTCTAAAAAAACAAAGATTTACCAGAAGAATAAGACAACAATCACAATGCTAAACATTGTCTGGTCTGCGCCTGGATGTCTTTGACTTAAGCAAGACAGACTTTTGTTTCCTTTTTAAAGAAGATTTCCATACCTAATCATGCTCAATGCTTCCACTGGCCGAGTCCCCAGTGAGCCCTTTGGAGCCCTGCGGTTTTGTTTCGTAATTTCCAGGTTACAGAACTCTTAACTACCATAAAGAAAAGTTTGTTTCTCTGCATTCCAAACTTTAAATACGAAACATAGGGGCTCAGCTGTGGTTGACTAGACCTAAGCAACCTAGTAAGTAATAAATGACCATGCCTAAGACTTTATAACTCTTGGGTTTCATTGGACTGTCATTGTCAAGGATGACAGCATTGGCCAAAGACAATCCCTTCTGTGCTGCTGGGTAGAGCCATGCAATTTCCTTGAAATGGAGCTATTTAACTGTATATATGCACTATATTTACACTAATACATACACTATTTGATGCTGGGTTGCACAGGTTTAACGAGCTGCATTGGTTTCCCAGTTGCTTTTAGTACATGGTCGTCGACTCGTCTTTAAAGTGTTATCATGAAACAAACTTAAATTACTTATGCCAGGGGTGTAGCCAGTAAAACATTTCGAAGGGGGTTTAAAGCTTACAGGGGTTTCCATTGGAAAAATTGTCATAATTTTATACATGTTTAGTTTTTATTAACAGTAATGCATTTATTTGGGGGGTTTGAACCCGCAAAACACCCCCTAAATACGCCCATGGCTGAAGTAGTTAATGACAGCAAGAATATACTAACACAGCGGAATCTGAAAGCAGGGAAGAGGATGAGCTTCCATCGATGAGGGATGACATTCCTCTCATTCCTCCCATTCCGCTGATGAGCTGCATCAGCTGCTGTTGATTCATGCTACCAAGAATACTCTGCAGATCGCTCTCGCCTGAAAATCATAAAAGTTTACCCACTGCTACTTACAGAAATTATGCCAAAACATGTACTAACTCTTCCTCCAATCAGAATAGATATCAATGCAACAAATAACAACAACAACCTATACTCTACATATCAGAAATTTGTTTTATTTTGTTCTCAATGTGCTGTTCGACATTGTTTCTTTTCAACTAAATTTAGGTCAAACCTATCTGCTCAACTACAAACATTTCTCTGTCCACTTAGGTCTGGTTACCACTTACAACTGTCTTTAAATCATGCTAAGCACAGATATGTCTGCAGCAACCACAACATTACAGAAGTAAATGAATAATGAATCATTCATAATAAAATTTCCAACCTCCAAGTCCGGCAAGCTCTGCTGGAAGACTAGCAAGTGAGCTTCCACCGCCATGAGAAGAGCCAGGTGCCGGAGGATTGTTCAAGAAATCATTCAGTTTACGACATATGTCCTCGTCTTTGTCGGTTTTGGGTTCCTGCAACCAAAAAGCACCACACTTATTGTTCAGGAATAACATAACTGCACTGATTCTGCAAAACCAAAAAGCATTCATTTACAACTATCAACTTCAACAGTTGAACCAAAGACACTTCTTACAAATGAAGAGCACATAATAAGATTTAGTAAATTTTACCGAATATAGAGATCAACAAAACAAAGAACTGTTGGCTTAAAAGCAGCACGTGCATACAACTCAAAATTAATAAGGAAAATGAGTGTTGTGGATAACAGTTTTTAAGGAATGTTTACAAAAATATGTTGTGATAAAAGTCAACTGCTCAATACCTGCAGCCAGAAGAACATCTTTCTTTGGTTCGATTTGAACTTGAGAACATAGACTCGTCCAGTTGTGCATTGCGGCACTGGCTTGTACTCCACATCATCAGGAAAAATTATCAGGTCCTGGCACAGATTCAGGACAAACATTCAATACAACAAACGAAACCAAACTTTCTTAAATGGTGGGCCTGTAGCAATATTTTTTTCCCAGCAAGTGGTGGGAAGGGATGCCGAAGGTGTCTGAGCAAAATGGGGGTATGGGTCTGGAAGGAGACTCGGTGAACCCATACCCAGAAAATTTTTGCAAAACCAAATCTTAAATGCTGCAATTTTTAGCATACAAACAGTCAAATTAGGCTTATAAAATCATCGTTTTGATCTTTAATATCATTCACGAACATCAAGACAAGACAAGGCTCCACGGGCCAGAAAAACATCTTCAGCGGGCCGCAAATGGCTCTTCGACACCCCTGATTTAAACCCTATTTTAAAAGGGTGCGGGCCGAATCCCCGAAACCCGAAAGGAATTTCCGGCGGATCCCCGAAATTGATTTTCTAAGTCCGACCCGAATGAACATCATTAACAAATACATATTTGAATAGGCAGTATATCGTATACATCAAAGCCAAGCGAGGTCTTTGTCATGTTTACAATTTAACTTTGAATAGCTCGGCCGTTTTCTAGAGAACTGTTTTCGGGAAATCGGGCTTTTGCCTGTTTTCAGCGTTTTCGGGGATTCGGGCTGACCCCTTTTAAAATTTTAGATGCTAATGATAATTCTGAAGAAAAGAACACTCGTGTTTTCTATAGATCAGAGTTGACCAATTTCCGCTTATATCTCCTGGCTGTAAATATATTTAAATTACAGGATTTTTGTCTCTATATGGGCTTTCGTTTCGTTTGGGATCTCGTGGTTCCTACACTGCATAGATATCAGCTGACGAGAATATGGTGGGAAAATTGTCGCATTACACTTGAACAGCTTGGAGTAGTGAATATTTTACAACATAACTTATAATCTGTCTTACTAAAGCACACAAAAGTGACGATTTGTATCTATTGTTTAATACTGTCTAGCACTGAAGTTCAGATAAATCTCGATAAAGGCTAATAATCCGTCCTTCATCTAATTTGTTAATTGCAAGTCACTAGCAAGCGATAATAAAGGAAACTGACGTCTTCGATCGATCCCTTTTGTCTGTCTTTCCAGCAGAAATGCATTAACGTATCCTCCGCTTGGTAAATATACACCAAACCCTTCCTCTTGTCGGGATGAACCATCCTGCCTCTTTGAGTCATCTTTCCAGCTCGAAATTCGAGCAGATTCTTGCTCTGGGATCGAGATCCAGCATTTCCAAATAACGCACCGCCCGACATCTTGGTTTTTTTCGCTGAATGTTTCCCTAGATAATCAACATGAACGATAACCGGAAACAGCGGAAACACAGAGGTAAAATTTTAACATATAGAGTGTACACTATTTGTAAACCTAATGTCCAGATTTTCCTTCAGCGCCCACAAAGCTAGTATAGCCAAGTCGCCAAAACAAGCTTATTCACAGGCGCCTAGTCAAAGAAAAAATCGATAAAGTCCAAATCGATTAACTTAGCTGTCCCTAGGTTGCGCCCTCGTACGAATGTCTGTCGGGTAATTATCGTAACAAATATCATTAAAAAAGAACAAACTTACTTACTTATTTTTAGGCTACAGTGGTAGTTCTACAGAGGTTTTGGGCCAAAATGACACCACAGACCGCACCAGACGGTAAGGGAAACTGATATTACAGAGCACATCACTTAGCGAGAAACTATACCATCGCCCCCAGCTGCATAGGCCTACAGTAGGCCATTCATACAGGCCGCATTGGTTAGGCCTATGGGTCTCACCCGATCAATTGTTTTAAAAAATTAGCATGGTCAAATTCATACGGTCGCTATCAGCGGCGCCGCTAGGATTTTAATTGTGTACGCACAATCAGCATGCGACCATGCGTAGGCCGGGGCCCGGGACGAAAGTGTGTGGGGGTACGAAGAACGAGCGTCTGAACTTTTTGAATTTCCACACTGTAATGGTATAGCAGTTTAAGCAGTCATCTAAACAAAATTGCTCTTTAAATTCAGTGCTGGTAGGAACCAGATGTCACTCTGTAGCTAAGATGTAGTTTGAGTCGTGTTTGAGTTTCACTACAGACAATACTGGCAAACCAGACATTTATTGAAATCAATATAAAAACTAGAAAATACGTTCGATTTCCTTGGAAATAACAGTATATTATACTCAATATAATATGATGGTATTATATATTATAATTTATAATACTAAATAATATCATTAGGCTATGTACCAAAGATCAGGCGAGTTACTATAGCATTGAGCAAGTATACGCAACTGCGTATATAGATTTTAACAGCTGCTCTCAAAAACTACAAACCGCTTAGATTACTTATTGACATCCTATATTACTATTATTCGTTGAATTTCTATTGTGCAGACTTTGTTATTGTGAGGTCCGCAAACATTTTCGTTCGCGGACTCTGGAAATTTCGTGGCACTTCTGAAATTTCGATCACAGACCCACAGTAGTTTCAATCATCGTAGGCTAATTTCATATGTTCCACGCAATGCCCAGTACATAAGTTCGTTGATTCAGAATGTGTGGTCAGTAAACTCGAGACAGTATTGTCGCAGAATGTCGTGTGGGCAAGTTCTACACTATATTGCTTGACATGAGCGCAGACATGATCAGTACCATAGAACAGATATCTGTCTGCTTATCAAAGTTAATGGCGGTAACAACCCCGGTTCTGAGAATGTGGTAAAACCACAATCTACAGCTTACCCAACTCGTGAAGCCACTCAGTCTGGCGAAACTATCGCGACAATCGTCGAGCAGCAGCTATCTGAAGTCGGACTCAAAAAGTGCAATTGGAGGAAAGGGATAAAGAGAGCTAAATGGAGGGTAGGAAGGAAGAGAGCGAATAGAGGAAAGAGAGGAAGAGAGCGCATTGGAAAATATGGAGGAAGAGAGCGAAATGGAGGAAAGGGAGGAAGAGAGCGAAATAAAGGAAAGGGAGGAAGAGAGCGAAATGAAAGAAAGGGAGGAAGGGAGCGAAATGGAGGAAAGGGAAGAAGAGGGCGAAATGGAGGAAAGGGAAGAACAGAGCGAAATAAAGGGTAGGGAGGAAGAGAGCGAAATAGAAGAAAGGGAGGAAGAGAGCGAAATAGAGGAAAGGGAGGAAGAGAGCAAAATGGACATTAGGGAGGAAGAGAGCGAATTGGAGGGTAGGAAGAAGAGAGCAAAATAGAGGAAAGGGAAGAAGAGAGCGAAATTGAGGGTAAGGAATATGAGAGCGAATTGCAGGAAGGGAAGGTAGAGGGCGAATTGGAGGAAAGGGAGGAAGAGAGCGAATTGGAGGAAAGGGAGGAAGAGAGCGAATTGCAGGAAAGGGAGGAAGAGAGCGAATTGCAGGAAAGGGAGGTAGAGGGCGAATTGGAGGAAACGGAGGAAGAGAGCGAATTGCAGGAAAGGGAGGTAGAGGGCGAATTGGAGGAAAAAGAGGAAGAGAGCGAATTGGAGGAAAGGGAGGAAGAGAGCGAATTGGAGGAAAGGGAGGAAGAGAGCGAATTGCAGGAAAGGGAGGAAGAGAGCGAATTGGAGTGAAAGGGAGGTAGAGGGCGAATTGCAGGAAAGGGAGGTAGAGGGCGAATTGGAGGAAAGGGAGGAAGAGGGCGAATTGGAGGAAAGGGAGGTAGAGGGCGAATTGCAGGAAAGGAAGGTAGAGGGCGAATTGGAGGAAAGGGAGGAAGAGAGCGAATTGCAGGAAAGGGAGGAAGAGAGCGAATTGCAGGAAAGGGAGGAAGAGAGCGAATTGCAGGAAAGGGAGGTAGAGGGCGAATTGCAGGAAAGGGAGGAAGAGAGCGAATTGCAGGAAAGGGAGGAAGAGGGCGAATTGGAGGAAAGGGAGGAAGAGAGCGAATTGGAGGAAAGGGAGGTAGAGGGCGAATTGCAGGAAAGGGAGGTAGAGGGCGAATTGGAGGAAAGGGAGGAAGAGAGCGAATTGGAGGAAAGGGAGGAAGAGAGCGAATTGCAGGAAAGGGAGGAAGAGAGCGAATTGGAGGAAAGGGAGGTAGAGGGCGAATTGGAGGAAAGGGAGGAAGAGAGCGAATTGGCGGAAAGGGAGGAAGAGGGCGAATTGCAGGAAAGGGAGGAAGAGAGCGAATTGGAGGAAAGGGAGGAGCGAATTGGAGGAAAGGGAGGAAGAGAGCGAATTGCAGGAAAGGGAGGAAGAGCGAAGAGAGCGAATTGCAGGAAAGGGAGGTAGAATTGGAGGAAAGGGAGGTAGAGGGCGAATTGGAGGAAAGGGAGGAAGAGAGAGCGAATTGGAGGAAAGGGAGGAAGAGGGCGAATTGGAGGAAAGGGAGGAAGAGGGCGAATTGGAGGAAAGGGAGGAAGAGGGCGAATTGGAGGAAAGGGAGGAAGAGAGCGAATTGGAGGAAAGGGAGGAAGAGAGCGAATTGGAGGAAAAGGAGAGCGAAGAGAGCGAATTGAATTGCAGGAAAGGGAGGTAGAGAGCGAATTGGAGGAAAGAGGAGGAAGAGAGCGAATTGCAGGAAAGGGAGGAAGAGAGCGAATTGGAGGAAAGGGGAGGAAGAGAGCGAATTGGAGGAAAGGGAGGAAGAGAGCGAATTGAGGAAAGGGAGGAAGAGAGCGAATTGAGGAAAGGGAGGAAGAGCGAATTGGAGGAAAGGGAGGTAGAGGGCGAATTGAGGAAAGGGAGGAAGAGAGCGAATTGAGTGAAAGGGAGGAAGAGAGCGAATTGGAGTGAAAGGGAAGAGAGCGAAAGAGAGAGCGAATTGGAAAGCGGGAAAGCGAACCGAGGAGGAAAGGGCGAATTGGAGAGAGCGAATGGAGTGAATTGGAGGAAAAGAGAGGGCGAATTGGAGGAAGAGCGAATTGGAGGAAAGGGAGAGAGAGCGAATCCGGATGAAAGGGAGGAAGAGGGCGAAAGGGAGGAAGAGGGGCGAATTGGAGGAAAGGGAGGAAGAGAGCGAATGGAGGAAAGGGAGGAAGAGAGCGAATTGCAGGAAAGGAGGAAAGAGAGCGAATTGCGAGTGGAAAGGGAGGAAGAAAGCGGAGGAAAGTAGAGCGAATTGGAGGAAAGGGAGGAAGAGGGCGAATTGGAGGAAAGGGAGGAAGAGAGCGAATTGCAGGAAAAGGGAGGAAGAGAGCGTGAAATTGGAGGAAAAGGAGGAAGAGGGCGAATTGCAGGAAAGGGAGGTAGAGGGCGAATT